>JAOWCC010001368.1:13440792-13852586 GCA_030867875.1 Actinernus sp. WN-2022 | reverse complement strand
GAGGTCACACCTGGGGAAACCCTTTGACCCTGGACACGATATAGCCTAACACAATATTGAACGTCATCTGCGCAAATGGTTTATGGAGAGCGATACCGAGGTTGATGATCCTGAATTCCTAATGATTGTTGACTACCATGAGAAGATGTTCCCCCTACTGGCCGCCGTCAACCTGTTGAATACATTGCCATTCATGTTCAATTTCCCCATCAAGGATTCGAGAGAACTTGAACAAGTTCGCATCACCCCGTGATAAACTACTCGACACGAAATTGCACGAGCATCAAGAGAGCTACAAGGAAGGCAGGATTCGCGACTTGACCGATGCACTTATAAAAGCCTTACAAGAGGCCAAGGAAGAAGACAGCAAAGTGTACGACATGATCACTGAAGATCACGTGATTATGACTATGGCCGATGCATTCGGTGGTGGACTGGAGTCCATTATGACGTCAATTCGCTGGTTTATAGTCTACATGATGCGAAACCCAGAAGTCCAAGCTCGAATGCAAGCAGAGCTCGATAACGTCATTGGTCGAGACGTGATGCCACGTTGGGAAGACAAAGACAAGCTTCCTTATTTTAGAGGCAGTCATTGCCGAGACATTGCGCATGGTCTTGTGTAGCTGCAGTGATCATGCGAAAGTCCACTAGGCATACCCACCCTTGAAGGATACAACATTCCAAAAGATACAACAGTGCTTCTTAACATATGGGCTATGCACTATGACGAGGATGAGTGGGAGAGCCCGCAGCAGTTCAATCCAGCCCGTTTTCCTGGATTCCAGCGGAAAGTTCATTCGTGGCTCTTGTGTAATGAGTTATCTTCCTTTTGGTGCTGGACTCCGCGTTTGTATTGGAGAGGCGTTGGCTAAACAAGAGCTGTTCATAGTAATCTCAAGGTTGATGCATCAGTTCACGTTTGAGAATCCACCCAGATTGTCCACTTCCTGGGTTAGTCGGTGACATGGGAATTTTTCATTTGCCAAAGCCTTACAAGGTCTCCATAAAAGACAGGCTGTAATGAATGCTGCATCCGTTAGGGACCGGAGTTATTTAGCTGTAGCGCGGGGGGCTACTAGATCTGCATTGTGACTTGCCCAAAAAATTGTGGACCCTGCACGCAGTTCTCTGGTCTCCCCCCCCTTGGATAAGCCTATAAATAAGCCAGAGTGGGTGTGCTTAATTAAAAAAGTATGCCCCCCCCCGTATAAAAGAGAAGCATGTAAAAAATTGAACTCCTTCCCCCTAAATGGGAACATAAAAAATCGTGACCCCCCCCCCCCCCCCCCCCCCCCTACAAATCTAATTTTGAAAAGTTTGGAAGACAACTCGTACAAAATCCACTGATTTTCAACTGTGACAAAATGGCCGCCATAGCGGCGCAAAGCATGATAGGGGGAGAAGAAGAAAAGAGGGGGACTGGGGAAGGAAAGGGAAGAGGGGAGAGCCTGTTGGTACCTTTGAGGCTCGAAAAAAATATATAACTGACTTGTAAAAATTAGCCCGCCGTATTACACAATATTACGTGTTATTACCTCTTTTTATAATATTTTAACAGACTTCTGTATATGCTATTCATTGCTATGCATATGGTAAAAGTAGCTGACGCCCTTAACATATTTATGTTGATATACTGAGCTGCGTGAACTGAAGCAAATGCACTTAATTTGGAGGTATAGATATGGACTAGTTCACTCAGGTCCTATAGCTGTCGGTTATTTACTGATGCTAAATCTCCCCCCAGTTTGAGCCAGAATTGACAATGCAATAATGTTATCTGATTTTTGATAACATAATGTTTGTATAAGTAGTATAGGTCACTGACTCATGTTAAAGATTTTCCTTTTGTTTTTTGAATAAATATAAATTTTCTTTCAACGTTTTTCTTTCAACTGGTTATTATATTATCACGTACAGTGGTTAGTTGAGGATATTTGGTGATGAGGGAAAGAGAAAAGAGCCTTGGCTGCTTGCTGCAGGGGAATTATTTCATAACCAGAATATCTTCACTGATTCCCCAGTCAGAATGCGGCAGGTATTTTACTGGGTATACGTAAGGGGTAGGGGGTATGGGGTACGCGGTAGAGGGTAGGGAGTAATGGGTATATTTATAGGGGTAAAGGTGTAGTGTCCTTGCGTGACACTATTGTGTTACATTCATGCGCACTAGAGCAGGAGGCGGGACTGCATTGTAGGAACGAGAGCACGAAAGAATGTAGAACCCAAAGTCATGGAATAAACACCGGTTTCATTGAATTGAGGATCTTATAACTGGCGACGAGGCTAAAACATGAACTCATCTACAACTACAAGCCAAACTGTGATAATTTCAAGACAACTTCATCGGGTAAAATAAGGAATTTCTTAATACCAAGTGTCACGGCCGCCATATTGGAAAACGTTTGCTATACGTTTGAGACGATTAGAAACCTTGGAGTTAGAGTTCTACACATCTATTGGAGGAAGAAAACATCCGTTATTAAGATAAAACCGATTCACCAAGGTATCATACAGATTTTGAGGCAGAATGGCGAACGTTTTACCTCTATTTCCTGCATTCTCTGTTCACGAAGACAACGCTTCAGTCGCCCCACGTTGGAAAAAAATGGCTGAAACGTTTTGAAATGTATACCTCGCTGCTCACGATGTGAACGATAATACACGCAAGAGAGCATTACTACTGTACTCAGCTGGCGAAGAAGTCAGTGATATATATATATTCGAAACGCTACCCGATGAAGGTGAAGCGAAAGAATACACGAAAGCATGGCAGTCGATGCTTTAAATACCTATTTTCAACCCAAAGTAAACAAGACATACGATGTCCACTCAGAATCCAGGTGATTTCTTAGCGCTAGATTCATACTATACACGGCTCAGGCGCCTGGCTCAAACCTGCGAATTTGCAAGTGAAGAGGAAGAAAACTGAAGTCACACATAATTCTGTCTTGTTCATCGACAAGACTAAGGCGTAGAGCTCTACGACAAAAATATGGAACTTCGAGCCCTCCTCGACTATGGCCGTGGACTCGAAATGTCAGAAAGACAGGCCAAAGGCATCGAGGAACAAGAAATATTAGCCAAAGTGACAGAAGTAAAAACAGTAAAGAAAAGTTGGACAAAACACACCGAACAGAAGAAAAGAAAGAAGACAAGAAATGCTACAGACGTGGGGGAAATTACCGTCACAGAGGGCCTTGCCCTGCCCAGCACTGAATGAAACCTGCAGAAGTTGTCAGAAGGAAGGACATTTTGCTAAGGTGTGTAGAGGCAAATGGAATACCAAAAAAAGTTACATAGCAGAAAAAAGAGAAGGTGAGGATGAGTCCTCTGATGAAGAATATACCTACCGTATCATCGTACACTCTGTAAACTGAATAAAGTGAAACCTATAACCGAAGTCACAATTGGAGGACAGACAGTCAAGTGTCTAATCAACTCAGAGCTGGTGTGAATGTCATTGATTCATACACCTACAAGAAGCTTGAAGATATCCACATATCACCTACCTCAAAGAAGATATATGCTTACAATTCCACCAGGCCTTTACCAGTTATTGGGAAGTTCAAGGCCAACATCAAGTCAGCCATAACCAGTGTATCAAAGTTCACTAAATTATGTGTTGTAGATGGATCAGATGGGAAACCTGATAGGCTATGAAACAGCCACTGACCTTGAACTGCTACACATAGTAAACAGTGTATCAACACCTAAGGTAGACAGCATTCTAGAAGAATACAAAGATCGCTTTGAAGGGCTGGGAAAGATGAAGGGTAATCAAGACTGCAAGATTACATATTGATGACAGTGTGAGACCAATAGCCCAGAAGTACATGTATCGCAGACTATCATTCCACATTAAGGACCAAGTTGAAACTGCATGAGCTTAAGAACCTAGAAGACCTCGACATAACAGAGAGAGCCAACGGTCCCACCCCTTTGGTCTCTCCTATAGTGATAGCTCCTAAGAAGAAAGGGATACGCATATGTGTCGACATGGGAGCTGCGAATGAGGCCATAGAGCGTGAACGCCACCCAATGCCAACAATAGAATATCTGATTGCTGATTTAAATGTGTCCACAGTCTTCAGTAAAATTGACCTGAACCAAGGATACCATCAACTTGAGCTAGATGTCAACTCCCGATGCATAACTACCTTTGCCACTCACGTTGGTTTGTTTCGATACAAGAGGTTAAGTTTTGACATGCACAAGGAATCGATTGCGCAAGAAACATCTCTGATGACATAATAGTATTTGGCAAGCGACAAGCTAATCATGACGATGCCCTAAGAGCTGTTTTCCAGAGAATGAGAGAAAACAATATAACTGCAACCCTGACAAGTGCTTGTTCAACAAGCCATCCATTGACTTCTTTGGTCATCACTTTTCCACAGAAGGCATCAGTGTAGACGATAAGAAAGTTTCATCTCTCATCAATGCCAGCCCACCCAAGAATGCAACTGAAGCACGCAGTTTTCTTGGTATGACCCAATACCTGGCACGCTTCATCAAAGACTTTGCGTCTATTACTACTCCAATTCGTCAACTCACACACAAGGATGCCAAATGGACATGGGGTCCAGAACAGCAACATGCATTTGAATATCTCAACACCAGCATGGCAAATCAGGAAGTCATGCAATACTTCAACCAGTCATTCGAAACAGAACTCATTGTAGATGCCAGCCCTACTGGGCTAGGGGCAATACTCACACAAATAACAGCTGATGGAGGCAAACATTTCATAGCATATGCAAGTCGTTCACTCACTGATTGCGAGAGTCGCTATAGCCAAACAGAGAGAGAGGCTCTTGCAGTAGTTTGGGGAATTGAATACTTCCACCTATACCTCTATGGATCTTCTTTTAAAGTAATCACTGACCACAAGCCGTTGGAGACAATCTTCAACAAACTGTAAGGCAACTGCAAGACTTGAGAGACTACAACTACGTCTACAACCATACAAGACAAACCCTGTCTACAGGTCAGGAGCAGATAATCCAACTGATTACACGAGGCGCCATCCAGACCTCAAACAGTCCAAGCCTCACCATCATTTATCAAGAGTTGATGCCTATGTGAACTTTGTGATCACAAATGCTCTACCCACTGCAATTACCCTTCAAGATGTCAAGGATGCAACTGCAGATGACAAAATCCTACAGAAGCTAGCAAAGGTGATAACGACTCAGAGATGGCATGAAGTCGAAATGGACGTCAGGCAATACAAGCAGATCAGACAGGAACTATCAGTAGCAAATGGTGTAATTCTGAGAGGTAACCGCCTGTTAATTCCAGAGAAACTACAACTGAGAGCGATTTCACTGGCCCACAGTGGACACCAAGGAATGGTCAAGACGAAACGTTTACTGCGAGAATCAATCTGGTTCCCAGGCATAGACAAAATGGTTGAATAAATGGTTAGAGAGTGCCTACCATGTCAAACAGCAAACCATGATCCTAAGCCAACACACGAGCCGCTGCAAATGTCCCCTCTACCTCAAGGCCCTTGGCAAGAGCTATCCATGGACTTCTGTGGTCTCTTCCCAAATGGGGATTACCAATTAGTTGTGATCGATGATTTCAGCAGATACCCAGAGGATGAATTCCTGAGATCAACATCAGCAAAGGCAGATCGATCGAGATACCCCATCTAGATAGCATATTTGCCAGACAAGGGATCCCAGAGATGCATGATTAGAACGGATAACGGCCCACCGTTCAACAGCGAAAACTTTCAGATGTTTGCTACTTGTTGGGATGTGATCTATTAGTTCATTGTTATTATGTTGTGCCAAATAAGGGCATCACCTCATGTACGTATGTTCACTAGTTAATGAAATAAAGGACCCCGGATGTTCTTCCGGTAATGGCGAAATACGAACGCATGGTACTCGTGTTTCTTAACTTCTAATCGACGAATATTCCCCCATCATGACGAGTCAAGGGAAATCAATCCAACACTACTCATCTAGGGTTCAGACACCGGAGAATAACTCCAGTATGGCCTAAGGCAAATGGCGAAACAGAAAGACTGATGCGAACACTAGATAAAGCAGCCAGGACAGCCATTGTAGAAGGCAAGAACTGGAGGCAAGAATTATTCACCTTTCTTCGAAAGTATAGAGCAACTCCACACATCACAACAGGAAAATCACCTTCCGAGTTGTTGAATGGAAGAAAACTCAAGTCAACTCTGCCCCAAGTACAGTGGGACCAGGCACCTCCATAACTCAGAGAAAGTGATACCAAGAAGAAAGAGAAGATGAAAGAATATGCAGACAAGCACAATAATGCTAAAGAATCTGACCTGAATGTTGGGGATAAAGTGTTGATCAAGCAACAAAACGAGACAAGATGTCCACACCATTCAAACTTGAACCATACCAGAATGCAGGTCACACTGTTACCAGAAACGCACCATTTTTTAGGAAGTTACCATCTGGTGTACAGCTCATTCCAAGGGAAAAAGAAGAAGAGTTTCCACCCAACATCGAGACAGGTGAAGGACAGTACCAAATGGTTGAAGATGGGCACGCATCACAGCCTACACTTCGCAGATCGGAAAGAGCGAGAAGAGCCCCGAAATATTTGGATGATTATACGACATGAACGTTATCTACAGTGATAATTCTGAAAAGAACAGTGACATTCTGTTTATAATTAAGTTTTGTGTTTGAACATATGATGTTTCTTTGTTAGAGGAAGGGAGGGATGTAGTGTCCTTGCGTGACACTATATTGTGTTACAGTCATACGCACTACAGCAGGAGACGGGGCTGCATTGTAGGAACGAGAGCACGAAAGATGTAGAACCCAAAGTCATGGAATAAACACCGGTTTCATTGAATTGAGGATCTTATATGGGGTAGCCGAGGATAGGGAGTAAAGTGTAAGAGTAAGGGGTATGTATGTTTTTTTGCTTTTACATAAAGATCAATGGCTCTCAAGGTCAAACAGGATGGAGAGACACTACATTTCTATTACAACGAAATGTTGAGTTACTTTGATATTTCGTTTCATATTGAATGTATCGCAACCAAAACTTAGATCTGTGCTGATATAGAAAGATTGATAAGAAGTGTCAACATAAACTCTCGCCATTATCTCAGTTCATTCTTTTACAGTTTACAAACACGGCATTTCGCTAGACTTCCCTGATTATCGACACACAAACATTTAAACTCTTAAACTCCACTCTAATATACGGGTACTTTTGTATCAGCACAGGAAATTTGGTTGCGCTACAATCAATATGAAACGTGATATCAAAGTAACTTGACATATCCTTGTAAAAATGTATTGCCATCCTGTTTGACCTTGTTCACGTAAAAGCAAAAACATACCACTTACCCTACCTCTTATCCCTTACCTCCTACCCACTACCCTTTACCTCCTACCCCCTACCCCTTATCCCGGGCCTTACCTCTACCATTACCCATTACCCCCTACTCCTTACCCCCGTAAAATACCTACCGGTCAGAATGTCACACAGCAAGATTTCTTTCAGACTTCAAACCAAAACAGAGGAATGAGACTGGCATGCATGTTATATTGCCGCAAATACAAGCGGCAAACGCTGACCATACGTATACGATGAAAACAAAGTAATGAATACTGCACGCGGCCGAAGGCTGAATGCAGTATGAAGAAATTTGGAGTTCATCGTACAGTCAGCAAGTGACTGTATTTGTCAATGAAACACAAACATAAAGTCTCTAACTAGTGTACTTTTAATATTCCAACTGGATGCACGCTGTGGTCACCAATAAAACACTGTCATTAGCCAATCACCTGCTTGGATTTTGTACTGTGCACACGAATATTAAATGACTCATATATATATAAGTTATTGACCAAGCTTGTTCGGTCCGGTTGGCAAAGATATGAATGAAATTACGTGTACCTAAATACAAATTGTACAGGTATTTTCATGCATACAAATACCGCAATTTTGATGTCGGAACTTCAAGTGAAAAATCGCGACTCTCAGTTTAATTGCTACCGCAGCGAGCGAGCATGGCAGCAGTAGTAATTTGTGCAGTGAAGCCGTTTTTTCGCGCATTGCCAGAGCAGTGCACTGTGGTCGTAGGACACATAAACGATATACGCGGTCTTCCGCACGTGGCTTTGTTTTCATTTGGGCGTGAATGTATTTTACTGCTTTTATTTTGCATTTCCACGTGAATATGGCCTTATTCGTACTAGAATCTGTTGTTATTGCCCTCCTACAGAGAGTGTAAATCAATTATTATTTCGCTGTCGTGATCTAATTTGCTTTGATCAGTTGTCGATTCAAAATAACCCGAGCTCGGCAAGAGCGACCAATTATGTTTGGCCATTATAGCCGATTAGTCTAACTGTACTATTTACAAATTAAAATGAGACATCGTGTTGTATCGGTAGATGTAGTTATGATATGAAATCATGTTTGCCGCGTAGCACTAGTAAGTGTAAAGAATGTGATATAAAGTGGTAAGCTGTAGTGCTAAGTGTGCACGCCCTACGAGGGAAAGAGAAAAAATCTCTGACCCAAGTGGGACTCGAACCCAACGACCTCCAGGTTGCATGTCTGGCGCTCTACCAACTGAGCTATCAAGTCAGATGAGAGCAATCGTGGGTATTGGTGCGTTTTATGGGGTCACGGCGATTATATATGTATATGTAGTTATGATATGAAATCATGTTTGCCGCGTAGCACTAGTAAGTGTAAAGAATGTGATATAAAGTGGTAAGCTGTAGTGCTAAGTGTGCACGCCCTACGAGGAAAAGAGAAAAAATCTCTGACCCAAGTGGGACTCGAACCCAACGACCTCCAGGTTGCATGTCTGGCGCTCTACCAACTGAGCTATCAAGTCAGATGAGAGCAATCGTGGGTATTGGTGCGTTTTATGGGGTCACGGCGATTATATATGTATATGTAGTTATGATATGAAATCATGTTTGCCGCGTAGCACTAGTAAGTGTAAAGAATGTGATATAAAGTGGTATCGGTAGATACACGGACTCGAATTTTGTAAATTACTTCAAAAACTCAAACATAACCATTCAAACGCAATATAACCAAAAATAAGTCAAGACTTACTTTAAAAAGAGTAACATTTCTATACATATATTGAAGCTTCTTGTGTTCTAGGTGATTGCAATATTTATTTCACTGAATAACAATCCGAAGGAATTCCTTTGTACTTTAAAACAACAATGTTTCTATCTATGATTTCTCAGTCAAAACAAATTTGCATTTCACTATAGTTAAGTCAGTAGTCAGAGTGTGGTCCGTCTCTTCTAACCTGGGATGGCGCGATTTCGAAAGCCAAAAACATCAAAGGAGAAACAAGAGTTGCCTGAATCTAGTATTGGCTGCCAGTGCTACATACGCGACGATGAAATGGGGTGTAAAAATATTCCCGGACGTTCCAGGGCTGGCAATGTACACGAATGAAGGCGCAACTTTAGAATACCTGTCAACGAAAACGTGGCTGAGTCGTAACTACTCAGGGCTTCGATTCATCAGTACTGAAAGGCAAAAAAATAACATAGCTAGATAAAAGTCATGTTTGTAAATCACATTAGGAATGATTTTATTCAATTACATAACTAAAGTTGCTTTTTACATTTGAAGGCTAAAGGTTGGGAGTTGGTTTGAATATTTTAGGGAGTACGGGGATGATGAATGTCGACTGAATTAAAACACTTACAAATGACAAAACTATAGGTTATTAAATTGGAACACTTACACATGTACAACTCTTGGTTAATGAACTGGAACGCTTATAGAACTAAATTACATCGCCAGTTCTATAAGTGTTGCAGTTCAATAACCAAGAGTTCTGTACTGAAGTGTTCCTGTGAGTTCAATATTAATAATCACAAGAGTTCTCTATTGTCGTTTATAGAGGTCATCATGTGACCAGATTGGATCTCTTACTAATTGAATATTCGTGAGTTTTAGAACTATTTATAGCAGTAGATACAACAAAGACAGGACTTAACAAACTCTCTAGCGAATTTGAAAGTTCTTAGCTTGGTGTAAAGTCGGGAATGGAAGAATGACACTGAATGAGCTTCATATACGTACCAACGTTATCAGATTACTATCATCATTTTGATATTATTAATATCGCTATCGATAATAACATCAACTACGTTTAATTATAACAAAGTGTAATACAGAATAAAACCGTTTACGGCTCTGAAAGCATGTACCGTTTTTCTTTTTTTCTTTAGGAACACACTAAGGGTGAATTCAACACCGGAGTTAACGAAATCCATTTTAGTTTGTCCTCAGCATTCGAGACATTAGTTTAGGACATCCCAATAATATGCGGTGGACTTACTTTTATATCTGTAACGGAAACCCTTGGGGAGAGATCAGTTTTACATGGGTGGGCTTATGGAGCAGGGATTAGGGTTACCATTTTTTCACACCATTACCGTAATTTTTTTTTTTTTCGGAAATTAAGTCTACCAATCCATCATACAGTCCACGGCGTTCCATCATTCACCAGTGCACCATTAACCATTCTATCATTCACCAATCCACCGTTCCACCATTCCATCATTCACCAATCCACCATTCCATCATTCGCCAATCCACCCGGTTTCACCAATCCACCGTTCCACCATTACACCGGTCCTCATGATCATTTACTAATCCACCGTTCCACCATTCGCCAATCCACCGTTCCTGGATTGGTGAATGGTGGAATGTTGTAATGGACCAAACCATCGTTCTACTATTCATTATTCCACCATTCACCAATACGCTATTCACCAATCCACCATTTCACTATTCACCAATCCACTATTAACCATTTCACTATCCACCATTCCACCGTACCTCAAAAACATGCAGGCAGTCACGTAATGGTCCGGCAGGCTGTTTTCTACAAACCTACTTATATAGTAACGTAGTGTCCGTACGATTGACGAGTCATATACTGCTACACTCTAGGGTTACTTACCTATAGTTAGCTATACTTATAGGTATATACTTATGCCTCCTTAGCTATACCGCTCAGGCCTGCTTACCTATACTTAGGCCTACTTAGCTCTACTTAGACCTACTTAGACCTACTTAGACCTACTTAGCTCTACTTAGACCTACTTAGCTATACGTAGGCCTCCTTAGCTATACTTAGGCCTACTTAGCTATACTTAGCTATACTTATGCCTACTTAGCTATACTTACGCCTGCTTAGCTATACTTACAAAGCTATACTTAGACCTACTTAGCTATACGTAGGCCTCCTTAGCTATACTTAGGCCTCAGTACTTATAGCTATACTTACGCCTACTTAGCTATTCTTGTGCCTGCCGTTAGGTATACTTATGCCTGCTTAGCTATACTTAGGCCGACTTAGGCCTACTTAGCTATACTTATGCCTACTTAGCTATACTTACGCCTGCTTAGCTATACTTAGCTATACTTAGACCTATTTAGCTATACTTAGGCTGCCTTAGCTATACTTAGGCCTGCTTAGCTATACTTAGCTATACTTATGCCTGCTTAGCTATACTTAGCTATAGTTAGGCCTACTTAGCTATACGTACGCCTATTTAGCTATACTTAGGCCTGAACTGCTGAATGCCGGAGTACAGGCCTAAGTATAGCTAAGAGGGCCTACATATAGCTAAGTAGGTCTAAGTATAACTAAGTATAGCTAAGTATAGCTAAGAAGGCATAAGTATGGCTAAGCAGGCATATATATGTATAGCTAAGTAGGCGTAAGTATAGCTAGGTAGGCCTAAGTATAGCTAAGGAAGCCTACGTATAGCTAAGAAGACGTAAGTATAGCTAAGTAGGCCTAAGTATAGCTAAGTATAGCTAAGAAAGCCTAGGTATAGCTAAGTAGGACTAAGTATAGCTTAAGTATAGCTAAGTAGGCGTAAGTATAGCCTAGTAGGCCTAAGTATAGCTAAGCAAACATAAGCCGAGTATATCTAAGCAGGCCTAAGTATAACTAAGTAGGTCTAAGTATACCTAAGCAGGCCAAAGTATAGGTAAGCAGGCCTGAGTATAGCTATGGAGGCATAAGTATACCTCAGTATAGCTAACTATAGGTAAGTAGCCCTAGAGTATATAAGTCAGCCTGCCGGACCACTACGTGACTGCCTACATGAAGTAGTTACCGTAGCTCGTGGCGCTAATAGATTTCTCTCCAGTCCAGTCGCCATCTTGAGACGGAATACTGTACACAGGCTAGTTTGAGATACGTTTCGTAGGTTTTATGCCACATTTCATTTTACTCTCGGTCATATTACATACCAGCGCAAACACCGTGATCGGAAGGCCAACACTAAAATAATTTTGACCGTGTTTTTGGCTGGTTTACCGATCTCGTATCGAGACCTGTGTACGTATACTGATGAATAGCTGATTTATAGCGAAATATAGCGATTTACTAGCAAATATATATACTGCGGTTGAGCAGTTATGGGTTACTCTACTCTATCGAAGTCTGAAGACATCTGAACTCCTGAACTGTGAGAGCATACACTGTCGCTCGCCAACACGAAGCCAGAAATATACACACTCAGCACAGAATAATTTATGATGACCCAAGCAATATTCAACTCTTAAGATAATCTTAAACAAGAAACCTTTCACGGCCGAGGTTTTGGTTCGAGAAATTAAAGGCTTCCAACAATTCCCTTTATAGTTCTATAATATAATGAGCAGACTGAAGTTTTGTTAATTAGAGATATCCAACAGGCATTTCAGTTAATAATCTTTAATCCAACAAATACCAATATGGACTCGTAATGGCTCATCATGTATAGCAGGAACAGCAGATAAAGTTACACAGAGGCACACAAATTGACATAGCTCCATCACAGGATGGACAGGATACACTTATAATATGGTACAAATATAAACATACATTTGAGACACTCTGAAACTGCACTATAACAGAACAGCAGACTAAATTGTAAACGTGTGTTACATGAATAAGTAGTGTTTCAATCAAAAGGTCAACTTCTTTAATTTACATACGAGAAAAACAAAAATATTAAATTACATATATACTAGGGGAGCAGAGAATGGAAGTCACCTCGCTACCGGCCACTCCTAAAGACTGCTAAATTCAGCTAATAATTCTTCCCTTTGGTTATTACTAAGAGGATTTCAAATGAAAGTGTATTTCATCTTCAATCTCATGTGGCCAGAGTGAAAGCCCAGATGGGCTCTTGTTTTGGAATAAAAACAAACTGACGGAATAGACTCTAAAAGGCAATTAACATATATTGAATTCGTTTTCTCAGTTTGGGGAATATTTAGCCGCTCCACATCGCCTGGTAGTTTGTTTTCTATAGATAAAGAGTTTACAGCAAGGAATTCCGATAATTTTAGATTCCCATCAACAGGAATTTTACTCTTATAATATTCTCCAAGTACCTTTGTACGGCTATAAATAAACGAGTTAATAGACCTACTGTTACTCCAATACAGATCACCAGACTAATCCCTTTCAAAATGTTTCTTTGTTTCTCTTTATCCCAAGGGAAAATGTATAAATTTATAGCTAGAACTCCATCACAAAGCGCTAATACAATATTCCCTAAAGAGACATGACACATGATCTGTATCGGGATAACATTGAGCGAGTTAGGTCAGTGCTGTAGTATAGATTTCCACCCGAGTAGCATAGAACCTCTCGAGACCTGTATTCTGATTGCACCCATAATACTTTACTTCTATTGTTTTTGTACTGCACTTTCTAAAGTTATGGTGTTTTCTATTGTTGGATACGCCAATACTGTCGCTCGTTCCGAGAGGTTCCACCCGACCTTAAATTTCAAGTTACACTAGTCGGGCACTAGCCATACAACTGATTATCATTTAAAGAAGGAGAACCTGCGCCGCTACAGCAAAACTAAATTACGCAATTGTGAGTGAACACTTATGATAATCATGCTACATTAGTTGATCACGAGAAAGGTTCAGTGCCGTTGGGGTCGAATTTGTCATCTCAGTTTCTAGATACTATTTGTACGGTGGCCTGTAAGGGCCTTGTATTCACGACTTCAACTTTAATTTATGGCACGACTTTGTGGAGGGAACGACTTAAACTTTTTTGGGGGCACGACCTTTTTTTTGGCACGACCTCGAATATTTGCCGCCTTTTTTCTACCGCTCTGATTATGTTCGTGGGCTCAATCCTTCGCCCAACATGGCGGAGAGTATAACTTATGAAACTAGTAAGGAAGCAAATAGTATTCTAACTAAGTGTAATCAGCCACATTTCATGTAGGATCATTGTAGACCTGTTATATCAAAGTACTGAGTATGTAAATGCATGAAAGAGAAAGATATAACATACTATGTGAAAATGTGGTTCGCCGGCGAGGACTCGAATGACTCGAACCTTTCCCCGGGAGAGGCGGGTGGGGTACTCCCTATATTGGAAATATCTTAGTCCCCTCAAACACCCTCGCCGATAACACATCAATAATTTGCAAGAAACTTAAAGTGCCCCTACGATCAAATTTTGACATATCAATGTTTTTGCATATTCATAAAGTAGAGTTCATATATTATTACCAGTTCAAATTGTTTTTCGATACAACGACAGGAAGTCTTATATTTTTAGCTCCGAATATTGAATCTACACGTCCGCCATTACTGGAAGCCGTGCCCTTTGTTCAGCTTTAAACAAAGGTTTATTCACCGGAAATGATGTCATACACTTAACGCTCGCCTGCAGAACACAACGCCTGGAGGTATATTTCTACTAAAAACGTCTTCACGTACATAAGAAGAAAGTTATATTTATCTTTGCGAGGTTGGCTACTTTTTTATGCACGCTATTTCGCGCCACGAGGTTGTCGTGTTAAGTGTATGACATCACTTCCGGTGAATAAACCTTTGTTTAAAGCTGAACAAAGGGCACGGCTTCCAGCAATGGCGGACAGGATTTTACCGGTAAACTCTCCTAAAATTTGTGGTTTAAGATGCTCATTTGGGAATATTTTTTACTATTTCGGATATTTCTAATACTGATTGACCTATAGACACTGAAAAAGTGGCAAATCGAAATGGTAAATTTTCGTCGTAGTGGCACTTTAAGCAAAGGCTATGCGACATACAGATCTCATCCTCATTAATTATTCATGAGGTAACCAACCAACCATGTGCCCAGAATTCGATCACATGACGATCCTTGAAACCCCGGAAAGTACTCCCAGAACTACATTCAACCATTTTTTTCCAGTCCAAGGGCTGAATTAATTTTGTTCCAGTCCAAGGACTGAATTAATTTTGATCCAAATCATCACTAGTGATGTTCATCTGTGTTCTCATTGGGTATCATTCATGCCTAATTAAGCTACCAGGGTTACAGCATAAGTATGACTTTACATGGAGAAGTGAAGGAGAAGACGGAAATAAAAATCGGTGTCCAGAGTGTGACTCGAACCATCATCCGCATGGCTGCTCTTGACTATTAGTCCGCTGTCTTGTCCACTACGCTATCAGGCCGTTTGTTGAAATGACCGTGACAAAATAACAATCACAACCCTTGTAGTCTTGTAGGCTGCGCCTCGGACTGGAACTAATTGCGCGGACTTGAAATCCCGTCCAGTCCGAATTGGAGGCTTTGAACTATTACTTCCAAAATTGGCACAGTGATATTTACAATGATACAAGAACAATTGCCAATCAGAGAAATAAGCTAAGGACCTACAGAAACTTTAACTGGTAAACTACGAGTTTGAAAACTATCTACGCATAAAAAACTTGAAGCATAGAACGGCTCTAACAAAGCTTAGAATAAGCAATCATGATTTAGGAATTGAAAAGGAAGACATGCTAGGCCATTTAATTTAAAATGCAGATGAAAGACTTTGCAAATTCTGCCTGACTAGAAAGGAGATTGAGGATGAAGCTCATTTCCTCGTAAAATGCAATAAATACAACCATTAACGAAATGTGTTCCATGCTTCAATAGTGCAAAATGAATTTCAGATAAACATAGAAAAGTGCTCCGAGGAAAGCCGGCTAAAAATAATGTTAAGCCCCAACAATAGTACCGCAGCAGCTACAGCTGCAAAATTCATATGCGAGTGCTTTATGTATAGAGACAATGGCCTCAAAGAACTCTGATTTATTCTGTCGCGACCCTTATCATTCTGAAAGCCCCAAACACTTGTAGCCCAGTGAAGTGCACATTTATTTGAATTAATGTCTATATACAGATGTATACGACTTCAAATAAAACTCTATCTATCTATCTATCTATCTATCTATCTATCTATCTATCTAACTAACTAACTATACGGGGAGGCTCCATCCGAAAGGTTATATAGTTGAAGCTATTGTAAGCGTCCACCCTGGGGATTTGGGAAAGTTGTTGTTACGGGAGTCGTTCCGCTTTATACGAGAGGAGATTTTGCATTTTTATGATGTATAGGACTATGTACGTTGAAAACAGATATTTCGAAGTTACAAGCAATAAGATTGAGTCTGAATTTGAAACTAACCTCACCTGCGTTTGGTTTAGGGTTTGCGTTTACTCAGATCAGAACCACACGCAAAGCAAACCCCAATAAGCTAATGATTGGAAAATAAACAAGTTTGGATTCTTTGTGTCAAACTTTTGGCTGCAAGAGCCATAAACTTTGCTTACAGCTTAGAGCAGTACTTTTGTCAGTGGTCGTGTCTCTGCATTTTGAGGTCATGGACATTGTTTTTAAATTTAAGCCTTATACCACATATATGTGCGGAATACTGAATGAGTTCCAGAGTGTAAGAAACGTTTCTAGAGAGGTCCTTGTAATTTTATTTTCAGTTGATCTCAGAATGGAATTAAATCGTGCTTAGAACGTACTCAGGAATTTTCTGAGTATTTTTTCAGTTGATCTGAGAGCGGTATTAAACAAATCTTGTCTAGAAAGTACTCCGGAATTTCCTGAGTACTTTTTCAGTTGATCTCAGGGTGGTAACAACTCTTGTCTAGAAAGTACTCCGGAATTTCCTGAGTACTTTTTCAGTTGATCTCAGGGTGGTAGCAAATCTTGCCTAGAAAGTACTCCTGAATTTCCTGAGTACTTTTTCAGTTGATCTCAGGGTGGTAGCAAATCTTGCCTAGAAAGTACTCCTGAATTTCCTGAGTACTTTTTCAGTTGATCTCAGGGTGGTAGCAAATCTTGCCTAGAAAGTACTCCGGAATTTCCTGAGTACTTTTTCAGTTGATCTCAGAGTGGTAACAAATCTTGCCTAGAAAGTACTCCGGAATTTCCTGAGTACTTTTTCAGTTGATCCATGTCAGGGTGGTAGCAAATCTTGCCTAGAAAGTAGTCCGGAATTTCCTGAGTACCTTTTCAGTTGATCTCAGAGTGGTAGCAAATCTTGCCTAGAAAGTACTCCGGAATTTCCTGAGTACTTTTTCAGTTGATCTCAGTGTTTTAAAAACTGCCTTCCATATTCCTGGCAGAACAGTGTAACGTTGGAGTGAAGTTTCACTAGGAAAATAAACGTGCAGTAAGGGCTTTTATGTGAACCATTACATATTGACCTTCCACGATGATGTAGTCAATAAAGTACTAGTTGATTCTAAAGTCTGTCTTGGTGTGTGTGTTTATGAATTATCAATTCGCCAATGTTTATGACCAAAATGTTCATAGAATGGCAACATGCCCTATAACTAAGGTATTCTTTGCCTGATCACCGTCAAAATATATCAGTAAAGACAATGTCCTTGCCAATTTTCAAACTTTTGAAAATCGTGTTTTAAAAATGAACGTGTTTTTATAATATAGATACGATAGTACGCGCGCTCTGATTGGCTAAAACGCCATGTTTTATTAGAGTAAATAACATGGTTTGCCGTGTTTTGTTGTTTTCAACTGGCGGTTCCTTTCATCGCGCGTGTAAATCTATATTATAAAACAGATAAAGAAGCCTTAAATCCATGTTTTATACTATCATAAAACACTCTGGTCATATGAGAACACTCTAGAAATGTTGAAAGCACGCGCCTTTGGCTTGTGCATTAATATTTCTCTCATGTTCTCAAATGCCCAACGTATTTTATGATAGTAATAAACATGGCTAAGGCTTCTTTATTTGTTAAATATACATACATATAGTACTTATTACAACCTTTTTAAACTTTTAACTTGTATATATTTCTCGATTGATATTTTTAAAGGTCTTTTAAAATATGATTAACGTTAGGAAACATTTATTTTTAATTATATATGATGTTTCTTTTTGTATTTAATTTATTTGTGGAACATCTGTAAACTGCTTATAGCTAAGTATATTCTGCACGGTATTGTATGGTATTGTATTGTATTCGTAAACTTTACAAAAACAGATTGAAACTGAAACTGGCATACAAAATAACACGATTGCAATGATTTAAAAAATATTGGAAGACAACTTGAACAAATTAAAACCGACTTTTCAACTGTGAGAAAATGGTGGCCATAGCGCGCAAATCATTATGGTTGATCTATATTCTTTAAGAGAAAACTGTTTATTCTTCGAGGGTCTATCGAGACATGTATTGGGATTTTTAGAAATAAATCTGTTACGAAATCTGTACAGTAGCTCAGTGTCGAGAACTTGTTCCTCTTTAGTTCTGATGTATTTATTTTTAGCCGTTTATCTTAAAACCTATGGCATTTTCTGTTTGCGCTTCTAGATTGTAGAATGGCTTACCCATTCACGTTAGATGTAGCTCTAGTATTAGTTCTTTTCAATCCAATCTTTCTAAATCAGATATATCTTTTTAGTCAGGTTTTTTTTATATTAACTTTTTACCTTTTTTTTTTTTAACGTTTGTTATTTTTGTAAATCGTTTGTTAAGCGCCTTCGAACTTTAGGATCATGTGCGCTATATAAATTATATATTATTATTATTGAACGATCCGGATAGCACATGTTCATATTTAACGGCTCCTCCTGGCTTTCCCACTGATGAAACTGTACCAGAAAACTACCCAGTAATACACTTCATATACTGCTCTATCTATACTGCAACATGTTTTAGGTTATTTCAGGAGCCCATTACCAGGAGCGTTCCTATGTCATGGGCTGGGCCCGAGCACAGGAGTAGATGTGGCTATATTTAGAATTCGAATTCCCGCGTTGAAAGTGAGAAGACTGATAATGAATAATAATGAGAAGTGACATATAGTTATCTGATTGGCTAATTAAGACAACATGGCATTTGTTTATTTCGCGCGAAATGTAATTCTAAATATAGCCACATCTACTCCTGTGTAGCCTTGGACACATGCTCCTTCAGTGGCGTCACCCTCGGAAACGGAGTATTATGCTCCAAATTATGCACGCCAGGAGGTATTATGCTCCCAATTATGACAAAGAAAATGACAACTCCCCGGCTTCTTAGCAGCCTGGCAAAATGAGGGTAACCTCGCCCCAAACCTTCAGAGGAAACTGGAAACTAACCTAGCCCCAAACCTTCAGAAGAGACTGGAAACTAACCTAGCCTAGAATGCGGTTGCATTTCTCTCTCAAAATTTCTTTGAAAATTGTAGAATTTTGATGAAAAACTGAAAAGAATTATAATGATTTAGATTTTGTTGTAAATAGACCTAGTATGCCCCAAAATATTAGTATTCAGTGCCGGCATAATACCTGATGCTCCGACTATAGTATTATTCTCGAAATTATGCCGGCATAATGTTCAAAGACTACTCCTGTGCTGCCAGAACCAATGGGGAAGATGGACGCTGCTGGTAGGCTTTGGTAGATTGTGCTAGCATAATTTTAAGCATAATTTAGCAAAACGAGCATTATTTTAAGCTTTTATTTCAGTTTAGCACTGCTAGCATAATCCGAGCTTTTATGCGTTGAAAACCAAAAAAAACCATCATAGTTCTAGAATAATTCAGTTTGTATTTTATTTCTGTATTGTTTTTGGAAAATATTGAGGTCTGTGCTAAGGCCCATGGTCAAATATGGTCCGGCAGACTCCAGGTGTGTCAAGGCGGTCACCCTGGGGTCAGCATATCTGAGAGACTGAGACTCTCCTCAGGCCACCACGCTTATGGCTCGGCGGCTCAGCCCCTCAGGCCTCAGATCAAAGATGGCGTCGTCCTCGAGTACATCCACTTCCAGCACTTCCATCCCTTTCAGCACTTCCAGTGCCGTACCGACTATATGAATGTTCATTAAAGTCAAAATTGATAGAGTTAAGCTACTGGTGATCTTTATTTTCCTTAAAATCTAAGTAGCATAATTTCGGTGACAGAGAGCATAATTTTCAAAAAGTAGCATAATTTTGGCATATTAATTTCTAAAAAATATGAGCACTGCTAAAAGCATAAATATGCTTTTTTTTTTAGCACAATCTACCAAAGCCAAGCTGCTGGTAATGGTTTATCAATAAAACGATTTTTAAATAACCGCCTGTGAAACAACGAGACGCGCAAAGAACTCTGGGAACAAGTTGTCCGACGCCATCTTGGATTAGGCGCGTAAAGACCCCTGGGAACGATGTTGAATCAACCATACAACCAGATGGACTTCGTAACTTCGGAAAGAAACAGAGTCCTAAACTGATTGAAGGCAAGTATAAACATTTTCTTTGGAGTACTCCTGTCCATGGGACACTGATGATGAAAATTAACCTCACAGCAGGAGCCCATAACTAAGAGCGTCCATATCTCCTATATAGTTGTTACAGCGTTTTTACAAGTTGGGCTATTTTTAGATTATTTTAAATGCCAAGGGTTGCACCTTGGCGGAACAAAAGATACCTCATTAGCTACTTTTGTTATACCAAACAACATGGCTGCTACGCTTTTGTGATTTTATTCCCTTAGGAATAATTTCAACTCAACAATAGCGGGAAACCATTCTAAAAATAACCTAACTTGTGAAAATGCCGTAGCATTGATTGGGAGATTCTCGCTCTTATACTTGTTCGGAACTCACATCGATCTGTCCGATTTCCAAGTTGCTCTATTAATTTTTTGTAAACATGATTTACGCCATCATGAGTTATGGACTCTTGCCTCACAGCTAGAAATAAAATACGCTCCGGCCACATCACAATGTTTCATATTTAGAAATAGTCCTGGCCAGCTAGCTAGTGCATGTAAATATGCAATAATTTCTGGATTCCCACCAAGGAAATATTTGGGAAATAGTGTTTGTATGATATGACCACCTGAGAACTCAATATACACGTACATTAAATCATGTTGATAACATTTCAAGGCTGTAATGACCAGCTATCAACTTCAAGCCTGCCTAAACAAGTGTACATGTATATATTATAAACTTGTCAGTGCAGACTGTTATATATTGACCTACAGTACGTTGTAGCTAAATTTCAATATGACTGCTGAACTTATCCTAAGTTTTTTGGCATTATGCAAATTATAGGTGAAGTGAATGCCGCCTGTATTAAAGCATGCCATAGACATAGTAAGAAATACTGAGCATTTTCAGAATTTGGTCTTTCATTGCTGCAAATTAAGTTATTGACATTTAAATACAGAGAAGATCATGACAATGAGGCAGAATAATTAGCCTGGGGAATATGTGCCATGGGATAGGGTATGGTTGTCGCAGTGCCAGACCTTTAAATAGGGTCTCATATTTTGTATTATCATCCTTAAATAAAATATCAATCCTTAAATTGGGTATGTGTTGGGTACATAACAATCTTCAATAATCATTGCATTATTTAAGTATTTATTTATTAAATCACTTGGTCCATAAATAGAGTCTCACAAGGGTACCAATTTTCCAATTTTTCACCCTTAAATAGGGTCAGGGTTTCGATATCCTTGCAGCACACCCCTATCCTACACCCCCCCCCCCCCCCCCCTGGGTTAGTTAGGGATAACAGTGACTCAAACCCATACAAAACTCTACATACATATAATATATTTAAATCTCAATAACTTAATAACCTAAAATTCAGAGTATAATTGCTACTAATCTTGGCATTCATGAATGTACTCTTTAACATGGTAACATATATACATTTAACAGTACTTATTTATCTACTGTCAAGTGCTTACCCTCGTTAAATAAAGCCTATTACTCTCTATACTCTTCATCAACATTCACCATTTTGGATTAGGGTCTATTAATTTCAGTCCAAATTACACTGGCAAAATCAGGTGTACCGGTAATTACATTTTTTATTACCCTTGATTTTTGCTGGATAAGATGCAAATTGAAAATGTGAAATATTGTAGATTTCATTGGCAATTGAGTAATTGGTGCAGAATATCCAGTGATACTCGGTTCAAACAATATTATTCATTTTCTCATATTTTCATACAAACCTAAAATTAAAAACATAACCCCGAAATTAAAAAAAATACCCTAACCATTTTGGACCCCAAATCTTTCATACAAAAATGTACAGCAAGTCTTTTCAGAAATAAACCTGTCAACCAGTGCAGAATTAAGTGATTAGCATAGTTTTCAACTGATCTTTTGAGACGATAATACTACAGTGCTGTCATACTAATTAAAACTGAGTATATTCTATATTAGCATAGAAATTGATGGCTGTATTTTAAAGTGCAAGTATAACATGTCAAAAAATTAAACATTTATATTGTAGGTGTTTGTTTCTCACAAAAAGGTATTAATCTTGCAAATTTTGTAACATTTTTGATCTGGCATTAACAATTCCTAATTTTGCTTACCTTTTAATGGATCCTGTGATGTCATAAGATGAATCAACTCCCTTCCAAGAGAGAAATCCCATAGGTTTCCATTGTGACATCACAAGATGAATCAAATTAATGCTGCAATTTGGGTAGCATTTATTCCAGTTTAATTGCAGCTGCTCCTGCTTATAAAAAAATAGCAGAAATAGAATTTGAGGCAAAATGAGTTCATGTTGTTTTATGGCACTATTACTTGCACTTTAAGTTAATTGGTGGGGAAACTGCCCCATTCTGGCATTTCCAGGGAGCAATACATACATGTATATTATTAAATTTTCTTTTTCTCAAAAGCTGGTGGGGCAAATGCAGTACCACTACCCTTGAGAATATTTAAGATGCAAGCATGTGAAAAATATATTTGTCGAACAATGCAATTTTTTAGGTTATAGACTGGAAAAAAAACTTTTGAGATGCCCCAAGATGACTTTGGAACATATATTTTTGATTATCCCATCCCAAATTTTGATTGGTTCAATGATTCACCAGCAAGTATTAAAAACTGACTGCAACTAATGGTGACTGCATGAGATTGCACAGTCATGGTAATTCATTATTTTCTGCAAATAACATTCCGATCTGACAGCATGCATGCACACTATTACATATAACCACTCCATTTGGTAATACGCCTATTAATGTTAAGCCCAAGGGTGGGGGGATGGGGTTGGCAAGGCGTGGGGATTTGCCAGGCAGGGCTATCCTGAGGGTGGGGATTTTGACAAATGCTGCCTGCCCTAGGGTGGGGTTATTAAGATGAAATATAAAGATATACAGGCAAATATTTGATATTTTTGACCAAACGTGTTGTCCCGAGGGTGGAAAACGTGACATTTTTGGGAAGAAAATGTCAATCCCTTGGTCCCCCTTCCCCCTCTGGCTTAACATTGATAGGTACATAAATTAACAACAGTCTGGCACCTGGGGTGATTTAAGTCCTTCTGTACAAATCCTTTCAAATTCTCAGTGTACTGGCTAATCATTTCTCCTGTGACTTACATGCCTGGGCGGGGTCCTCCCTATAATGGACTATACGGGGAGGCTCTGCCTGAAAGGGGTACATGTACCTTTTCAGGCTGTACGTATATAAAAGGGTAGGGATTTCACGAGTTAAGTATAGAAAAGGGTAGGGAAAACTGTCATTTAGGTAGTTAAAAGGGCCTTTCAAAATATCTCTAACAGACGTACCTTCATGTAACAGCTGATTCATCCAAGTATTTTAAGGGGTTACTCAAGTGAAAAGTTTAGTAAAGGTATATGAAAGGGTTACCTTTTCTGTCAAAAATGGTATATAAAAGGGTAAGGATTTGGACCTTGGGGCGGAGCCTCCCCGTATAAAACTTTGAGTACCCCCCACCCCAGGGCTTACATGTAGGGGAGGTATAGGCAATCACTTTTAAATCTAAATTACTGCAATTTAGTATAAATTGTTGCCTTTTTATAGATTGAAGCCTTTTAGTTAATTTATAATACAAGTTTTACTATTTATATCTCATTCTACAGTGTACACTCGTGATTTTTATAAATTTTATTTCATAATTATATTATGTATGCTACCATTATACAGGCCCCCTCCCTATTCTAAAGAACAAATAATCATGCATTATTATTGTCATTTGATGGCATCTTTTGCCCTTTTCTTTCACTTATGCAGCGAATCACAAAAAGTACAGACCAAAAATATAATTTCCCAGTTTGCTTAATGTTGTACATATATTGTTAAAACAGTTCCATTAATAATATTAAATGTTATTATATTTAGCTGAATGCATTTTAAAACTTTTTAAATCTTCAAGCTTAACTCTCATGGTAAACTGTAGCATTTTGTCCTGCTCAAGAGACGTAAATTAGACAGATCATTACAAATGTATCTACATTACCCTGAGTACCAGTCAAGAGGTTTACTACCTCGCTCTCTCTCTCACTCTACACCTCACTGTCTTTAAAAAAAATAGGCCTTGTTTACTTGCATTTGTTTTCTTTTAGTTTCGGCGGGAAACTGGCGGGGTACACGCGCACTGGGCTCATCAAAAGCGCATGCGCGTGACGTTTTTCCCGCTGCTGACGCGCGTGCACCAGAGGTTTCCCGCCAAAAAATCCCAAAAGAGCGCCATTTTACATCTCGGGGGCAGAATAAATGTTACAGCATGCTTATTCCGAAAATGGAATAGGTCCCAAACAAACACAATTACTGGCTAATCTTATTCCGAAATAGTCCCAAATAACACGCCCTTATTAATTATATCACTTAATTCTGGCGTCTCAAAAATATTCCTATATAGACTGATCAAATTTACGCATGTAAATAGTAACAATAATGTATCAGTCAATTCCAAAGCAGTGCATGCCCCCCCCGAGCCACCACCGGGCCACCTCCGGGCATTTGAACATTTTGAAAAAAATGCGATCAAATGCCCCACTACCAAGGCAGAAAAACTGTTCAAATGCCCCACCAGTTTTTCATCCAGGCTGTTGAAATGCCCCACCATCGGGGTCCGGATTGGAAAATTTTCGACAAAGAGAAGGCAAAGACTATTGACAAATAAATGAAATCAAGCAATTCACAGGAAACACCGACGGTGAAAACCACCTTTAACCGGTCAGGAATGAGAACAATGATTTCTACCGGCTCGATCGTTCTTGGTTTCCGTTATATACTTTATAACAAACGTAATGATTTGAAATTTACCGATATAATAATTATGTTTTTAACTCGCGCTGTCTAGGGTCGCAGCAAATTCAACTCATCATAACTCTTGTCACGCACTTAATATCACGCAGTCGGTCAAAGATCACGAAGCAAAGGAAATCAACATAGTTTATAGGTTTAAACATAAACAAATTTGGCAGGTTCACTCTTTCAAGCCAGGCCTCTACGAATGCGTAATCCTTATCTTGGAAGTCCTCGAAGACACGGCGTACGTTCGCCATTTCGACGCGAGCGATGCGAATTTGTAGACAGACAGAATGTATTTTTTAAACTCCGATCAAATGCCCCACCCCCTACCGCCTAGATACTCGTCAAATTCCCCACCCTCGGGAGCAAGCCTCTGATCAAATGCCCGGGGGTGGCCCGGTGGGGGGGGGGGGGGGGATGCAGGGGTTCGGAATTGACCGATACATAACCTCTTTGTGGCGTCTTAATATGCCCTGATATCTCGTGCGCGGATATTATCTGTAACGAGAAGAGAACAGCTCCCAAGAGCGAAGCTGAGATCTTCGAGGATCAGATAATCTCCAATGACAAAATTTCGACGCCACAATGCAGGTTATTGTCGGTATCACCCTTCAAATATTTTTTGATGCGCTTTTACAGGGGGTGTATAGATACAATAACCTATACGCACTTATACGCTCACAGCGGGTGTATTCGCTGATATTTCCGGCTCGCGGAGAGAAAATCACGCGCGAGAGAAAATATTTGATGGGTTATAATCGCTGATATTTGTCAACTGGCGGAGAGAAAATATCGGGTCACATGACGCGTTCCACCAATCACGTGCGAGAGAAAATATTTGATGGGTTATTAATATGTAAATTCACATTTTCGATCATTTTTCCCGCTAAACAGGTTCTGTTGAGTTGAGGGATAGAAGACAAGCAATACAATATGTTCTTGGAACTAATTGTCGCTCTAGTTACCTTGGCAACCGCCATCTACCTTGTGTTTTCTTCTATCAGAAAACCAAAGAACTTGCCCCCAGGACCCCGACCGCTGCCCATATTAGGCAACGTCCTTGAACTCGTAGGATGGATGGCCAAGAAAGAGACCCAACTCGAGCTCACGAAGGCCGCAAAGAAGTATGGGAAAATATTTACTCTGGAGCTTCCTGGTGAGCGGATGGTTGTTATCAGCTCAGCCTCGATCGCACGTGAAGCGCTGCAGATTATGAAAGACGACTTTGCAGGGCGGCCCTATCAATTTACAATTGATTTCCTTACTCGCGGCTCAAAGGATATTGGAGCAGGTGACTTCGGCCCCACATGGGTACTCCAGCGCAAGATTGTTCACTCTGCCATGCGCGCCTATAACCCATTTCTTGAAGCCAAAGCTAACAAAGAAGTCGAAGACCTGTACAAGAGGCTAAGCACACACGAGGGCAAGCCCCTGGATCCTTTTCAGGATATTATCCTCACCATTATGAATATTATTTGTGCTATGGTATACGGTGAACGCTACGAAATTGATGACCCAGAATTCCAGATGATCGTCGACTACAATCAAAAGATGTTTTCCGTCATTAGTGCTTTAAGCGTGCTCAACATCTTCCCTTTCCTGATCCATTTTCCAATCCAAGACTCCATAACCATCAAGTACGTCCGGGACACGCGTGATCGCCTCCTTGATTCCAAATATCACGAGCACCAAGAGAGTTACCAAGAGGGCACCATCCGGGATTTGACTGACGCGCTGATCAAAGCGCTGGACGAGGCGAAACAAGAAGACAACAAGGTGCACGATATCATAACAGAAGATCACGTGGTGATGACGATGGCTGATGCATTCTCTGTTGGATTCGAAACAGTTACATCAACGATCCTGTGGTTTATAGTCTACATGCTCAACTACCCGGATGTCCAAGCCAAGATACAGTCTGAGCTTGATGACGTCATAGGCCGTGACGTCATGCCACAATGGGAGGATAGGAATAGACTTCCATATTTAGAAGCCACCATCTCTGAGACCCTTCGTGTATCGTCCGTTGCTGCAGTCCCTATTCCTCACAGGGCCATAAGGGATGCTAGTCTAGTTGGGTACAATATCCCCAAGGGAACGACCGTGTTGTTCAACATATGGGCCATGCACTACGATGAAGAAGAGTGGGAGAATCCCCAGGAGTTTAACCCAGCCCGCTTCTTGGATGCCGATGGGAAGTTTATCAATGCCGCAGGAGTACGAAGCTTTCTTCCTTTTGGTGCCGGACGTCGGGTGTGTGTCGGCGAGGCGTTGGCGAGACAGGAGCTCTTCATCGTACTGTCAAGGTTGCTACACAGATTGGAATTTGAAAATCCCCCGGATGTCTCTCCCCCTGGAATGGTGGGAGAAATGGGCCTGGTACACACACCCAAGCCATATAAAGTCTGCGTCAAAGTGAGGCGCACCTAAAGATAGAGCAGATATTTCGTATGATTGGGACACAAACACGACATGTCTGTATCCTTACTGTAACCGTAACTAAAGCCCGATTTACACGATAAAAATGTTGGGTACGGGACTCCTAAATTGCGGCACGGCACCCCTTATTTTTGTCGTGTAATTGAAAATGTCCCGGGTACGCGTGTCTAAAAAAGGTATTCATTTATATAGCGCAAATTCTATATGAATATATTCAAATGCGCTTCACAATGTTATTTTTGTGATACAGACTGCTTTTGACCAGTTCGCGGTAAATTCCGACTTTTTGAAAGGGTGCAAACATGGCGCGAAATACAGTGTTTGCATGGGAATCGAGGGGAATCCGATGGCAAATAAAATCCGTAAAATCGAATTTATGAAAAATCCTTCAGATACAAACTTAAGATACCAGGTAGAAGATTAACATATCGAAATTTGAGGGATGTAGCTGTGCTGGGAAACGTGCAATCGTGTTTTCAATTTTCCATACATTTGTCTGTAAAAACGAGTCAAATTCCGAGGCTGGGATTCGAACCCCCGACCTCCCGCACTCTAGCTCGTGCTCTACCAACTGAGCTAAGCTAACCAGTGAGGCGTGCCTGGACGTCTAGGGTTACTGTACTGAGACTGTGCAAAGGTAGTCTCGGCCCGCCTGTTTGGAGTACCGTGCCCAAGTTAAGAGTACCGTGCCCAAGTTAAGAGTACCGTGCCCAAGTTAAGAGTACCGTGCCCAAGATAAAGTGCTATTATGAAGAAAATGTACCTTTTAGATTTGCCACTTTTTTAGTGTGAATAGGTCAATCAGTGGTAGAAATATCCATATTAGTAAAAAAAAAAAATCAACAAGTTCAATCACAAAATTTTAGGAGAGTTTACCGGTAAATTCCTGTCCGCCATTACGGATGTGCGTTCCCGTGATCCCTTTTGTTTTTCTGTCGCGACGTCATACGCGCAACGTACACCTGTGCAACACAACGCCTTGGAGGCATATATTTCTACTGAAATCTTCCTTTTTCCCTCTTCTTGTAAACTAGAAGAAAGTTATATTTATCTTTGCTCGAAATAGTATGCATAAAAAGTAGCCACGCTGGTTATCGTGTTGCGCGTATGATCACTTCCGGGACGGCCTCCAGTAATGGCGGACGTTTAGAGTTAAAAAAATAAGACTTCCCGTCGTCGTATCGAAAAAGGATTTGGCCTGGTAATGATATAGCAACTCTACATTATGTCAAAATGTGATCGTACTGGCACTTTAAGAGTGCCGAGTCCAAAATCCTTGTCGTGAACTCCAGACTTTGCTGTACATTAACTCTCTAAATTGATTGGATCAGAAGAACAAAAACAATTGGGAAACAATTTCAATGTCGCTCGGTACTAGAGCAGATTTCGTATACGTGGGACAAAGTACGGCAATGACCGCGTCACGGTTACTGTACGGCATGCCGTGACATTGAAATGGTTTCCCTATTTTTGTCCAGCTGATCCAATCACTGATTACACAGCTACGGACAGGCCGGTAGTTTGTCCCACTTCTTCGAAATCTGCTCTAAGCCTGTAATGCTTGTAAGGACTTAAGTAACCTGAGTATCAGGCCCTTGGGGAGGGGGGAAAAGGGAAAGAAAGAAAAGAGGGCCTGACACAAATCCATTCACTGGCTCGTGTTCAACATCCAGAATCTGGATGTTGCGCTGATTGGCCGATAAAAAACAAAAGACTCAAAACCGAACGCGAACTTCACGGCCGTGAACACTGCACTAGCGAACTGAAATATCTCTTTTACTGACGATTTAAATGGATTTCATAAAAGCATTGGAAGCCGCTTAACAATTCTTACCAAATATTACAAAACCTGTCTCGAAGGCATGTTTCTCGAAAGAAACTGGACGTCCTGCGGAGTGTTGTCGACTGGACTTTTATTCCGATCTTCTCACAGTTCTGGAAACCGAACAACAGGAGAAACAAAAATCGTCACCGTACGTCATTGTAGCCGTCAGTCAGGTCAGTCCACTGAAGCTGATAAAAACAGCAAGTTGAAGAAGGTTCGGCTTGCAGCGAGGGAACTTTTTCACATTCAAAACAAAACAAAACAATTCCCACGGCAACATAAACTTAACTCAAAACCTTCAAGAGAATTATAGGCTTATTATCCTTGAAGGAACAACAGAACTCTGTGTTAGTCGTAGCACAAAACAGATGAAATATAAATACCATATTAAAGTCCAAACATTTCTTTACAGAGATCGAAAAATCCGGCTGACACTTCAAAACTCGTGATGACAGTTATGTTAATCTCCGAAAACCGGAAATAAATTTCATTGGTTAAAAAGTGATGGCTCGATGACGTATGCTTGGGAGGCGGTAGGCCTTTCTCAATGGGTCTGTGTCAGGCTCTCTTTCCTTTTCTCTACCCCGTCTTCTCTTCTTGAGAGCCTGATACTCAGGTTAGGACTTAAAGACATTTTATTAATCTGGCAGGCAGGTCTGCAAAATACTGCGCATGTCCAGTCAGCGGTAGAAATCGCGGGAGAAGCTCTAAATGCTCCTAAATGGTTTATTTTTAAGAAACTCGACATATCGCCAAAAAGTCCCGGGGGTTAAGGGGAAAATCGCAAGAGTTAGTAGCTCTATTAGTTTACTCATCAAGACAATTAAATTTGGGACTGGTTCATGAAAGGACAATGCTTTGATGTCGAAATTTCGAGTGAAAATTCAACCAAAATGATGCGCGCGAGCGTAATTTCCCGGATGAAAGTCACACATGCGCCACACCGCGGCAAAACGTCATGCGCATGCGTATTTGCTATATCTTGTCGGCGCGCGGCCGCCCCCAGTTTCCCGCGAAAACTGAAATGAGTTTCCCGCGAAAACTGAAATGAAACAACAGGCAAATGCCGTGATTTTAAAATTTCTGCTTAAAAGTATCCATTTGTGAACTGTTTTGTCAAAAAATAAGAAAACTACTTAAAAGCTAAGCCTAAAACTTTCACAGGTTGAAGTTTTCTTAATTTGTGATTCACTGTGAGTTTACTAAGTTATAAAATTATTTACTAAAAAAGTTGAAACCCTCGGTAATTTGTATTTGATAGCAGAGCCTTCGTTATTTTGGCCAGCGGAGCATACCGTTTTGCCGCGGTGTGCACATGCGCAAGCGTTTTTGCAGACCTGTCGATCTGGCAGAGTTATTTAGCTAAGACAACCTTTCCCAATGGAACATGGAGATGAGAATATTTTTGTAAACTTGTAATTAGTAGACAGTAGTAGACTTTTATCTGTATAAGATTAGTATGAGCCTCCTCCGCAGTCATCTCTATTAGTAATTACAATTAGATATCTATAAATATAAAGACATTTATGCTCTAACGCTATACTAATCAAGCCTAACCCGCAGGCATCTCAAGTTCGAACTCGGATTGTGGAATTCCTGTGGCAGGTAAAGAAAACAGAAGAGGGAGATTGGAACCGAGAGAGAAGTCATGGGTTTTTATTTCAGCGGTTTCCGATAGTATACCAATAGGTAGTGAATGCTGCTTCAGTTAATGGAATGTATTAGTAGAAGTACCTACAGTAGCTGTTTGGCAGGAAAAAAAAATTAAGCTAGGTGTTAGATTAATCTGACGGTTCTAACCGAAGCCTGTTTGTCAGCATGTTTCCTCAAAAATTGTCCCGATTTATTTTCAGACCCATCCCAATATATCTATGATATCCCGGTAATTCCCGAAGTCTCCCAATTTCCGAAATTTTGTTAAGATTCCCGTCAAAAACATTGCTGTTCTCCACAGCTGACCCCGGGCGAAGTCATGAATTGAAATTTGGTTGATTTCCGGTATTTGCGCTTCGTACCGGAAATCAATCAAATTGCCATTCGTGTAACTATTTTGATTTTGAATTTAGCAAAGGTAATAGAAGAAGTTTGTTGCTCACGATGTTGAAAAATATCAGTGACCCAAGCTATCGAACAATATAATTCTCAGACCCAGTATTTGTGACGCGTGGAGATCAATCGAATTACAAAATATATTGATTTTATGTTAAACTCGCAGTTTAGTAAACTTCACGTCGAAACATAAGGAGCACTGAAGGATTATTGTGATAAAACATACAAACAAACACGATAATAAAATCATGAGATAGAAAACATTAATTGGATGTAATAACACTAAGGGAAGAGGTCAAAACAATGGATTTCGAATGGGACCCAATTTTGTCAGGGGAGGTGGTGGGTGGCGGATAATACCCCTAACCCTTTTTTCGAGGGTGATTTTCTCGCGTTGTAAAATAGGGATACCTGATTTTATTGCAGATTCACGTTTTTCTCTGCCTGTAGAAACTAGAAATATAGTTACTTCTTTAATAAGTATTTTATTCAAGAAGATATTTGTGGTCAAAAATCTAGATTTTGCCAAAATAGGTGGTGGGTTCCGGGTACAACCCCGCTTCCGTCAAAATTGGGTCCCGCCAGAGTACCATTGTTTTGACCTCTTTCCTAAGTTAGCACCCGGTTTAGTTCGGAAGCGCCTCAGGCTGTCAATTTGACATCTGAACTTGAGAAATGGTGTTCATTGTTCTCACTAGATTTCTCTCGCTCGAGGCAGTACTGTCGATTTTCTGCAAGACAAAAAGCTGAGCATGTAAATGTCACGAGTAAATTCGTAACACAATCAGTGGTAAAAGGGACAGTAAATGAAGCCAGAAGTGTGATAAGAGGAACAAGCACAGTGAACGCTCACGCTCTCTTATAGGCGAATCCTTGTTGACGTCATTGTTTACATTTTTGCCTCATTAGCATAAATTAAACTTTAAGCTACTAACAAACAATCTACATCAGTTGAAAGAGAATTTTAAACTTAGTCATTACCGAAAATGTGAGATAAATATGTTAAATATTTACGGAGAAATTCACTTTTCAAAACTGTAAAATCGGCTGGGGGGCAAGAGTTGCTGACAGCCATACATTCTTTGTAAATTTAGAGATTTTTAAACGCTCATTCCTCAAAATATATTTATCATATCACACTCAAATTTTCGGTGAATATCAAGTGTGACAAGCTCTTTCGATTTGTGCACTCTGTTTGTTTGTATCTATGTTGCTTGAAGTTTGATGTATGCTAATGAGGTAAACACGTAAACAAGGATTCGCCTATTTGACCAAGTCAAGTTTTCACACCTCTTCGACTCTATACAGAAACAAGCTTCTCGAAAGGTAGTTCGGTTCCCGGTTGCTGGGTTCTTAAAATATCAAATAAGAATTCACTATAATAAGAGTTAATTGCAGTTTAAGTGATCTGTTGAGGAGCAACTATAGAATACCCGGCCATTTGGGTCATTAATAATTCATTTTCTCAAATTTTCATACAAACCATCTTAAAAACGTAACGTAATCCACCAATTAAAGAAACCCTAACCATTTTCGAGCCCAAATCATCCATAGAACGACTCTACGTACACCTGCACTATAATGGTGAATTTTGCACAGTTTTCAAGTAATTTTATGAAGTGCCCCCCCCCCCCCCCCCCCCAAAAAAAAGGGGATGGCAATGGTTCTGAAAGTTAAACATTTTTGGACGAGTAACAATGCAAAGACGTTTATTTCTCGTGACAGTTGGCGGTAATGGCGCCGGTTGAGGAGCTCGTCGGCTTCCATTTTCAGATTAGGTACAAATCTGCCAATTGGTTCTCTATCGGCATGTGATCTATCAGCGCCGTGTGCTATTGGTAGAAATAGAGACCCAATCTTCAGCAAGGTACAAATCCTTGTACCTGATCCGGCCCGGAGCATGGAAGTAAGTGAGATTCTCAACTGACGCAGTCCAGGTTGTTTCCTTTCTCGTCAGTACACCGCTTCGCGCCTTGAATGAGTGTAGTGAGAGGCAATCATCACAATAAGCTCTGTTACCCACCGTAATTAATTACCCGCTTTTAACCATTATTAATTCATAAATATCCTATTCAAGGGTACCTGACCTAGATTAACTATTAATGGTTCTTTCAGGTACCTAATACTCTTATCGTTACTATGATTATAGATGTGTCTACTTATATGTGAGAGTATTATAAAGTTGTTGTCGTAATGAAAAAGAAATCAATATACTAGTAAGAGTAGACGAAAGCCACTTCATGGTATAAATGTTTAATACATTTTGGGCAATAGCAGAGAGCTTGATTCACTTTTATTCATTTACCTAAGGTTAATATTTTTCTGTGTGAATGATTTGGCCTGCTGTAGATGTTAATGCGTTTGAAGCCTTACTGTTTTCTTTAGGCCCAATCGGGCGCCACTCTTTAATTTTCTTTAACTACCTTTAATTAATTATGTGCTATATAATTATTGTCATAGTCTGCGAACAGACTCTATTATTATTATTCGTCTTTTATTACTATCTTAATATTAGTGGCCGAGCGAGAGCTGGAGGCGAGCCAAAAATCTTCCTGGGGGGAGTTAGGAGGTGGAAATTGAAATTTGACTTTTTGATATTTCGCTCGAAGAAAAGTACAAAGCGACAGAATGCAGACGTATTTTTCACTCATAAATTCGAGGCTTAATTAGTTTCCAATGTCCAAAAATGATTTCAGCACTTTTATTTAATTTTTCTGCCGCCCAATCAAAGCCATTGTTAGAATGTTTTGAATTGCCGTGCCATGCAACCGTAATGAACTGTCAGATGGTTGGCGCCATGGTGCAACTATATCAAAACAATCAAGTTACCAAATCTGCTTTTAGATCACTCCGTAGCCAAAATTTCACTCAATCCCTTTCTGCTGTTTCAGTCTCATATCGATTGAATTTTATTGAGCTTTTGGAGGCTAAACAAACGAGACACATGAAATGAAAAACAATGAAACGTCAAATCTCGTCTCAAGGGTGGGAACTCTCCTATGATTTGTCAATGGCAAATGTATTGTCTAAATTCCTTTTAAGTAATGTCCGCGCAAAGGCACAATTATATGGTTAAGATTCAATTTGCTTTCCCCACGTTAGAATTTTCTGTTTTCCATACTGACAACTCACCAACCCTTAAATGATAAATTTCTGAAATCAAATCCACTAAAACTGTGTTTTAGAACTACTTTCCTTTTGTTTGAAAACATTTCGTCCAATCAGAAGAGTCCAAAACAACCACGGAAAGCTTTCAATTTTAAAATGTTTAAAATGTTGAATTTTCATCATATTTAAAGTTATGAGAGTTTTCACTTAGATGCAATTCAAATCTGTTTAAAGATAGATTTTGATATTTAAACCAATGGAGTGAACGATTGAAACAATGCTACAATTAGCACATTTTTAGCGTAGGGATTCCTGAAAATGGGGAAAAAGTGGGAACAATGCAGTGTTCATAGTGCGGGTCCTTGTTTAAATAAATGAAGTCGGATGTCTTTTTAGCCAACCAGTATAACAACGTGATTGTATCTTGGAAAACACCCATTATTATTATGGAAAAAAACTTTAATTATCTGGCATTGTGTTGATAATATCATGAATCATTCCTTACTCTAATCAAATCAATCGGTTATTCTTGAAAATAAAATGTCACTGACAGTAGTTGCATTAGCTCTTCCTTTTAAATGTACAGATCAAAAGCTTAGCATAAGGAATGACGGAGGAGACATGAGGAGTGAGAGAGATTACAATGGCGGGCCCTAATGCGCGCTCAATTCAAGATGGCCCTTTGTATTTTAAGTAATGGTCCGCGCAAGAGGTAGGCTTATGTTATGCATGGAATGTAAAAAGGTGCTTATTGTGGTATTGTTTCAATCTTCCACCTCATTGGCTTAGACATTAAAATCTATCTAAACTTGAAGAAGAATATTATTTTTTCTCATTTTGTAAACAGATTTGAATTGAATCTAGTGAAAACTCTCATAACTTTCAATATGACGAACTTTCAATATGGGGAACATTTTTAAATTGAACGTTTCCTTGGTTATTGTTTTGCACTCTTCTGATTGGACAAAATGTTTTCACACAAAAGAACTGTACCTTTAAAATACATTTTAGTGGATTTAATTTCAGAAATTTATGATTTAAGGGTTGATGAGTTGTCAGTATGAAAAACAGAAAAAACCCAAAGTGGGGAAGCAAATTGCATCTGAACAATAGAATTATGCCTACCTCTTGCGCGGACTGTTACTTAATCAGAAGCGGCAAAATACAGGAATGCTCTCTCCTCTGATTGGCCAAGAATACAATAGATCGTTTTCACGTGACGTCATCAAAATTCTAAAATCTAAACTAAATGATCTATAACCCTGTTCTTTTAATATAATTTAGGTATCGGTATACTCAGTATTCTTGTAAAATTTTACGTCGATACGGTGAGTCGTTATTGAGTTAGAGTATTTTGAATTTTGTGACAGCCCAGCTCAGCGTGTTTCCTAAATGTCATGGAAATCCATATATTTCTGCCAATTTAAAATGTTAGACTTGATTTAACGTTAAAAGTGATATCTAAAGTGTTTTTAAGTGAATGCTAATCATATTGCTGGGAAAAACAGCTTTATTTGTAGAGTACGTTTTCGGCCGCCATCTTGGTGTACCAAAGAGGTACACCAACATGGCCGCCGCATACAAATTACACTAAATTGTTTGAATATTATTTGTCCGACAGCTCAGTTAGGAAGTACTCTAATGCTCCAAAATTTCGGTCATTTACATATTTTTACCTGCTCTATACACACCATTAAAAATATTTTACTAATATCAGTCTTTTCTTGAGGCAAATTTTTTTGTGACGTCAGTGAAAACGATCTATAGATTACTGAGCAGTGACCGCTAGACGACTGGGAACTAATTTACATGGTTATGAAATTTAAAATTTGACGGTGGTTGTTTAGCGTAGTGGTTGCGACGTCTGCTTTGCGAGCAAGAGAGCGGGGTTTCGAGTTCCAGAAAAGGTCTGAAAATGTTTTTCTTCCCCATTTTCTTGAGAACTCATTAACCTGTGAACCCTAGCCACAAATTAGTATATATTTGTGGAAGATTTGAAAGCTGAAAACAGGCACGTTGAAATCAACGCACACCACAGGCAGGCCAGACTCGACATATATTTCCCGCTTTTTGGGTTACCTGTGGTATGTTTCATAAGCGATCTCGCAAGAGTTTATATAATTGCTCCTTGTGAATTCTCTTTTCCGATTCCTACGAAATAAATCTTCAATAATAAAAGATTGATATTTAACGAAGTTGTGTGAGTGGTTCTGGGGTGATTTGGGGACTTCTAAAGCAGTTTATTAGGCCTTGAGGTTTTGACGGTTGGCCGCGTGTCTACCTCAAAGACACAAGGTATGCAGCTTCGAGGCGCTTTTCATCGATGTGACCTCACTCGCCGCCGAAATTCGACAAGAAATTCAAATCGATTTCGCCTCTGCTTTCGGCACACAAATCCAGAGATGTGTAAGTACTTCTCATCCACGTTTCAGGCCAAACGACGTGAAAACGGCCTGGAAAATAAATCCCGAATTCAAAATATTTCTCTCGGTATACGCCAAGTCTGCAGATTGATTCGGCCACAAATCAGCGGTAGACATCGCAGGCGGTGCTTTCAAGATGCGTGGGAATGGCAACTGATACTTTTTTGAATCTGACCGAGAAGACACTGGGGACGAGGTTGAGTGGGGAGGGGTTTTTCAAAAAGTTTCAGTTGCCATGCCCACGCATCTTGAAAGCACCGCCTGCGATGTCTACCGCTGATTTGTGGACCGATCAATCTGCAGATCGTATACCGAGAGAAATATTTTGAATTCGGGATTTATTTTCCAGGCCGTTTTCACGTCGTTTGGCCTGATGGCTAATACGTGGATGGCCTGATGCAACATACCACAGGTATATGTCGAGTCTGGGCTGCTCGTGAGCACACTGAAAAACTTGACAAACGAGCTGTAGAAGAATACGAATAAACTTGTAAGTACTAACTAGTAAATACTCTCGTCTTATATGCCAGTTACCAAATGTAAATGCTGAATTTCTCAACCCCTATATAATAAAAAAATGTGATTTCTTTGATGAAACTGTGTGAGTTTACATGAAAAATGGGTATGTATGTGAGGCCAATAGGCTCAAACCCTGACACTGTTTGACCCAATCCGAGCTCCAAAACCCTGATTGCCCGCTTTTGGGAAAAAAAAAAACCTGATTGCCCCTTCTTTAATTTGTTTTCAAAACACGGTCGGATATATACCCCGGCTGGTATACCGCGTACCGGGAGTTGCACGCAAAATACGGAACATTTCAAGTCGGGACGTGTCATTGGGTAAACAAATCAGCAGATGAAGTACATAGATAAGTACTGAAGTACGAATTAGCGGCGTCACGATGTATGGGAACCTCAGTGTTTGCATGTGGGCAGGCGATCAAAATGCGGCAACAGAATGTCTTTTTTTGACATAGTAGCTAAAAAAAACTGAACCCTAACTGCCTAGAAAAACCTGAACCCCGACCCTGACTGAACCCAAATTATACTCAAATCCTGACCCTGATCTGCCCAAATCAGGTCAAAACCCTGACCCTACCTGCCCAAACCAAGCTCAAAACCCTGACCCACCCGGGCGGCACATACATAATACGTCACAAACAGGAGTACCCCCCCCCCCCCCCCTCCCCCCGGGGGGCATCGTGCCTTTATCGTACCTTCATCGAGCCTTTGCCTGAATATTATCGTGCCTTTATAGAGCCCTAATGGTGCCCTCATATTGAGCCTAACATAAAAGTCTCGATCTGGAACTTTGAAGGCTCTATAATCGTGCCTCGATCCTCGATCCGAACATCGAGCCCCGAGGGCACGATACGCGAATCTAGCATTTTTGAGCATTTAAAATAGCAGTCTAACGCTATAAAACGGATTGTGTATGTAAAACCATCAACACACCACAAAAAAATACGAAGTGCAAATGAAACTAGTTAATGTGCATCACAAATGTATAACCTTTTACCGGATGTTGGGGCTCGTTTCCGGCGAAGATGAGTGACTTCGAAGTTTTTCTATCGGGATGAAAAATAGGACAAAAGTAGCTTAAATTAAGTTGTATGCTTTAGAAAAAAAGTGATTTTATAAATCGTTTCTAAACTTCAGAAAACCATTTTCACTCCTCTTGGTGCACACGAACTACATCATCTTCCTGTGAAAAATCAAGCTTCTACATTAAAACATAGTGAAATTATAACACTAAATCTAGCGTTAGACTGTAAAATGTGACTGAAAAGGTGATCAATAACATTGTGCAAGAGGCCGTAACCTATAATATCCAAACTGCAATGATTATGACGGGTACTGTAACAAAGCATCGTCCGACAGACGTGAAATGTCTACATAAACCGCACATTAGTTGAAGAGAAAAGCGTCATCATGATATGGTGGGCCAAAAAGCTACTTAAACAAATCTCGTGTCAAAGTTAAAGCCAACAACACTGACTGAAAAGAAAGATTATTAAGATATTTATTATAAAGTACAACCCACTTTACCACGGTTCAGCGTTTACCTGTATACAAAATCTCTTAGGAGTTTATTTGCATATATATTATAAGCTGTTATTTTCTCTCTATTATGATTGGACCGTTGTATATACTCATGACATACGGGAATATGGGACCTGGCGTGTGTGTGTACACACACTGAAACACAAACAATAGACGTATTAAACCTATCTGGCTTTGATCCTTTTGCTAAGATTTTGACGCTAGCTAATACACTTTCCAGCTCTATCGATTAGACCTTGTTGAAGGCACCAACAACGGGTTATCAACTGTTCCCACGCACTGCGTTTGAGTTTTGCTACGAGGTATGTATATCTGAATGTGGGTGTGAGGTTTAGACCTCGGGATAATTATGGTCGACGTTTTGTTAACGTTTAAAAGCACTCTTTGGAGTCCATTACTTTCGATGTTGTTAACAAACTTAGCTGTAGCTTTACGACGCCTTTTTTCCTCTCTGCCCTTTAGAACAATTTTAAGATCCTTTTGATCTTAATTAGTGGGTAGTTTTTCCGATTCAGTTCATCGGTTTTGCTTCAGCACAACTGCCTTAGAATCTAAAACTAGCTCTTTTCAAAGAGACTTGTCCCTTGAACAAGGACCATGCTGTGCTATTGTTTAAAGAAACAACGAATTCTGTATTTATTGTCGCCTTTTTTCCAATGATAACGCCATGAAATACTGGTGGTCTCTCTCACCATATTTGCTCAAGTTTAATATTATATGCATCGAGGTCACAAATAAATTAAATTTTGTTTGTCTTTGACAACACCGTAGCTTAATTTTGAAAAATAATTCAATCCATAACTACTCTTTTAATGTGTGTGGTGATCTTAAGTATTTTTCTGGTTTAAGAAGCCTGGGTTGATTCTTGGATATGGCACCTGTTGAATAGGGTTGGCACTCTTTACTTCGTTGTTTTCGTGGTTAAAAATATGAACTATATGATTCTACTTGGATGCCTCCCCTAAAGCTGTTCTGTCGGTTATTCAATCAGTTACCTAAGCAAGACTCTGCCGTATGCTGTTTTATCCTGCTTGATATATACAAAACACTTTAATAAAATGGTCCTTTATATGGAGAATTGTTATTTCAAAATGACTACTTTTCGTTGCTTTCGAATAGGTTTGAAACCGGACGAGTCGAAGCGTACGTCTTCTCCGGACTATGAACCAGCATCTGTCGGCGATGACAACGACGGATTTTTTTTCTGTACATAAAGGTAGAATTGCTATTAGTTCAGCTCTCATCCAGATCGTATAGGCAGACCAACGGATAGTTTATTGGCTAAATGACACAAAATTAGCATAGATCAACGAAACGCTTTTGGCTTAGTGACGCGCTGTCACCAGTAACAGAGCATGCGTAGAACAAGATTTCATAAGAATATCACTTATAAAATGATGGACTATATATTAATATATTTAATAGTACAACAAAACATTTTGACTATCACATAGTTCTTCATTGCGGACTTATAACACGATGGTCATTTTTTTTAGACAAGCCTCATTTATACGAGATTACACTTCTCAATCCTTTTCTATCTGCGGTTTCATCTTGAATAATGTGGTCTGAGATATAAGTTGCGCACTGTGCATGTTTATTCCCAGCGCCCTAATGGATCGAAGGCTCCAACGATAGATATGTCAAAGCCATAAGTGGGTAACCGCTGCGGCCCGAGTTCGAGTTGGACTAGATGCCATATGTGAGTTGAGTTTGTTTGTTGTGTTGTTCTCTCCCTTGCCACGAGGGTTTTCTCCGGGTTCTCCGGTTTCCTCCCTCCGTAAAAAAATCATCATGTGAGTTTGAGAGTACAAGAACGTATAAAAATATATGAATGTAGTGGGGAGTGTGTGAAGTTGAAAGCAGGCCACCACTAGCTATGATGAAATACAAAAAAAAATTTTATAGCCCTTGACCAATGAACGGTCGACGTCCGACACAGCCTAGTCTAAAAGATACAATCGCGGGATATGACAATTTAATCATGACACAATTAATTTCTGCCGGAACGCGGCGACAACTGTACTACGTACTGAAATGCCGCAGAGAAGTAACTAATGAAACTCGTACCATCATAATGTTAAATTCAAGGATATATTCTCGACTCCAAGAAGTTGATATTTTAAGGTGATGTTAATTTCCGCTTCTAATGTTACGCTATATGAATTGTGTAAGGTGTGAGCTCAAACACATGGAGCTATTAACCTTATTTTGTATTACTCCACTTCCAAAAAGGTAAACTATTAATAACTTCTGTGACTGAGAATTTTTGTTTTGGCCTCATAATTAATTTGCAATAACTCGGCAATACATTAAATGTAGAAGCCTTACGATCATTTTCATCAGATGAAAATTGATTCATTGAAAACGTCATTGTGCATAGCCTTTAGTTTCGTATACAGTCGTACTGTTTCAAGAGTTTTTTGTAATTGATTTTGTTGGTAATTTTCTCCCCTGCAATCACGTATTCTTTGCTTGTTTCTGCAGATGAACTTCCGATAAATAGTTCTGTTATTCAGTTTCTGTAATTTTGTCTCAAAATTTGGAGTGTACATTTAATTCCTGGTAATTGTTAGCCGCCTAATTTATATGGCATGGCTAGTTCAGTTCAATAAATTCGTACACCACGTATGATTAGCTCACGTATGATTACTGATTAGCTCAGTTGGTAGAGCACGGTCTAGAGTGTGGGAGATCAGGGTTCGAATCCCGGCCGCGTCCTTGGGCGGGGACGTATAAGCCGTTGGCCTTGTCTCCTTCCTCTTCTAATCTATACGAGGGATACGTGAAAGAACCTGTTGTGTTATTTCGAGAAAGAGTAGGGGATTGTATCCCGACACAACAGTCTGGTATTCTGAGGTACTAACAACCACTCATGATTGTAAACTGCACGGCAATAGCAGTCCGTATCACAAAAATAACCTTGTGAAGCACATTTGGATATATTCATATAGAATTTGCGCTATATAAATGAATACCATTACCATTGCTCATGCAGGCATAAGGCAATGCAAAGAGGATCACTTTTTTTTATCAGATTCGATTCATTTTGTGACGAGAACTACAAAGCTAAGATCAAGGGTTGCAAAGTTTCATGATTCCGTGTGAGCTTTCAGAACGAAATAACCTGCAATAACATTTATAAGTTTCTACTTGGATGCTAAAGATAAAAGTCAAAGTACTTGCTCTCAGTAAAAGGACAAGTATCAACCTCGGTCGTGCTTGTTTCATCAGTTATTCTTGATAATTTTTTCACTCTGTATTTTAACAATAAATTCTCTTTTCCGATCAACAACACAGGCCTCAATTTGGCGCTAATCCGACTTTCACCATTACCATAAAATAAAATAAACTTTGAAACACAAATCCAAAAACATAAAATAAAGTAAACTTTGAAACACAAATCCGAGACATATCGGTAGATCAATAAATTAAACTCGTATAAACGAACGTATAGAACGAATACGTATGACGAAGCACCATTCTCTATTTTATTTTTATTAGAGATTAGGTCAATTTCAATTCATTTGCACTCTCCGATAATTACCATGCAATTACAGATTATACCAATATTTTAAAACTGATTCCTATTCAATTTGGAAAAGTAAGTCGAACAGCTAGTGGATGTACTTTTGTTAAAACCTAATTTGATTATGTCATTATTTTTTCCTTAACAAATGAATTACTTTCAAAACTCAGTTGTAGAAATGCATTCTACTTTCACTTAATTTATTTACTAATTAGTAATTTTGTAATATTCAAATTGGGGTGTTTAATTGAGCTCAGTGTATTTATGTACTCTTTTAAAAGTTTAAAAGTTATTTTATAGCAGTCAGTGTGAATTTTTTGTCTTGAAGGGGACGCGTACAGAGTTTTGCACAACAGGCTGAACCTGGTTGTTCAAAGACTTGATAATGCTATCCACTGAATATCTCACTATTTAGCGGATAAATATAAACCAAACTAGCTTATTTATCCACCGAATACAAAGCCACATCTATATTAGCCTCTACTTAGAAATTTGAATGAAACGCGATTTTGTAGCTGCCGACACTCGGTTCAGCACATTTCGTCTGTTTCAAAACATATGTATGTAACAGAGGTCACAAACACTTCTCACGTGAACTGCAATATTGGAAGAAACCTCTCTCACGCGGTCATGACGAAAAATAGTAATAACAAGGATGTATTCAAGAAAGTTCTTCTTGAAGCGTCAAACTCATACCAGGGCAACACTCGACAAAACTGCCCCAAGTTCACGATCTTCGATACAGCAAAATACACAGGTTCTGAAGAGGCTATGACAGTATTGCATTAGTAGACCCGGTACAAACATATCGGCGAATGCGACGTCAAAATCATAAGTTCAATATCATCATCCTCCGATCCCTTGGAATTTATACCGACTATGCCTGTAGGAACATGCTTATGACTGATGTTCTTCTACGGCCGCGGGGATATAAATTATTCGCTTCAGATAAGCAGATACAACATTGTACAATAAGTTAAGACAATTGATTTACCAACCAATCCTTAATTCTGACAACGAATTATTTATTGATTCCATTTATTCGGTCAGTACTGTTACGAATCTGAGCAGTTGTCTGAGTAGGAAATGTCAGGTTTAACGGTTTTATTTCTAACTAAGTGCAGTCTATTAATTTATGTCATTTATCTACCTGGGGGGCCAAGCGGTTTGCAAACAAGGTCATTCTAAATTGGTCGTAACGTTCGTGTTAAAATAAATAAAGTAAATATTCTATTTGTTATAGCAGGCTGAGTATTACAGCTTACAGCTGCTGGCGAGGGCCTGTTTTTACTCTTCACACACTCCCCACTACATTAACTGTTTTTACTCTTCACACACTCCCCACTACATTAACTGTTTTGACTCTTCACACACTCACCACTATACATTAACTGTTTTGACTCTTCACACACTCACCACTACATTAACTGTTTTTACTCTTCACACACTCCCCACTACATTAACTGTTTTTACTCTTCACACACTCCCCACTACATTAACTGTTTTTACTCTTCACACACTCCCCACTACATTAACTGTTTTTACTCTTCACATGCACACTCCCCACTATGTTAACTGTTTTTACTCTTCACACACTCCCCACTACATTAACTGTTTTTACTCTTCACACACTCCCCACTACATTAACTGTTTTTACTCTTCACACACTCCCCACTACATTAACTGTTTTTACTCTTCACTCACTCCCCACTACATTAAATGTTTTACTCTTCACGCACTCCCCACTACATTAACTGTTTTTACTCTTCACGCACTCCCCACTACATTAACTGCTTTGGACACACTACACTCGACTCACGGTTGATTTTTACGGAGGGAGAAAAACCGGAGAACAAGGAAAAAAACCATCGAATGCAGATAAGGAATCAACAACAAAACTATAACTCACATGAGCCGGAATCGAACCCGGGACCACTGTGCTAATTAACCTGCATCCCCTTGTTCTCAAATTTGAAGACAGAATTTGACAATCGAGTACAGTTTAAAGCTACCACCTATCAAGACTGGTGAATTCAAAAATAGAAAACGTAGAACTCAATACGGGAACACTAAAATAAGATGAAAAATTTGCGCAGATTGTAAGACACTGAAGGGAAAAGAAGCTTCACGCCCATGTTTTCTATACAGGCTTCAGTCTTGCAACGATTTCCACTGTCGAATGTTTTGTCTGTGTAGATGGCTGTTCGCTCGGGCCAGCTGGTGTCATTAAAGTAGTATGACTTTATAAGAAAGACCGCAGGCTAATCAACTACCGCGGTCTCGATTGCGCGATTCTAATTTGAATGTAAAGAGCATTCGACAAAAAGCCTTTGAGATATCACCAACTGCAGCACATGGCCGATATACATCTCGGCTGTTATAAATGACAAACTGAGAGAATAGAAAAACCGGAAAGCCACTAAGGGAGGTAAATTCCACATGATCATGTATATCATATTTCCTTGATGGGACTTAATAAGATGTTTTATTGTAAAAGTTGCGATTAAGATTATGGAAAACAAGCCTTAATGATTGCGATATTGTGGGGAGTGAAGGTAAAGTCACTCTTAGAAATGCCACATACCTTTAGTTTATAAAATTGTTTCTTAGAGTCTTATTGGTCAAATTGTTAAACTAATTATAGAAAGGGCTTAGATTTGATGGTGCGCTTAAGCTTCGAACCCAAGCCTGAAAGCTCAAGGATAAGGGCACTACGGCGGTTGACTCTATACGAGAGCAAGGCGTATTAACATCAGAAACCGCGTGTTTCAAGATGGTTGACTAATTGGTAATTTTCACGGTTAGTTCCAGTTGTATTAAATGATACTTTATACGTAAATCGTTACTTTTATCTGAGACATATGAGAGCCTAGTTTGACGTATTATAGAGAACATTTTAGCTGCAAAATTATTGTATATAATTCATGTTTTTGTCTGAATGACCATTAGAAAGGCTGTGCGATATATGCAAACTGATGATATGAATACAGTACCAATATGACTGACAAAACGCAAATGAAGAGCCCAAGTTTCATTCATGAATCATGATCCTTAGTGTACCATGGCAGATTGTGCATCACGTCACCTTGCATCGATTTGAATCAACATTTCGAGCCAGTGGAAACATGCACTCGCCTCCTTTACAAGTTCAGTACGTAATATGCTTGTCTTTGTCTGGCGGCAGTCTCTACGGCCTTTCTCCCATGCCTGGTTTATAAGATTGCTTTCTAGTTTGATAGTGGCCGTATATTGTGGCCGTAACTGCTCACTTCATGGAACCATTCGAAATCCACATTTATCAGTACTTAGCCGTCTTACGGAACAATATACTACTGACAATTGGCATACCATATAGATTAACAGTAGGAATATTAAGTCAAATTTCGAGAAGATAATAGTGATTTCTATTACGCCAGTCTGGGGATCAGTCGCCGTAACGATAATAAAAATACGAACAGTTTGGAGCGATATAATTCTTCAAGAAATGATTTAAACTTACGAAGATCTTCAACGAGTATCTATTTTACTTCTTATACTAAATGTAACGATATGGAAGATGGCTAACATCATACAGCAGGTCCATTAGGTTTCCCATAACATCGCCAGATTCGGTCACATGGAATTGCATGAGAGCCGATCTTCTTAAATAATGTCTGCACCCAGGCATATAGTACTAGATCCGATTATTAGTTTTCCCAGGATTAAAAGCGAACGAGTCCCCGTTAATGAATGCGACTGGGCTCTTTGTGTGACTTATTCTCCTTAACTCAGGTAGATATTGTGGTTTGGAAAAGCCATAATCTCAAGCCCTTGAGCTGCGCTTTGACCGACATTCAATTATTAAAGTGGATTGATTTAGATTAAAAGATATATTAAAAAGGAACGAGAATTAATGGACGGAGGTTAGTTTTTATCATAGATGACGTCGCCCAAACGAATATAAATAGAGGCTATATTTTTATATTTTCGATTAGATTCGTTTTATTCGAGCTCAATCTAAGAGGTAGAAGAGAACAATGAAACGTCGTTTGGTCAGAAATATGTACAGTATATTAGCAGTTAGTGCAGAGCAATTATCTCTTTTAGTATTAGGTTAAACCTGATGAGTATATGATATAACCTGTCGCGTGAGAATGTCTCAAGGGAGCCTCCATTAAAAAAACATCGTTTGCAGTCTCAAATGTTTGTCATGGATATCTAATGCTGTGTTTTGTTTCATGTAAATTGTACACTAGATATCACTTATGGACCGATTTGATTTGTCCATAAATTACTCATTGGATTTCCGGGCGCCGCCATAGATCTTGGATCTTGTGACGTCACATAGTTGCCCCTATTGTCAGAAAACAATAGCTCTTTTGTTGTGTAACAAAAGAGGGAACCGTGTGACGTCATAAGGTATAGATATATCTCAGGTATATAAGGCCTGGGTCAAGAACGACCACGCCACTTAATAATAATAATAATAATAATAGCCATATTTATATAGCGCCATATCAACCACAGTTTCATGGCGCTTTACATATGACTGACATATCGTCAGTGAATTATTTCGGACTGCTTCACGGCGCTAATAGCTGCCACACAGTTTACAATGTTGAGTGTGGTTAGTGCAATGGCCAGGCTGCTGTGCCGGGTGACAATCCCCAGCTCTTTTCCGAGTAGTACAACAGGTTCTTTCACGTCCCCTTCAAATACTGATTAGAAGGAGAAGGAGACAAGGCCAACGGCTTATAAACGTCCCTGCCCAAGGACGCGGCCGGGATTCGAACCCCCGACCTCCCGCACTCTAGACCGTGCTCTACCAACTGAGCTAACCAGTGAGGCAGTTAGCTTAAAAGTGACAGGGTGGTCTAATTTCGGTTGGTTTTACCCGATGGCATTGAGTTCACTATATCTAATGTACACTTTCTTCGTTTACGCTCTGGCAAATACTAGCTAGCATTTACTGACAAATAATATTACCATGGAGACAGAACTCGTGACCTTTGATCTCATTTTAAATAAAATATGATATAAGGCTGCGGGGGAGGGGGGTGGAGCGCACAAAGATCAGAAATAGAACCGGTGGAACTAATGCAGTTTACCATGTAGTTCATCAGTCCAACTAGACATCGTGGTAAAGCATGTTCATTTCGTAGAAACTTAAGGCTATCAAATTTCGCATTTACCTTAATTAACTCTTTTCACCTGGTGGCATCTTGGATTCAATCAGGCAATCCTTTGTTTTTGCCAGGTCAGCCTCGTAGTGAGTGATAATCAAAACGAGGCTAACCTGGCAAAAAACAAAGGTTTGCATCGCTTTGAATCCAAGATGGCCACCAGGTAAAGAGTGAATTAGCCTCCCTTAAAATTTCCAACCGTTCTAATTGGACCAAGAAAGTATGCACTATAAACCCTGATTCAATACCACTAAGCCTTGTACCCGCCATATTTAAAGGGTCTACCTTCCTCTCGGAGGCTTTTTCAAATTTTCTTAAATCAAAGTTCGAAGGTCACATTCAACGTTTCCATGGAAGCTGTTACGAGAAAGGTGATTAGCCTTGTGACTTTACAGAATCTGTCAAAGTTTCATGAACATAGCTTAAAAGCATGAAAAGATAGACCACCCCCTCTTGATATGTGGCGGCCATTTTGGAAAAGAAAAAGACCCAGGCCTTAATGTACCTGAGATTTAGGTAATAACAGGGGCCATTACCAGAAGCGTACTGCGTACCTATGTGTTGGGTAGCGGTAACAGCACAGTAGATGATGTGGCTATACACGACTTTCATAATGGCCGCCTCCAGCCGCCTCCTAATTTGCATAATTTGAAGATAAATATGTAGGGGAAAACCAATGCTACTACATGAAAGATCACATTAAAACTTGTTTTGAGTTTTAGAGAAATGTGGAAAATTTCTGTTGAGCTAGGAGCATTTGTAATGCAGAAAAATATGAAAGCGAGGCTATAAAGGCATAAGTAGAATGAAGAATAACCAATACGACGTAGAATTATCATGACGGATTTAATGTAGCACAATATTTCGACTAGCCATACTAGTCTTCATCAGGTGCTTAGGAGCTTTTACAATGTGACTTGACAATATATAATGGTAAAACGGAAATGACGTAAAAAACATAATATGATAACGAAAGATAACTAACGGTGTGACTGATTAGTAGGTCTCGTCGCGTTTGTTAAGGCCATTAGGCCTCAAGAGTGTTAGCACGTGTTATGAGATAAGCCTTTCTTTAGCTTTGCGAATAGCATCACGAGAAGAGAAAATATGTTCTAAAGGAATTAAAAGGATATTGGATGCAGAGTGGTCAGGGTTAGATAGAAAATGTTCAGATGCAGTGGTGGGTTTGGATTTACTGGAAGGTTTGTCAACTGTCCTACGTTGTTCGTTGAAGCGGTCTTTAAATCTACGTTTGGTTTCACCAATGTACTGTTTGTTACATTTAGTACATTGAATCATGTAGATGACGTTTTTAGTGTTGCAGTCCATGTGTGTGGTAATGGTTCTGGTTTCACCCGTAGAAGTAAAAGTATATTGGGTGCAGTTATCAGAAATGTAAGGGCAAGTTAAACAGTTTTGTCCACAACGAAAAGAACCTGGATTGTTGTTGGAAGCAGTGTTGGAGTTATCTGAAGGTAGTTTGGATTTGACTAGCAAATCACGTAGATTGGACGAACGTCGGAAGGCTACAAAAGGGCGTTGGGGGGGAATAGTTTTGCAACGCACGGAGGAATGTAGAAGATCAAAATGTTTCTCAAAGATAGGAAAGAAAGATGGAAGTGACGGATTATAGGTGACTATAAAGGGAATACGGTGAAAGAAATTAGATTTCTGTTTAGGTTGTAGAGCAAGATTACGAGGGATATCGGCAGCGCGTTTAGTTTGTTTAGTGAGAAAATCACGGCTGTAACCTCGTTTAAGGAGATAGGAGATGAGTTCAGAGGTACGGTTTTTAAAAGCTTCATTAGTGGAACAAATTCGTCTGAGACGGAGAGCTAAGCTGAAAGGAATGGCTGTTTTAGTATGACTAGGATGACAAGATGAAAAAAGCAGATGCTGATGTTTATCGGTGGGTTTACAATAAAGGTCAGTTTCAATGACTCCATTATTAAGGGATACATTGACATCAAGAAACGGGACATTACTAGAAGAGTGAAAACTGGTAAATTTGATAAACCAAACACGTTGCATGGCACTACCCAACACACGCTATGACGTAGCTAGCGTCTAATACGCATGCTCACATCTTATTACCGGTAGAGTGGCAACCATGTACAGCTGTTTCGTCCTTGTTAGGACTCATCAGCATGGCATAGCCCCCAAGACCGTCAGCCTCATGCACTTTAGATCATAGACCTCAGAATCTGGTTACTCTAGCGGCGAGCTCGAAAGCTGCTTTAAACCCCAGCCACCACGCTACACGTGTGGGAGCTAGAGATGTGAACAAGCGCTACAGCAATGTGGATCTCTCCGAAGAGGATCTGGTAGTGCAAAATGGAAATGGCACGGCCAAATCCGAAATTATAGACGCTAGCTACGTCATAGCGTGTGTTGGGTAGTGCCATGCAACGAGTTTGGTTTATAATTTCGGATTTGGCCGTGCCATTTCCATTTTGCACTACCAGATCCTCTTCGGAGAGATCCACATTGCTATAGCGCTTGTTCACATCTCTAGCTCCCACACGTGTAGCGTGGTGGCTGGGGTTTAAAGCAGCTTTCGAGCTCGCCGCTAGAGTAACCAGATTCTGAGGCCTATGATCTAAAGTGAGGCTGACGGTCTTGGGGGCTATGCCATGCTGATGAGTCCTAACAAGGACGAAACAGCTGTACATGGTTGCCACTCTACCGGTAATAAGATGTGAGCATGCGTATTAGACGCTAGCTACGTCATAGTGTGTGTTGGGTAGTGCCATGCAACGAGTTTGGTTTATAAATTTGATAGTAGGATGAATATTATTAAGATAATCGATGAAAGTTTTGAGGTTATCCGGACTTTCCGTCCAGACCATAAAAATATAATCGATATATCTAAGCCAAGAATAGAGAGTGAAAGGGGCTTTGTTCAAAGCATTGGCTTCAAAGTAACCAAGAAAGAGATTAGCAAAGGAAGGTGCCATTTTGGTTCCCATAGGAGTACCATGAATCCGTAGGTAGTTGTTATTATTAAAAGTGAAGTTATTCATGGTAAGAATCACATAAAGTACTAGTAGGGATAGTTTTATCAGAACAAGTGCTAAGAAAATGATAACATGCATTGATACCGTCATTATGGGGAATGTTGGTATAAAGAGAGGACACATCTAAAGTGACAAGAAGAGCATTGTCCGGAAGGTCACGGAGGAGGGAGAGTTTATGAAGGAAATCATTAGTGTCTTTGACATAAGACGGAAGTTTGCTAACTAGAGGTTGAAGGTAGTAATCAACAAATTCCGAAATACGTTCGGTAGGATGGCTGTTGGAAGAGACAATGGGACGACCAGGATTACCTGGTTTGTGAATCTAAGGCAGAATATAAAAGCGCCCTGGTTTAGTATCGCGTTGCATAAGATATTTACGGGTTTTATCGTCAATGTAACTGACTATGGAACATTCTGTCTATGTATTCGGTTACACGTAGTTGGATGTGTGTGGTCTTGTCTTCGTCATGCAGTGGTCGGTAAAATTTGGTATCGTTAAGTTATCGGTTGCATTCGTCAATGTACCATTGTAAGTTCATGACAACAGTCAGGTTTGATGACTATGTCAGGTCGTTGTTTCAGTCCTTGTAAAGCTTGTCGTTCAGAATTTGAAAGGTTATCAAGAGTTCGTTTAGGTTTGATATTAGATATGTCAAGTTTGACAGCGTCAAGAAAAGTGTTAAGAGATAGTTATCTGTCGGTCGGGGGAGTCCAGGTACTTTTGTTGCGAAAACGAAGGTGATCGTCATTAGTCTTGTCTTTGTTAAAGTCATAAAAGTATTCAGTCAGTAGAAAAATCATATAAGTCAGCTCAGTGAAATCTCAGTCCAGTTAATTTGTCGAGGTGTGGGACACAAAGTGAGTCCACGAGAGAGAATAGAAATTTCGTCAGTGGTTAAAGGAGTGTCAGAAAGATTAATAACAGAATTAGCATCGGGGACAAAAGAGAAAGGTTTTATAGTTTTACGGCGTGTGCGTTTCTTATTGATCTTATTAGCAGAAGACAAAGTGTTAATTGAGTTGATGTTAGGCGTGTCACTGGCAATGTTATCTATGTTAACATTAGTGTTGCGGTGAAAGGCAGAAACGGAAACGTTATTAGAGCAATTACGCAAGCAAGAAGATTTAGAAGCACGTCGGTTAGCAAGAACATTATCAAGCGATGAGGTCATGGAATTAAGCCTAGATTGGTAAAATAATAAAAAAATTCTGGTGTACAAGATTTCTGAAGCAAATCAATATAAATATTCAGTTCAGAGGTTAAATAACAAATAGTGTTATTACATTCTTTGATGAGCAGTCTGAGATAACGGCGGGCGGCAAAATGCGAAATGAATCTCCAGCGACGATGAAAAGTCTCATTTTGAGTGTTTATAGGTGGTATGCTTGTAAATAGCGATTTAGGGATAATGGAATGTTCTTGGTAATACTTGAAGTTCAGGAGGTGATGTTGATAGCGGGTAAGTTTAAGTTGAATACGTTTGGTCTTGTTGAAAAGGCTGGAGAATCTGTATGTAGTAGGATTGGTAAGGTTGGCAGCAACGTGTGCAGAAGCCAAATTACTAGAGGTTGAAGAAGGACCAGGGTTGGGTTCAATATCCATGCAGATAGTTAAAGCAACAGCAACAGCAAATAACATGAAAATAGGAGCATATTTGAGTGGTCTGGAAGTCTTGCACCCAATCTACGTGATTTGCTAGTCAAATCCAAACTACCTTCAGATAACTCCAACACTGCTTCCACTGAACAACAATCCAGGTTCTTTTCGTTGTGGACAAAACTGTTTAACTTGCCCTTACATTTCTGATAACTGCACCCAATATACTTTTACTTCTACGGGTGAAACCAGAACCATTACCACACACATGGACTGCAACACTAAAAACGTCATCTACATGATTCAATGTACTAAATGTAACAAACAGTACATTGGTGAAACCAAACGTAGACTTAAAGACCGCTTCAACGAACATCGTAGGACAGTTGACAAACCTTCCAGTAAATCCAAACCCACCACTGCATCTGAACATTTTCTAAACCCTGACCACTCTGCATCTAATATCCTTTTAATTCCTTTAGAACATATTTTCTCTTCTCGTGATGCTATTCGCAAAGCTAAAGAAGCTTATCTCATAACACGTGCTAACACTCTTGAACCTAATGGCCTTAACAAACGCGATGAGACCTACTAATCAGTCACACCGTTAGTTATCTTTCGTTATCATATTATGTTTTTTACGTCATTTCCGTTTTACCATTATATATTGTCAAGTCACATTGTAAAAGCTCCTAAGCACCTGATGAAGACTAGTATGGCTAGTCGAAATATTGTGCTACATTAAATCCGTATAATTCTACGTCGTATTGGTTATTCTTCATTCTACTTATTTCTTAATCTGCGAACCATTTAGATCATTGTTTGATCCGACGTATACCAGTGGAGTGTTGTTCGTGGTCGCTCATTTAAAAGCTATAAAGGCCTCCGTCGTTTTTCTCATACAAATCTCTCTAATTTCAACTGGCTGTAACTTCATTGCTTTATAACCTACAGCACTCAACTTTCATAAGTTCACTAATGTCGACATGCTCTTTCACATGGCAATGTTCATATTTTCTATACATGTGGATAAACTACCGAAACGGGAAATCACATATGCAAATTAGGAGGCGGCCATTATGAAAGTCGTGTATTGGTGGTTGTCATCGTCATGACACGCGATCGCAAAATTGGTTTGGATTGATAAAATCAAATAAAACATCTTGGTCCTTGTAGAACTTCCAAAAATACACTTATAAACCAAATTTAGGAACATTAGAATACTTCACAACGGAGCTGTTTGTCAATGAAAGTACGACAATTTTACAGTACTTTGTATGCGGCCGCCATCTTGGTGTCCCTCTCTGGGGCACCAACATGGCGGCCATTAAACGAAAATACATATAGAGCTTACTTTCCCATCAAAATCATTGAGTTTCAATTCAAAACTCTTTGAATGCAACTTTTAAAGGTATATCGAGTTAAAAAAAGAAATTTACACATACAATTACATGGATTTTTATGCCTTCCTGAAAACACGCTGAGTCGACGTCATAAAATTCAACAATTATTTACTCCGCAACAATACACCATATCGACGTGATTTTTTCTGTGTAGGCTTTTATTATCGATGTCTAGAATATGACAAACAACAACTTTGCAGGACTTATAGTTTAGATTTTAGTTTTTGTTGACAACACACCATATCGACATGATTTTTTCTGTGTAGGCTTTTATTATCGATGTCTAGAATATGACAAACAACAACTTTGCAGGACTTATAGTTTAGATTTTAGTTTTTGTTGACGTCACTATTGTCGCGAAGTTCTGGTATGCGATTATGTTGTCTTTTGTTCTCTTTCGCTTTAGTATTTTTAGTAGTTTTACAATTTTTCAGTGGATCCTTATTGGTTAAAAGTGACGGCCTTTGTTTCTTTTCGCGGGAAACACAAAGCTAAAAATAGCTACATCATCTGTTCTGCTGTTGGGCAGACCTAATCTGGGAGATGCACGCTCCTGGTAATGGGCTCCTGGTAATAATAATAATAATTTTATCACTACGATCAACATAGTACAATCTGTAAACATCCTTATTAAGAAATAAGAGGAGCATTCAGGTAAGTCATTTATTTAAATAGGAAAAAGAAAAGGGCCTATAATTGAATGAGGTACTCCATTTACAAAGACTAGTTGATATATTTGGGTGAGATACGATTTAAGCCAATTAAAGGCTATATTCTTGAATCCTACATGGTCAACGGTACCGAAAGTAAGTAAGTAGATGACTTTATTTATAAGTGTCAATGTATTTCGCTTTGTAGCTAATTGGGGACACTAGCCAACGATTTCACGACCTTATCCGCGAGAATACGTGAATAACTAACCGTTTACTGTATTATATAAAGGCAGCACCTTCTACTCAGTTATTTTAAGACCCTGAGTGTTGGTCCGGCCGGGGTTTGAACCCGCGACCTCCCACTCGACAGACCGGTGCTTAAACCACTGAGCTAACCGGGAGACGGTGCAATATAATATCGATAAAAATAGTAACATCAAAATCATGTATCTCTAGGTGATTAGTAATTTCGTCAATAAGGGCAATCAAGCAATTAGAAGTACTAACTCCTTACGAAAACCAAATTGTGACGTCATAAGTTCCAAGATGGCGGCGTTCGGGAAATGCAAATGAGTTTATGTTTTCCTAGTGTACAATTTACAGAGAACAAATCAGCATCAGATTCAGTAGGTATCCATAAGGAACATTTGTTTTACAGTGGAGCTTCCTTTAAAAATATCGATGAACTTGGTATCCATTTTGTCTGCAAACATTTAACTAACGCTAATATTGGCTTAAATATTCCGTTGAGGCTTACTTGCCATATATGCCGTTTTTTAATAAAATGAATTTCTCTTGCTTTAATATTTTGTGTTTACTTTTTTATTTGTTTTTCATTTCAGCTTTAGTTGGATCAGCTAATCAGCACGAGCATGCTATTAGAAGGAGCCCTTCTCGCCATTGTCTTTACTCTTTTCGTTGCCGTAGCCATGCGCTTTAATCACGCCCCTACAAACCTTCCCCCTGGTCCCAGACCGTTACCTCTGCTGGGAAACGCACTGGATATTTTGGGTTCAATGCCAAACCTTCATTTGGGATTCTCAAAGCTTGCAAAGCACTATGGAGACATCTTTACGCTGTATCTTCAGGGGAGCCGTGTAGTCGTGATTAGCTCAGCCTCCATTGCACGAGAGGCCCTGGTTCTTCGAAAAGATGACTTCTCCAATAGACCGTATAGCTTTATAGGGGATTTTTTTACCCGAGGATGTAAAGATATAGCAATGGCGGATATTTCTCCAACGTTGAAATGGCAACGAAAGCTTGTATCTACTGCACTGCATCTGTATTCGCCACATCTGGAAGAACAGGTTTGCAAAGAAGTCGAACAGCTAACGAAACGATTCAAAGCAGCCAACGGAAACCCAATCGATCCCATGCACGATATCTTTCTGACCATTTTAAATGTTATTTGCAACATGATTTTTGGGAACAGCTATGCCATGGACGATCCGGAGTTCCTTAAAATTATCGAGTTCAACGAAATGGGGTTTCGCTTGCTCACCCCCGTCTCGATTTTCAACGTGTTCCCTTGGCTGATAAAGTTGCCAATAAAGAGCGCGAGGGAATGTTACTACGTGAGGAAAACGCGAGATAAGATTCTTGATGGCAAATTCTACCAGCACAAATCGACTTTCGACCAACATAACATCCGGGACTTCATAGATGCACTCCTGAAGGCGAAGCTCGATGCCGAGAAAGAAGAGAGTGATGTTGGTCACATGATCACAGATGATAATCTCATCATGATGGTTTCTGATATCATCTCCGCTGGGGCTGAAACCATGACAACCACGCTTCGCTGGTTAATTGCATGCCTGGTGAATTTCCCAGAAGTCCAAGCTAAGGCGCAATCCGAGATTGATGCAGTCATCGGCCGGGATCGTCTTCCCACTCTTGAAGACAGAGACAAGCTGCACTACTTGGAAGCTGTGATAACAGAGACTCATCGCTATTGCACGGTAGCGCACTTGAGCCTTCCACACCAGGCAGCCTGCGATTCCAAATTACACGGCTACAACATTCCAAAAGGAACAGTCGTCATGTTTAATGTCTGGGCAATGCATCACGATGAGCGAGAATGGGACAAGCCCTATGAGTTTGATCCCTCCAGGTTTCTGGACTCTCAAGGCCAGCTCATTGACTTGAAGGGGGTAAAAAGCTATATACCGTTTAGCGCTGGACGCAGAGTCTGCAGTGGAGAGGCTCTAGCGAAGAAAGAGCTGTTTCTAGTGGCCGCTAGGTTGCTCCACCAGTTGAAGTTTACAAATCCTCCAGGGTCATTACTACCTGATCTTGTTGGGAAAACTGGTATGAATCATACTCCAAAGCCTTTTGAAGTTTGTGTCACCGAACGCTATTAGTAGACAATAACAACAACAACAACAACAATAAATTATTTCCACAACAAAATAATACTTTATACATTACACTAACCCACATATAGCAAAGCTAATCGGGTAGACTATTGAAAACACGTAACAAGTTCAAACAATCGTAAACTGAACCTGGAAAGATTCATTGTAGAGGAGCTAAGTTCAAATTCAAATTCGTTCTGATGTTTACACGGGTAATGACCTTGTCCGTCAGCCCCTATGGTTGTTTCAGGTCCCGTTAGATATTCAGAGGATTTCCAGTGTTTAACTGACATTAAAATTTTGCAATGACAGAAACAAAAACAAAGTTGTTTCTTTTTGGAAAATGCAGTGAGATTCAGTTAACGGACTCGTGTGCTGGTGCAATCTCGTCCCCAGAGCCCGCACTTTTTTCGGCCTGCGGACACGAGAAAAGTGCGGTCTCACGCATGCGCAGGAGTTTTTCAGACCTGTCTCGAAAGTGATGGATTACCACCCTTTCTGCGCAGAAAGGGTAACACAACTAAGGAACATTTCTAGATATATCACAAGTATTTAATAGTTGTAGATACATATTTAACAAGAAATAATGATATGGAGCACACTCGTATAGGCTCAACTAAGAGAACGTACTAAGAAAATTCGATATCAGGTTTTGTCTTAGTAAAAACCAACTGTATTTTAATAGAAATCTTGCAAATCTGATTGACTAAGCTACAATTGCAATTTATCTACCTATGATAGGCAGCGAGTAGTGAAAAACTTGGTTTTAAATTCAAAAACAAAACATCGACAGCCAATTCTTCAAAATATAAAACATATTCTTATTGTTTCAGTTCACCATTGAACAACCAGTTGGTTTCTACTAAAACAATTAGACTACTAGCTCAAATCAACGGGAGCTGCCCCTTGCTTGTTAAAGTGCACCTAACCCCTTTTGCAATTTTTATACATATGAATCTTTGAAAGGTTTTGAGTACTTCTGCGAAGAATGTTTTTGTTTACAGAGAATATTCTATGTTCTAGGCTTGTTTGAAATGGTGAAAATTTGACCTTTCCTGACCCATGACCGCGTAAGAAAAAGCCTGGGTCGATTCTGGATCTTACGTCACCTCATTAATGCATTATTCTCCATGGCGCCTTTCTATCACAATAACATCGATATATAGAGAATTTATACAGTCTGTGAGTTGTTAGTAAAGAAAACAGTTATTTTAGACTAAATGCTAAACGTTTATTCAACTTATTGCAAAGTCGAATGAATTAGATGACGTAAGATCCAGAATCGACCCAGGCCTTTTCTTACGCGGTCATGGGTCAGGAAAGGTCAAATTTTCACCATTTCAAAAAAGCCTAGAACAACTTTGTAAGCCAAAAATTTCTTCGCAGAAGTACTCAAAACCTTTCAAAGATTCATATGTATAAAAATTGCAAAAGGGGTTAGGTGCACTTTAAGTAGCAGCTGGTACAAACTCCAAGCTCATAGCTCGTAGTCTATATATATGTTAACGAAGTTTCCGTTTTAAAATGCATGTGAGATTTTCCTAAAACTGGTGTTAGAAAATTATACTTAGGAAACTCAAATATGCCGATAAAGTTTTGTAGAAAAATATATATAATGAATAAATACTTGTAAACATATTTTTCCTGGAAGAACTAATAATTCTTTCATTCAACAATATAAATTAAAATTATATTCAATGGACGGGCCCAAACCATTTGATCTAAGGGGATGGTGTGGAAGTTGAATGTTTTGATCGATTTATTTCTGTTGTTTCTTGGCAAATGTTTGTTCCGTTGTTCTCTCTTGTATTGCCTTCAAGTCTTATTTCACAGCGTTTCCTTATTGGGAAATTAAATAAGTAGCTGTGACTGATACGTTTTCCTTAATTTACCAACTGCCTTCAATACACCATCACCCTCGGCTCCAGTCTCACGATCAAATTAACAGCACGGCACCATGTGGTCTTATCACACGACAGCCACTGATGTGGAATACCAGGAGAATAAAAGGCTTTCTTTTCGCCTGCTAAACTCGTTCTGCAACTGCTCCGATGTGAGGCAGGGTACTCCGGTTTAGAGTTAAAAGAATGTCCTATAGCACATCCTACGAATCGATTTGGAGTTATTATATTTTCAAAACATTAGGGTTAGGGTTAAATTATCAAGAAGATAAGACTTATGGGAATTTTGGTTATTTTAATTATGTCGCCTCGTAACGTGAGGGGTGGGGGGTGAGGATAGAGAAGAGAAGTGAAGATTAGCAGAGAAAGGTGGCGATGGCAAATTTAAGGTTACATGCATTGCAACAGAAATGTGTTTTTCACTCTAACTAAACGTTGGAAGGAATTTAATTAGTTGCACACGGATTCAGCCTTGGCTGTTACCTGTTCATTGTCGTCGTCTTTCAAACTGTGGTCAGTTACTAATTTAGGTACGATCTTTCATGTGGTAGTGTAGAGATATAGCATTTATATCTCTGTAAACAGGAAATAAGCGGATACGACGTCACAATTAAGATGAACCCAGATATGACGTCATATCCGGGTTCATCTTAATTGTGACGTCGTATCCGCTTATTTCCTGTTTACAGAGATATAAACGTCACAATTAAGATGAACCCGGATCCTGACTATATATTTGAAACAGAGAAAATTGATTGTATAGACAATGCAAAGTCCAGAGGTGAGAAATTCACCCAATACTATTGTTATTACTGTAACGAGTATCGGGACGACACTTTTTAAAGAGGGGGAGTGTGTAGAGATATAGCATATATATTTCTGTAAACAGGAAATAAGCGGATACGACGTCACAACTAAGATGAACCCGGATATGACGTCATAATTAAGGAGTGACACTCAGAGAGAGATTGTAAGAGATCGGAGACACGAAATAAGTAAAACCCGTGTTACATTCAAGGTCTGACTGTTATTGGTAATTTTACCCGTGGAAAAGCCGTAACAGTAGCAATAGTTTCTCTGTACACATTTTTAATCTTCCAATTTATGAAAATTAGGTGGCGGCCATTATGAATGACAGAGGTCCATATGACATAATGCAGATAATGTTTTCTTTCTAACCAACATGGCCGCCGTGTGATGAAACCCTTAGTATATACCACACCAGTGAATATCACTTTTCCCGCGCTCTGATTGGCTACTCAATCAGTGAATATGATTTCATATTCACCTCCGAGCAAAGCAGCGATCATCTCGCGCGAGTTTTTGTCCATTTGACAGAAAATAAAATAACTATTTGGTGCTGGCTATTCACCTGGAGTGTGGTATATACATGTACTAAAACAATTATTCACCTCAGTGTTGGTGAATAGTGGTGGATATTTACCTCGCCGAAGCGGCTCGGTAATTATCCAGCACTATTCACCTCCACTGAGGTGAATAATTGTTAAATATTAGGAGTTAGCACTGAGTAGCTAATCAACGGTTAATAAAACATACAAATACATACTATATTTCATTTCTTATTAACTTAGCTGGCCAGATTAAACTAGACATACTAGTCAGACGACCTTAGAGGGGTTATGTCATGGTGTTGCGTCTGTTAATTGGCTACAAACGGTTAAAGTTCTCTCCTTTAAATACTTCATTAAAATCACATACAATCTTTTCCTTGAACGGACTATCTGATGGCAATAAATGACATTTTCGTTATGACGTCATTTTACTACAACTACCAGAATCCTTTTCGAATATATTTATCAACTCCTTTGAGAATTCCAAGACCATGGTCCAAATTAGAGGAACAAAAGAATCCGCGCAAAGAGTTCTGGTAGTTGTAGTATGTGACGCCATCATGAAACATCCTATTCGGTTACTTCGTCATTTGTGACCACAGGGTTGAATAAAGTTACGTGAGCAAATTTTGTTGGACTGCCGCTGAACGAGGTTGCATGCATGCGCTATCAATAAAAGGTACGTATCATCTTGTCTTTTAAGAATTACAAATCGACCTTACAAAGTATTTATAATAGTAAGTAATAAAAGTGTAATACCGGATTTTGACATCAGTTTTTTAATAAAAAAAATAATTAATAAAAACTAATTTACACATCAGTGAATTCCTCCACAGCTTGCAGGTATCTCTCTTTTGGGCTTCCTGTGTCGTCGTTGCCTTTGAACATTGTAAAATTCCTCACCTCATATATACCGGCTGAAAATGATCAGGCTTTATGTTATATTTGCACTCAAAATTAATCTTCCATGAGCCATAGCCGGACCTTCGTTTAATTCGTTTGCTTTGTTTTCTGAAGATGAAGGTAAGTCAACCTATTATAGGACAGAACCAGGTAATAGGCTCCTGACAGAACCTATTGCTGGCTTTCACTTGACGTCATAGCCGCCATGTTGGTGCCCTTAAACAATAGATTCCTCGTTAGCTCCTTTTGTTGGGGCACCAACATGGCCGCCATGCCCTTTGTCATTTGAATCTCTGGGGATTGAGTGAAAACAGCAATTCTCGGGCACGCATGTAAAAAAAAAAAAGCTCCCAAGAGGAGATAGTTTGTCACGATTCGTCGTATATACGCGCGGCAGGAATTCCTTTTGGATAAGTTGTAATTTGCCCAGAGTTTTTAAGCGATCAAATTTATAGAAAAAGCAAAGAAAGGTAAGTTATCGCAAAGAAACGGTTTATTAATAAGAATGTGAAAACTCTGGGCACAATGGCCCTTTTGCAGGAATGCAATCACGTGGTTGTACTGGGTTGCAAAAAATCCCAATTCACATATTTAAAGGCACTTGTACGAGATAATAATAATAATAATAATAATAATAATACAAATATTTACAGAGGGTGCCACAATCACCCGAAGGTGTTTTTCATGAGGGCCCGGTAGTGTTATAGGAAAAACCTGTTGGTAAATGTTATTTTCCACCTCCAATCGACTGTCGATCTTTCTAAAACAGCGTTTTTAAAGAAAGTTTGCCACCCAGCACCATCAGCCTTTCCCATGGGGATCACGAGCTCAATTCATTCGTTAGCGATGTATTATATCAGCACGTGACTGTTTCCTGCAAAAGGCCAATATATAGTGTAGTTTAGTCAGGCTATAAAACAACTAAATGCATGCAACAAGGCCACAATAAACACTTAAAGGGGAACTCAACCCTGAAATCAACCCAATGTCTATACAAACATGTATTCGAAATAACTAGGTTCTGCTATTATTATTTTTTGTGTTGCGCGTCTAGCAAGAGAAAATCCGAAAACCTTCCTCACAACGTCCGCTATGTACAGACGGCTCAAGTCTTGTAATTTGAGACGTAGGAGACGGGGAATAAATTAGTTTTGCCATGCTGTCCCCTACATTGAATAGCGGAACTAATGGCTTCTAATTGCGGACCATTGTGTTTTCTTTGTGCTTGAGGTGTGATCGTTCTTCCTTGGTATGTGTGACGAACGTTATGGGGAAATTTGCACTGAATTGAGCCGCTACACAATATAGATTTTTCAGCGGAAAATCGAAATTGAAGACTAATTTTCTCCTCATAGACGCGCAACACAGAAAAATAAAATAGCAGAACTTATTTCTTTCGAATACATCTTTGTAAAGACGTTGGGTTGATTTTAGGGTTGAGGTCCCCTTTAATGACTGGCCCCGAGGGAAACAGTGAATTTTGTTTCCTAAGAATCTCGATGTTTCCCGAGACGCAAGCATTATTAGGTCAAGTAAAAGAAACATGTTTATCGTCCCCGCGCGCTTCCTTTTTTTGAGGCCGCCTCCAGTCGAATAAATAGGATTGCTCGAGGGGGAGGTTTTGGTCTGCGTTTCGATACGCAGTGCGCGGAAGTTATAAAATTATGGTATACCCGGCCGATCCGTAATAGATAGGCAACTAACCTTACGGGACCTATGTAGCACCTTTGCCTGCGGAGAATTCGATGGTGGGAAAATAAACATGTTTTTTTATTTGGCCTTGAAGGACGGTTCACTGAGAAAAAAATGACACACCGCTCCAACCCTCAATTTCAGGCGAAATGACTTCAAATGTTCTCCAGGGATAAAGAACAACACAAAGAACAAGTGAGTGAAGTTTCAAGAACGATTATATTTGATTTCTTTATTCCGAAAAATCCTTTACTTTCATTACAATTTCTAAACCACTCATAGTGAGTTTGGGATACCTGTGATAAAAACAACCACTCCGCTCGGCGCTCGGTAAAAACGTAATTAGAAAATGACTTAGTAATGGTGCAGGGATTTCCTTGTTAGCAGACCTCTGCTCGGATGGTTGTATTATGCTTCAAATTATGGCGGTTAAATTTCACAATCTTTTCCTTCAAAAAAAGTTCCCACCTCCCGCACCTCTATAAAATAAACACCCTATGGGAGCCTGGCATAATGAGGTAACCAGGCCTCCAATGAGGTTAACCAGGCCTCTAACTATGTAAAGATGTACTGGAAACAAGTCTTGACTCTAGATAGAGTTTCTATTTTAATCCAAAGGCTTTCTAAACTGGAACATAACACCTCAAGCATGTTAAGGCATGGTTTATTCAGCAATTCTGTTAAACACTCTAAATTCGCTAACTTTGTCATTTTTCAATGAAATGCCATAGAAATCGCTAATTAGGCAGCAATCAAATGTCTCAACACTTTAAGTTAGGTATTCTGGTGTTTTGGTGGTCACGTGACCTTAAGGCTGATAAAACAAAGAACTCAAAATGGGCCGGTCACAGTGCATTTTTAAAGTAACGATTTCTGGCTTATCTGATTACACTTCTGGTTGTCTCTAAAGCTCTGTCTGGAATGGTTCATTCATCTTTTAGAGTTTAAAATATTTGTTTACGACAATCTAGCAATCAAAAGAGTTAATCGGTGCCCACAACCGTATGTTTTTAGAATTTTCAATTTTTGATAGGAAATACTTTAAAATTCACAGAGGAAACGTCATTATGACGTCATATATTTTTGAAAACGTCTTTTAAAAATAACTATTCGAGTATTTTTCGGGTTTTAAAGAGGAACTGTACTTACTGTACACTGAATAGCCGCAATATGGTCTATTTTATGTTTCTTCAATTTAGAAAGCATGACTGACCCATGACGTCAGAAAATGTGACGTCACAGGAAACTTCAGTTCTTAATAACTCGGTAAATATTTATCGTATTGCGGCAATCAAAAACACATATTTATGTTGTTGTGATAACATGCTTTATTTCAAACCTATAGGTAACGCAGAATTGGACCTTAAAAGGAGTCGTTCGTTATGACGTCACACTAACGTCAATATACAAACGTGTTTGATCCTAAAGACGTTATTTCATTTTAATATTAATATACGAAAAATTCGTTAAATTTGACAGCGAATTAAACAAGATGTGCTGGTTTATATATTTTTGGTTCACTTTTAGTGATCGATTTTGAGGTAACTTATGCCATGCATGCGTGACAAGATAACTACTTAAAAGCTAAGCCTAAGACTTTAACGGGTTGTAGGTTTCTTCATTTGCAATCCACTGTGAGTTTACTAAGTTATAAAATGATTTACTAAAAAAGTTTAAGACCTCGGAAACTTGTATTTGTACTCCAGAGCCTCCATTCTTTCGGTCAGCGGAGCATATCGTTTTGCCGCGGTGCACACAGCGGTCAAACGTCTGCGCATGCGTCAAAAGTCTTGCAACAACAACAAAGTCCAAAACAAATTCAAAGCGAGCCGGCGGCCGTCATTGTTCACACACCCGTTTTCTAACCTTGAGAACTTTTTTGTTAAATTATGAAAAAATTAGTAAACTCACAGTTTGAAGTTTGTTCAATTTCCCGTCGACTGTAAAAATAAAAAGCTTAACTTTTACGTATTTTTCTTAACTTTTTGGGGTAGAAGTTCACAAGCCGAGTTTTTTTGAAACGCAGGGTTGCAGTAATATGTTTCAAGGTAAATTTTACGCGGGAAATTCGCGCGGCCACCGACCAGACTGACCGTAATACGCACGCGCAGACGTTTGACCGCTGTGTGGCGGAGGTGTGACAATCCTTCAGGTTTGTACCTCAAAATTGGTTTTGGGTTCACAGTCCAGCTTCGTATTCGAAAATTAACGCTGAGTGCGATGAATGCAGACGTACTTATTCAGGATTGTCCTCGTTCTTAATTTTTAAAAGTGCCACTATTCCCATTTTGTTTTACTTCTTCACAAAAAAATCTTATAATATTTAGAGTAATTCTGCAAATAAAGTCTTGTGTTTGCTTGAATCCTTGATTGTCTACAACCTGTTGAAGTTTGCGAAAAGCGACCAGGCTCTTTTCACGACCGAGCCACAGTACACTAATTAGAAGCATGGGCCTAGTACATCGTGCATTGTGCATGGCGTAAGAATCCATAACAATAGACCTTACAACAAGTTCTAGTGAATAATGGCTTTTTCTTGATTTGACGTCGCTCGACCCAGACCTCAAACTGCGCGGTCGTGAAACAAAATGTGCGGGACTTTAATCACGATTTAAAAATCAGGAATTATACCGATTTAACTTGTTTCTTTTTCTTTTGTCCTCAATTTTCATCTAGAGTTTGAAAAAAAAAACTACAATGGGGCCTCCCTTAGTGAAACCAGCTTCAATCTTGCATTGATTTCATAAATACCCTGAGCGACGCGAAACTAGAACAATACACAGATGTAAATAGCCCACCTTCGAATTTCCATTCTCTTCCTCTCCCCCGAGTGGCAAATACAATCCAGAAAGTCCACTCAAAGACCTAATCCAATGTGCCATTCGATAGAGAGATATTTCATTTAATTGATTGATTCATTCATTCATTCATTCATGTGTTCTTCTGGTACTGCGCCCCTCTTCCATAGCTACGCCGCCACTGAAGTTGAACGTTGTACTTCTGTTGAAGAAACTACTCTGCTTGTTAAATGTGATTGAATGATTCTCGACACAAGGAGGGTCTTCGGTGATAGCATCGCGAACACTTACTGGCCGTATAGCTATTTGGATTTCGTTTCCTCTTCCTGGAACACCACAGATGGTTGGAATAGCGCTTTCAGGATACTGCGCCGACTATTCTTAGCAGCTACATGCAGGTATAGACGTCAGCCGGCCAACGGATTGTGAGCGGCGCTGCAAGCGCGAGTTTATGGGGGTGTGGGTGGTCCGGAGGCATGTACCCTGGGTGGCAGGGGTTCTGCTTCCCTCGCGCGAGGGAGAAGAGAGGGTAGTAGAACCTCTAGCATCCAGAGGTAGGGGGCATGCCTTTACTGGAAATTTTGAAAATCTATAGTCTCTGAAATGGCATTTCCTGCATTTTGAGACCAATAAGGTATGTCACAGGCGTTATTCAATCGAACATTCTTGTATATTCCGTAACATAACTTTTTGACTGTTGCATTGCCGGCTTATAAGCGAACGAATATGCTCAGTGTAAATCAGTGTGTAATCACTGTACAATTATAAAATTATGACATGGTTATTATTAACGTCTCACAACTGATATGTTTGCTAGACTTCATCGTCTCGAGAAAATTGATTTGAAACATCTCTCAGATCCCCCCCGGAGGGGGAGGGGGGGGGAATCCCTATAATGGCATATACGGGGAGGCTCCGCCCGAAAGGGGTACCTTTTCAGGCTGGAGGTATATAAAAGGGTAGGGATTTCACGAGTTGAAGTATAGAAAATGGTAGGGAAAACTATCACTTAGGTATTTAAAAGAGCCTTTCAAAATATCTCGAACAGACGCACTTAACGGGATGCAGTGTTTCTACTGTGGGTATGTGAAAGGGGTCGCCACCCCTCCCCCCCCCCCCTCTCCGGGGCTCAGATCGACTCAGTGATTAGTTTCGTTTCGTTTATAATCCAAAAGTTTAAGAACTCACTTCAGAATAGTGAAGCAGATTTGTTGAACAGTGCACGTAAGTGTAATTTAAGATAAATGTGTATCAACTTGTATAATGGCACAATAAAGCCACGAAAAGAATTTTTTTATCATTTTGTATCATGGTTCTATTATAATCCCAAGCTGATTTTCTGTCTGAGGTCAACACAGGAAATGGCGTTTTAGCTGAGAGTCAAATCTCAATCCCAGCTAGCCTGATTTTCAGACGGTACGAGGTCCTCGGAGGTCCTCGGAGGACCTCGTACCGTCTGAAAATCAGGCTAAATCCCAGCGAGCATGCCCCCAGATACGCGCGATCCTCCTATAGAGGCTTGCAGGGTCGGATCTAGGGGGGCCGAGGCCCCCCTTCCGTTGGCTGGGATACATGCTCCCGCACCCCCTAGCTAACCGCGCCTATACAGCGCGAGATTCGGCTTACGCCGCGATCCCCTCTTTCTGCATTTCCTGGATCCGCTCCTGGCTTGGGCCGTCTTTCGCTAACTTGACAGAACGGTGGCTTGGTTATGCTAAAACAATTAGACGTCTCGCTCTACCGCTGTCGATAGAAATACTTTGTATAATCTCATTATTTGACTGAATTATAGAGACCGCTCGCCAAACAGTCAAGGAAATCGCAACAAAACATTCGTAAGTAATCATTCTTTATTCAAACTAAAGATTTCTTACACATGACAGGGAAGAAAAGACCGTTTCGCATTTCCAGACGGATAAGTATTCCCTTTGTAAACGTAACGTGCGGGTAGAAACCCCCGGGGGTTTACGGGTATGTGCCGCGCTATAGGGTATGGTTTTCGAGATACGCGGTCTGGGATAGGGTATCTAATTTGTCCTTTTAATTTGGTCTGGGATGGGGTATCTATTTCGGTTGATTTTCAAGTTTAGGTCTGGGATAGGGGATCGCCGGGATTTTGGAGTTTAGGTCTGGGGTAGGGCATGGAAAATCGCCATTTTAGGAATCGGAACCATAGGTGATCTAACAGTATACAAACTAGTCGGGAACCGAAACGGCCTGTGGCCATCTGATGTGATTCACTCGAAAACTGGGTACGAAAGGGCATGCACTGTGATATCTTGTGTCAGCGGCTAACGTAAGACGTGCATGACGATATGTAGACAGACGGACAAAATCTATTTCTCTCGCATGGGGAAGTGACGGAACTAGCCTGTGTACAGCATGCGTCCCAGGAGAATAAACACCTTTCGTTTTCGTTCGGTAAACTCTATCTGAAACCACCAGTGCGAGGCTACCTGGGCCAAAACCATTGTTTTATCCACTAGGGCCGAACTGTCAGTAATAGCTCATGACGTAGGCTTCCCGTGTATGCCGAAAACAACATGATTGGGATGCGGCGTGCCGGCTTCGTCGCATGCAATATAAACAATCAATATCAACGAGCTACTTCAGCTGGCGCTTTATGTAGTTGCTCCACAGTTTATAGATTTACTGGATTCCACACGTCAACAATGTTCATCGAACTCGCTGTGCTGTTTGTGGCTGTGTTTCTTCTTCCCTGTTATCACTGCAGACGACCATTCACCCAGCCCCCGGGCCCGCGTCCACTTCCAGTCATCGGAAACCTCCACGAACTCATAGGGCCTACTAAGCTGCACCTCAAATTGACCAAACTCGCACAGCGGTTCGGGGACATTTATTCTCTTACCTTCCCTGGTCAGCCACTAACTGTTATAATCAGTTCAGCGGCACTCGCTCGAGAAGCGTTACTGGCAAAGAAAGATGCATTCTCGGGTCGTCCAAAGGTATTTTCAATGAGCGTATTTTCCAAGGATGGCAAAACCATTGGCTTCAGCGACTTCGACGCTGCTTTTGTTTGGAAGAAGAAAATTGCTACGAACGCTCTGCGTATGTCAATGGAAAGTATGGAGCGAGTTGTTGAAAATGAAATTGGAAAGTTGGAAGTAAGGCTGAAAACTTTGTCAGGCGTTGCGTTGGACTATAGACAAGATCTCGGACTAGCGACGCTAAACATTGGTTGTACACTCTTATCGGATCGAAAGTAAGTGCGATTGACGAGTAAAAATACACAGCCGTTGTTAGCCAACTTATAAGTTGTTTATTATATGAATCTGAAAGAAAAACATGTACTGTGGGGAAGTCGTTTTATTTTATAATTATTGTTCTTGTATGTTCGCATTGCGTGCGAACTTTGAACATTTATATAATAATTATAAATAGATTATTGCCCAATGGCGAGGTTAAGTTGTGGGGATATTGGCCAAGTTCTTTTTCCCCGTGTTTATCAGATGAACCTAGGCCCTAGGGACAGTTGGAGTTATATTTGATGAGCACTTGACATGGGAAGAACGCATCAATAATCATATATATAAATATTGCCTCTACCCTCAAAAGGCGGGGAGTCAGACCCTATGTGTCGACAAGAAACACTTCGTAATTAGAAACGCTACTCCAGGGCCAGCGTCAGTTAAGTCTGCCCAGCGTGGTTTGACGGGAGGAAGACAGTCGCTAAGTATCTCCAGCCCATGCTCACATGCCCTGATTATCTACAGACATTTCTCTGTTTTTACAGCTTTTCCACTGGCATCCACGTTAGCTGACAACAAAATTTAATATGATCCCTCCTATATCTGTGTAACTAAAATTGAGTGATCCCCCCTAACCCCTAGTCCCCCCCCCCCCCCCCGCCCCACCAAAAAAAATCCTCCGATCTCCCCTCCCCCTGGCGATAAATAATGACGATTGAAGCCGATTCGACATTTTGGAACATTACAATATTATGACGTCATCGATTGTGACATCATCAAGTTAAATTTAACCTTTGATTTCCAAAAAAAAGTATCCCAAATTATATTTGGTTCCATGAAGAATGACGAAAAGAAAGTGAAGCCAAAAACAGGCATTACTCACAATTGTACTCCCGACCGGGGACATGGTCACGAGTAGAGACCAAGAGGATTAATTGTTGTCGTTGTAAAAGCAGGATTGTGAGGAGAGTAATGTGTTGATCTATTAGCCTAACTCAACGAAATAAATCCGAGATGGCTTCCACGTTAAGCACATGCCAAGCCTCGACCTGGTACAGAAAACGTTCCTGATCGCCCCGGCAGGCTCCACGCATCATAACATAACAAGTTACATGATATGGGATTACTGCCTTCGCATAATCTTGACTCTCTCATACCCCCATAGCATTTTTGTAGTTCATGATTCGGTTGATCATCACCAGATAATATAATACAAATACTAGTTTTAAATAATATTAAAAAACTTAAAAAACACACACGTACAATATTTTTTCCGCGGTCACTTATTGCTGAATTAAATTTGATTTGATAACAAAAAACTTACTGGAAAGTAAACAATAGTAAAAACAACTAAGAATTTGTACTTATGGTAGCTTTTTGATTGATTTGCAAGGTATGAACGCTCGGATCCAGAACTACTGAAAATCCTGAAACTGGCCGATAACTTTGGCAAACTGTCCGTTACCATTAATGTCCTGGACATATTTCCATGGCTTTATAACTTCCCCCTGAAGACATCTTAACTCCTTCAAGAAACTGTTGCTCTGGGAGACGACATCATTGGCAAGATCTACTCAAGCCACAAGTCTACATTTCAAGAAAACCGCATTCGAGATATCAGCGATGCTCTCATTCAAGCGCGACTGGACGCCGAAAAAGAGAACAAGGCTCTATCCAAACTAATCACCGATGAACATATAGCTATGACAATACGCGACATTTTTGTTGGTTCACAACACACTATTATCACTACCCTGGGATGGTTTGTGCTTTATATGATGCAAAATCCGCAAGTACAAGCACGTGCGCAGTTGAGAGAAATCGATGATGCACTAATCGCTGGCCTTTGGCAGTAGATCGACAAAGGCTTCCTTTTGTAAAGTCAGTTATTGCTGAGACTCTTCGCGTGTCCTCGCTAACCCCTCTGATGGCGCCACACAAGGCAATATGTGATACTACTTTGAGAGAGTACTGATGCCATTCCTAAGGGGAGCACGGTGCTGTTTAACCTGTGGGCCATTCACCATGATTCAGAAGAGTGGAAAAACCCCGATCGCTTTGACCCTACAAGGTTCATAGATGATGAATGGAAATTTGTCGTAGCCGGTGTGAAAAGCTTTCTTTCTTTCAGCGCCGGGAGAAGGCATTGACTTGGAGAGGTTCTTGTTAAACCTGATTGTGTCAAGATTGCTGCATCAGTTTACATTCAGAGGGCATCCCGATATGCCTCTACCCGACCTGGAGGGGTCTGGAGGGTTTGTAAATCACCCAAAGCCTTTCAAGTTCTGTGTATCTAAAAGAAACATGTAGCTTAAGCGGTGATCAAATGAAATGAAAACCATAAAATAACAGACAAAGGGACGTGAAGGTATGGCAAAAACCATAAATAAGGGAATCTTATGACAAAAGGTGAAGATGAATCCGTTAATTAGTTAGGTGAGTAAAGCCCTGCAGGGCCTTTGGCCACCCACTTGCAATTGCATGGACTTGCAATGGTTGCGTTGACTTTGATCGAGCTCAAATTTGCACGCACGTCGACGCATGGTCATCCTATATGCAAGTTGATTGCAAGTCGATAAGTTGGTACCCGGTTTTACCACAGGTAGGCCAAGCTTACGATCTGTGAAAGCGATTACAAGAGACTTTATGAACATTTCACTATGATCCCTGTTGTTTAAAGAATATGGCCTAACCGTGATGCTTATCAGCCTTTCGTTTTGTTTTGTTTATTTCCGTTTCGTGAAACTATCAATCTAAACAGGAAACTACAAAAGAAAGTTGAAAAAAACAAACATTCAAATTGAAACAACAGGACAGTAACGATTTTCAAAAGTTTGGAATCTTGACAACTCGTACAAAACCGACATTTCAACTTTGACAAAATGGTCGGTCTATATTTAACAAAAAAAGAAGCCTTAGCCATGTTTTATACTATCTTCAAAACTCAAAACTGAATAATTCATGAGCATTTTGTCCATTCAGATGAAGCAAATCACTCACGTGCATGCTCCTTTATACACGATAAAACGCAAGGATCTTTATACAACTTTTCACTATACGAGTGTTGCCCTATATAAAACTTCATTACGTTTCATATAGGGCCATTACGTTTTAAATAGGGCCTCACTCGTACAGTGAAAATCGTATATAGACCCTCCTAGTCAATCCTCATGAAACCAAGGGCTTAACCGTGAATCTTTATAAAGACCCTCACTCGTACAGTGAAAGTCCTTAAAAAGACCCTTACGGCAAATCTCAGTTTATTAGCGTTGCTATTATGTGTTACCCTCGCTAAATACAGTCTTTATTATTATTATTATTAAGATGAGACTCAGGGTTGCTCAACCAACGATCTATAGCTAATACTCGAGGAGCTTGAAGACAAAATCCCTTGCATGGCTCACAGTTATTCATACGCAACCGGCCTAATATTATGGGACCGAAATTTTCGATCCATATTCCAACTGCGCATGTCAGTGACACACAACGTAGCAACAAACAAATAATTATTCGCTTTTCATCTAAATTTCTGAAAATTAATATCTTTTAGAAGTAATGTTTTTGAAGCCGTTTAATAAACTCGCAGCACGTGTTTTATCAGATCTAAAAACTCTCAGGCTGCGTCCTGTTATAGAAAAAGCCGAAAGCGCGTGCTTTCAACATTTCTCGAGTGTTCTCAAATGACCAGAGTGTTTTATGATAGTATAAAACATGGATTTAAGGCTTCTTTGTCTGTTCTATAATATAGATTTACACGCGCGATGAAAGGAAACCGCCAGTTGAAAACAATAAAACACGGCAAACCATGTTACATTGAGCGGTTTTCAATTGAGTATAGTAAAACCAAAACGCAAATTACCCACAGCCAGCCAATCATAGGAGCGAGTAATCACAAATATCTCATAAATGGCTTCCCTGCGAGCCAATGACAATTTGCGTTTGGTTTTACTTTGGATTCTGATTGGTTGGTTTACTTTCTCAGCCAATAAGAGAGCTTAGTAAACGCAAAACCAAAACACTTCCGACACGCAATTGAATTCCGCTCTATGTCTATATACTCTGATAAAACATGGCTTTTTAGCCAATCAGAGCGCGCGTACTATCGTATCTATATTATAATCTTTAATAAACGAACAAGACCTGATAAAACACTTGCTGCGAGTTTATTGAACGGCTCCAAAACTTAACGTTTACGGATTCATATATATCAAAGCCAGATGCAACATAATGAGCTATCAAAAAAGCAAATTGATTAATTCTTTAGGGATGGAGGGAAAAACATGTAAGAAAGTAAACATGCATTCAATTTTCGAATTGTTTTTTTACTTCCTCGATGTGGTTCAAATGTGCATGTTTTTAGAGCGTCTTGCTGAACGGCGTGGCCATGTTAGCAGCTAGAGCTTTGACACAAAGAAGACAATTTTTACGCTGCGAACGGAATACCGAGAAAACCTCGATCACTAAACTGTACATTCTGTTTGAGTTCTCTTGCCTTAAAACACTCTTAAGCATATTAGAGCGTCTGAATGTCAGTTGTCAGTTAAAATTTTGGCCATTTGTCAGTTAGCCCTAGGGATGGAGAGAAAACATGTAAGAAAGTAAACATGCATTCAATTTTCGAATTGTTTTTTTATTCCTAGATGTGGTTCAAATGTGCATGTTTTTAGAGCGTCTTGCTGAACGGCGTGGCCATGTTAGCAGCTAGAGCTTTGACACAAAGAAGACAATTTTTACGCTGCGAACGGAATACCGAGAAAACCTCGATCACTAAACTGTACATTCTGTTTGAGTTCTCTTGCCTTAAAACACTCTTAAGCATATTAGAGGGTCTACATGTCAGTTGTCAGTTAAAATTTTGGCCATTTGACAGTTAGCCCTAGTTAATCATTACTATATAGAGAACATTTACAATGTTTGACCCACAAAAAAAACAAATTGGTCAGTTGTCAGTTATTTTTCGGTTGTCAGTTGTCAGTAAAACAATTGTCATTTGTCAGTTATTTTAAGGCCGTTTGTCAGTAGCCAGTTAACCCCATCCAATGCGAACTGCGTGTTTTTGATTTACATGTAGCTAGTACGTGTTCAGTTTGTCCTTCAGTCTTGCTCAGTCGCGTATTATCCAGTTGTTCATCCAGAGAGTTTTCTCTTGTACGATTTCTTGTTTGTTCAGGAATAGCTAGCAAGCATCAAATGGAAAATTTGTAGGGGGCATTTGAGGAGAATGCAGGTTTATTCTTTTAAAGGTTTTCATACATGGTTTCTTTGTATGTCCGTTTTATTAATTTTATTAGTTACTCGGGGCCTTAAAATACATGTATACTTTTTGACGTCAACTTTGGCCTTTATCACTGAAGTTCTAATGACCATGAATCTTTATATAAAGAATGGGATATGTGGATAATTATGACGATATATTATCAGGTATAAAGCAACATGCACGTGACTGAGTTGCTTCGTCTGATTGGACAAAATGGTCAATAATTATGCATGAGATTTTTGAAAAATGTAATAAAATATTTAAAAAAAAACTTTTCCTTGTAGAGTTGTAGTTATTATCGTTAATGTCAGACTCTGTTCGACTCTGTTCAACAAAACTACAAAATCAGTTCACCGGACTCGGTCGCGATATCGTTTCACGTGAAATTACCGAGTCATAGATGGAATTTCTCTATAATATGTGTTACTTCAGATCACCTGGCCAGGAGCCGCTGGAAATGTCTTTGTTACTTCACTTAAGGCCCGTTTACACGACTGGAAAAAATGGCACGGCTCGGATAAAAACTAGAACGGTTCGGATATTAATTTCATTCGCGTAAACGATCCGTACCCTACTTTTACCCGTGCCAATTTTACCCATTCTGGGACCATAGGCGCCTAGTATGGTCCCGAAACGGAACGGAACGGATAAAACTGGGTTCGGTACCCGTGTTTTCAGTTCCTGTGCATCGTGTAAACGCTTACGTATCCGTTCCATTGCTTTTTTCTGAGCCTGCACTGTTTTGTCCTCAGTTGTTTACTTCTGTCCGCATGCGCATTTAAGCTGCACTTTCTCGCAATATGGCGGACGATAAACGAGTGAACTGGAAGGGCAACAAAACGAAAATGAAGGAAAGGAACGCAAATTTTATATTCTAAGGTGTCTCTTTTTCTAAGCTTTATATCTGTTTTTTTTTTCATGCAACTTCAAATTATAACTAACCGATTTCCTTCTTAAAATAAACAAAAAAGACAACAGCCTTACATCGTCAATCAGCATTTTATTTTACGAGCGTCATTTGCTACGCATTCAGTGATCAAAACATTATCATGAGCTCAACCATGTCCGGTCTCGGAAATATTCTCGTGTAAACAGCCCTTGCCGTTCCACCTAGGCTTGCGGACCGTGCCACACTTTATCCGAACCGTTTCAAGATATTTCTCGTGTGAATAGACAACATGTTCATGGGACCTGTACTTCTCTCTATCCGAGCCGTTCCTTTTTTCTGTCGTATAAACGGGCCTATAGTCTTCATTAATCGTGCCTGTATGTGTGTAAAGTTTCGATCTCCCCACCACGCCGGATAATCTCAATTCCGTTTTCAACGGCTATGGTGAAAATACCAATTTAAACATCTTTGAACTGTCCCTGAGTGCACGTCAACCGTTTAGCCATAGGCTAATGAAGGTAGTGACAATTGCATGACCAAAATGCAAGTGGAAGACAGGCCTTGGAGATACTGAAGGGTTTCGGTCAAATGCATGTTATTACACCCCTGGAGCCTTCAGTAACGGTTTTTCCTATCGGTAGGATGACTAAGCACTGTTGAAGAACAAGTCTTTTGACATATAAATCAAAAGCTATTTTTAAGGCTGGGTATTTCGACTGAAGGAGCTGTAAGGAAAGTGCAAGGTTTGGGTAAGGATTGGGGTTCATGGAAGGATAGTTTGGATATTAAGTATTGGGGTCTATGGAAGGAAATGGAATAAATGTAATGTGGGCATAGTGGTCCCCTAAAGGGGCGAGACAGGGGATCACTATCCCATACCTTAACGCTAATGAAGTCAGCGGGAGGAATAATGTATTCATCTAGTGCTTTTCCTGTCCGAAGTTTTACTTTTTTTGACGGCACTGACATAGTATTTATATAACGAGTGGCCGTGTTATACCAGCAGATCCGATATAACACGGCCACTCATGTTAAAATAAATGACTTGAAGTAATTGTTTAATAAACGAGCAACGGTGTTTTTTTCAGATTCACCAACACGAGGGCGCAGCCCGAGTTTATAATTATGCAGACATGATAAAACACAGCTACGAGTTTATTGAACAGCTTCAAAAACGTCGATATAGAGTCATATAATTCAGTTATTTTGGCGATAAGACCTATTTCGGTAGAGAAATGAGGACCGTATCTATTTCAGATTTAGAAACCACTCATTAAACATTCACATCTTTTGTTTTTGATTCATGAATTATTAATTGTTTTTAGAGCTATAGTCACTAAATTTAGATCACTGAACAACACAGAAAAATAATGCTTCTTCGATGATCCTGTGAACTAATACAAACCCTATCCCTACATTTAAAAACACCCTAACCGTCAACGAAGGGTGCTCACTAGTAAGTTAGGGTGTTTAGAGCTACAAATCACTAACACAGACTATAATCCTCCTTCAATAATCATGTGAACAATTCTAAACCCAAATCCAACATTTAAAATAACCCTAACATCAGTTAACATAAATTCCCTTTTAGAATCTTAAAAAGAAACCAGATTTACAAAAATGAACTGATTTAATTAAATTTGAACTGATGTAAAAAAAATTGAACTGGTTAAAAAAATTTGAACTGGTTAAAAAAAATTAGAACCCAAAATTTTTTTTTAATCACAACATATATGTCCTTTTAGTTTTAGTTTGGGATAAAAAAAGACAGAGAATAAAAAATGGAAAGAGTGTTGCCTTGCTTTTCCCTCTCGTCTACTCTAGTCTCTAGCTCACATTCCTTACTCTATTCGTCTATAAGGAGGTTGTTTAAAAACTAGACTTGTTAGCCGTTTGTGTGTTTTAGTTTTACCGTACGAAATAAGTTAAACGAAAAGTGGTTTTGACTTTTGTTTGTTGGATCCGCGATTAAAAATATATTGGCCGGGATGGTTAGCAAATTTGATAACTTCGTCGGTTGGCTGTATTTTTGTTAAATATATATGTTGGTGTTGCTGATTACAATCATATTATTGAAAGTCAACGTTTGGTGAAAACATTCTTCCTAGTCGTTTGCCATTTTGATCAGTTCATTCACAATCGCGTGCCAGCGAATTCAGTTCCATGTCTATGGACTCTCATATAAACACGGCTTTCAGCGAATCAGCGCGCGAGTTTCCTCTGATATAAACTATCATAAAATAACCCAGAGGAAACTCGCGCGCTGATTGGCTGAAAGCCGTGTTTATATGAAAGTCCTTAGACATGGAAATTCGCTGGCACGAGATTGTGAATGAAATCAAAATGGCAAACAACAGGGAAGAATGTCTTCACCAAACGTTGACTTTCAATAATATGATTGTAATCAGCAAAACCGACAGATACTGATTTAACAAAAATACAGCCAACCGACGAAGTTATCAAATTTGCTAACCATTCCGGCCAATATATTTTTATTCGCGGATCCAACAAACAAAAGTCAAAACCACTTTTCGTTTAACTTATTTCGTACGGTAAAACTAAAACACACAAACGGCTAACAAGTCTAGTTTTTAAACAACCTCCTTATAGACGAATAGAGTGAGGAATCGAGCTAGAAACTATAGTAGACGAGAGGGAAAATCAAGGCAGCACTCGTTCAATTTTTTTTCTCTGTCTTTTTTTATCCCAAACTATACAAAACTAAGGGAAGCGTCACATATCGATTTTTCCACGAGAAACGTCCAGCGAAGTTTGGGGGTGGGGGGATTTTGACTTGTGACGTTTCTCCGCGTGGAAAAATCGATAGTTTTCAGAAACATCACATATCTCTGCTACGCTATGTAAAGACTCCTGAACAGAAATGGCAGATTGCGGTTGTCCCAAATGCGTGTATCTTAGGATCATTCATTTATCTGGCTATTTGAAAAAAAAAAAAAATGAAAGCAGTTGAAAGAAATCAAATTTCATTTTAGAAAAAAATGAAAATGAATCTTGGGACAGTCATTTTTCAAAAGCTATAAAATATGAAAAACAAATATTGCGACAGTCAATTTTCATTTTTCAATAAATATTGCGAATGTCGATTTTCAAGTCTCACTGCGTGGGGACAATTTAGCTAATCATGTAGTCACATGAGGGTCTTTTCGCGGGAAACTCGATCAAAAATAGAGGAACATCGTGGGGACGCCGACTTCCTCATTCTCGGTCCAAAGGACAGGGACTCGAGGGTTAACAGGAAGTTGAAGAAAGTCCAGATAAATGCAGACCGGCCGTTGCTTATGTTTGATGTAACGCAAGTTAATAAAACTTCTTGAGCAATGTACACTTTATTTCAAACACGTGAATGGACATTGATGTATTCCAAGTCTCCATTTTGCCGGAAGCTTAAAGATTATGAGAAAACTTTGAAGAGCAAAAAACATTATTGGAATACTTTTCAAATGTTGATCACTAGGTCGACAATCAAAGAGAACGATTTATTTCCAGGATGGTGATACAGCTGATTTATGATCGTTTGAATAGATATATCTTAACTTACTTAAGATTGAATTTTAACTTTCATACTCTTTAATATATAAGTCAGGTGATATGGAGCAGTCTTCCAAAGATGGACGATTTAATCTTTCTTCCTTCCCAGAAGGTCGTTCCTCTTTGATAGTACAGGGAAACAGCTACATGTATGATCATGATGTTGCGAGTGCTTTTGGTAGTAAACAGTTCTTCCACAACGACCATTACAGTGGGCAATAGTTCTTTCTCTCCGTATTTCAGGTTAAATGAATGGGCCCTTCCCCATAGTTACGGCCTCGAAGAGTACAATCTTTTTTGCGCATCCCTCGTTAAATGAAAACAAATGTATGGCCCTCCCCGATTGACCGTCCCAAGATTCGTTTTTAATTTTTTTGTAAAATGAAATTTGATTTTTTCAACTGCATGCTTTCATGTTTTCAAAAAGCCAGAAAAATGAATGACTTTACGATACACGCATTGTCCCACAGCTATCGCATCTAATTTCCTATGTTTTTGAGAACTCACCGACATTGATAGCGGTGAATTCAAAGGTTTCATGATTAATTCAACGTTCCATTACCCACCAAATAGGACTCGGAGGTTGTGACAAGTTGTTTAAGTTGGAATAAAAAGGCGGACATAAATGGAAAGAGGTAGAGTATGACTTTTGAAAAATAAAATCGATAAATCTCTGACGTTTCTTAGGGGGGTGGGGGAGGGGGGGGGGGGGGGGGGGGGTTGAAAAAGAAACTTCGCTGGACGTTTCTCGTGGAAAAATCAATGTGACGCTTCCCTAAAAGGACATATACGTATGTACGCTTAATGTTCAAATCCGACATTTTCTCGGCGATGAAGTCACGAAATAATGAGCCTTCATATAAGGCCAATTGTTATCATTCACCCTGCTTGGTCTTAGATAATTCCGCAGATAAGATTTGTAGCTTTTCCTTGCCATTTTATGAATAACTACATGAATTTTGCAAACTCTACCCTGCGAGCAGAGGTTTCTCATCTCTCTGCCTTTCCTGTCGCCGAGAGAAACCACGAAGCGATTGCTTTTCGCGTTGAGCATGCGCCACGGTATCTGGATTACCATTGGCCGAAAAAAACGAGACGGTAAACATTGTAGAATAAATTGTGTGTAGATTTCAGATTGTCCATTTCCTATTGTTATAAACGGCAGTGGAGAAAATAACATTAATGTCCTTCTTTGAAGGTATAAATCAAAGCTTTCTTTAGGATAAATTAAGGTAGATTTATTGAACGGTAATTTCAAGGTCTTCTGTGCAGTTCAGTAAAGTAAGGAGAAGACAAAGCCGTAGTTTGAAGCCAGTTCGTATCAATCGTCGGCAAACAACAAACGCGTGACGACATAAATAACGGCTGCGAAGGATACTGTGGACTCTTGCAAAACCAGCAAAGATCGCCAAAAAGTCGTGCCCGAGTGATATCAAACAGGTAAAACCGGTTTGGTATCTGGTTTATCACGTGGTTTACCTCCAAGATTTTGGAGGTTGCAAGTGCGCATATTCAACGGGAAAAGCAATCGTTTCGTGGCAGAGGTTTCTCTCGGCGACAGGAAAGGCAGAAAGATGAGAAACCTCTGCTCGCAGGGTATGCAAACTCACGTGCGACAGTTGTGAAGTTGATATTTTTTGATTTTTTCACAGAACAAAACTGATGAGCTTTTCCCTCTTACCTTGCTCTCTTAGCCTCATATCTCATTGGAAGGAAGGTTCCAACAGCTAGCTAGATCTTTCCATTGAGTTTGGCGAAAATAAAAGTTCATTCAACTAAAACCTGCTTCAAAGTTCGACATGGGAATCATGTTTCCTCATGTACAAAAATACCCAGTTCAATTCCTCCATTCCTTGAATGCCTTTCGCCTTAAATTTCCGGGAAAGCATGTCTTGAATTCCGAGTTATTCTTTTCGGGGAATGTTGAAGCAGATGTTTTTAAAATAGAGCCACACACTGACACAGAGGACACAGAGCAGTCCTTCGTTTCTCTCAGTTCTGCCTTGGGGGATTTCCCGCGCTGTGCAAACTCACCGACGGTCGATTTCTGACGACTGTTACAGTTAGGAGGATTGATCTTCTGATCGTCTTTGCGTAAGATTTTTCTTTCGTGTTTTTCCTGTTCGTTATTTTATAAAAGCAGCGGCTCGTGATTTTCAAGTTTTTCTTTGTTCTCCCAACATATCCCGCGTGTTTATATAAGAGAACAAAGACATGGAAAGAGTGTTATATTGCTTAATCATAAAACACGATGGGCAATTGAGAACATGAGAGAAATGTTATTATTAAAGCACAAGCCGAAGGCCGCGGCGTGCTTTCAACATTTCTAGAGTGTTCTCAAATGACCAGAGTGTTTTATAGTCAGGGAGCAGGGACCGAAAAATGCGAGTTTCGTTCAACCATCGCCACAGAAAAGGTTTGACCCTTGATTCTGTTGGAGAAAGACCTCGTGATCAATGCTAGGTAGTTCGTAGAGTTGAAATGTGGTATACTTTTCAAGATACAGGGCTTTTTTGTCACGCAACCTACATCCCAACATGGAAACGAGGCTGAGATCTAGAATGACCTTGTTAGCTCTTGTAACCTCGCTATTATCGAGCGAATGCGATTTAAAAGTTGATGGAAACTTCGAAACCAAGTAGGGAGATATAAAAGCGTCATACAAGATGTTGGTAATAAATGTCACGTGGCCGCTCACGTGACCAAAAAATATAAAGTTCGTAATTGTGCGATAATTTTAACAGCAAACGCGACAAGTTGAAAAAAATCAACTACAGCTTTCACATCGGTTATTTTCTCGAGTTCTTTATTGAGTTACACATCTCACTGATAACGTAGTCAGTCCTGGAAACGAGGCTGATCACGCCAAATGCCTTATGTATCACTGTAACTTGCTTTGTTTAGGCAGGAATGACGACTGTCATTTTTTCTAGCGGCAAACAAAATATCTACGTTCACATCTCAATAGAAAAAAATAACCTTTGCTCGTTTCTGATTTAAACTACTGCACTATTTGGTTCTACAACTCACTACGAGAATGATTGTTCTCACTCAGAATCAGAGTCGTCGGAATCGCTGGAAAAGTCTAAAAGAACTCCATGCGGGTTCCTGCACACATCAATACTGGCCATGCAATAACATGCCTCTGAACATGATAAGCCTGTGTTGGTACACGAGCAGTTCCTCTGACACCCGCCTTTGCATGTGCACGTTGTCAGTTCCAAAAGGCTAATCGGCGCTGGCTCTTTCGTCATGCAGACCGGCTTCAGTGAGGGGCCGTCTCGCACCCATCCATTACATACGGGCTGTGGAAGATGCTGAATTGCAGTCAGAGCCTTCCTCCAAACAAGTGTCTGATAGTTCACACGTTTCAAGTGTTGGATTAAACTGCCAGATGTAGGTGGGAGCAGCTCGTTCTTCTGCTTTTTCTGACAAAACAAGAGATACCTCAATTCATCCGCAGTGCGTGGCGTCATCCTGGAGCTTGGGTACAGATCACAGATGAAAGATTCACATTTGGCAGCGATGTTATCACTCAGGTTTGGCTGGGTACCGAGAAGCCCTAGACTGTCTTGAGGCTGTTCGCAGCGTGCTAGCAATTGCCATCCCTTCTTCTTACCTATTCCGGCAAGGGCGCTGGTTGAGTCGCAGCCAGTAATGGCGTGGAAAGCCAGAAGGGCGCGGCACACCTTCTCGCCAAGCTCTTGCGAAACTGCGTGAACTGGAACATAACGAAGGCGGTCTTTCACGCCAGTTTTGAACCAAAATTCAGCGCAGTTGATATCAGAAAAATGGGCTACGCTGAGAGCAAGAACATCCGTGTCTGGTGATTGTAAGACAATACGACACTCTGGATAGGTATCCGCAGCATACTTGGCATGTAGCAGTAACCTGTGAAACGACAATGCAAATTAAACAGTGTCAAATATTTGTAAAACATTACATAATATTAACGTTTGTTAAAAGGGCATTGGACTTTTTTTTCTTCTAGATTCGAATATATAGAACCGCTTTAGAAACTATATCTCATCTAGTGTCTGCTTCTTCGTGGTCTGATTCCAGTTCGTTCAAATCTCCGCAATGCCCGCTCCTGATCATCACTGCCCGTCTGCCATTCTTGAATCCTCCGGCGATGACAAGGGTCTTGTCTGGAGATAGCTGCTGTCTTCCTAAGTTGTAAAAAGACTCTGACAGAAAGTCACATCAATTTATCTTGTTCTGCGGATTAGGAATAAACTTTCCCCACTGTTTCGGCAAGGGAGTAGATGGTGCGTGGATCTTGACCTCCAACGAAGCGCTCTGGGAACCTCTGCGTGCACGTTCTCCTGCTTTTATCGATACATCCCAATATTGGTCGAAGACGATGTGAACTTCTTTGCAGTTGGCAAGCGATGTAGTGATGACCTTGAAGTACTTGGATGCGAGTTCACCGAACGTACTACTCCCTGCTGATTTCAATACTTGAACTAAAGCCATGCCATCGATGAGATGAATGGTGTCTCGTGGGAAAGGTTGGAGTCGTGGGCAAACGTTCACTTTGGCTTCAATGAGAGCTGCCAGGGCGCTCTTGGTCATCTTTCTCAAGGTGCCATCTTGATGTGCCAGGGAGAACGGGACGGGTGAAAGCTCGTAGCATAGAACTTCCTTCAGGTTAATCTGCCTAACGTTGGCGGCGATCAAAAGGCGTCCAAACAGTTCTCTGTCAACTCCAACTGTAATCTGTTTTTCGTTGACTGCCTTTACCTGGACGTTTTTTGTTGTGCTTTCAAAGGTTTTCACCTTGAGCTTTGGAATCGGATCCCAGAAGCTGACTTGGTTAGTGTTCAACCGTTTATCTACAAAGGTGTTCATCTGCTCGCGTCCCTTTTCGGTGCTTTTTACTAAACCATCAGCGATGTCAGTGGGTAAGACGATGCCCGTAGCGAAGTTGACTAACGACTCAGTTTCTTGTGTGAAAGGATTACTCATCAGATCGGTCGTAAAGCAGGAGATAAGCTTTTGAACATCAGCTTCATCGCGCGTTACCGGTTTCTTGGCAGCCTCTTTGTGTAGATCTACGCGGTCGCGCTGTTGTATATACATATTCTTGAGAGCTGTTGTCACCGACGCACGCTCATGACTTGTGAGGAACCATCGATCTAGTGCACCAGGATTCTGGGAAATACCGATTATTCCCCCTCTCGACTTAGAGTCCGCATTTATGGACTGTTCCAGTGCCATGTCTGTCCACACCTGGGCAAAAGGCTTACTAGAGCGACTAACTTCATGATTGCCATTCATAAATTCTTGATGAACTTCCGGATGCTTGGTGGCCAACTGCCCCATGTCCATTATGTACACAGGGAGCCAGCGCGCATAATTTGGCCTGTCCATGGCGAAGAAATATTGGACCATAGCTGAAACACCCAACAGATGTAACTCCCAATTTCCAGGTCTCTCAGCTTTGACGAATTGCAGAAGGAGCTTAACCATATGCCCATACTCTTCCCAGAAGGCGAACATCTTTGACTTAACTCTTGATTCGCCTGTGAAATCTTGAAACAGCGAACGTAGCTCTATAGTTTCTTGCTGCAGCTCCTCCACGCTAGCTCGCACATCTGCCTTCGCTGTTAGCGCGCGTCTGCATTCTTCCGCTTTCGTTATCACGGAATCTTTATTAACAAAACGCGTTTCATTATCAACAGTGTGACTTGCGTACCATGCAACAAAAGCGTTCCACATCAAACGAAAAAGAGCCTCCATTGCTAGCTTGTGTATCCGGATTCCTCTGTTATAAGACTTGCCCTTCATAAGCGCTGAGGTTGTCCCCGCTGCGTAGACCCCAGACTCGATAAAGAGGTCTTCCAATCCAGAACTTTGAAACTTCTTGCCAAGCAGTGAGAGGAAATTCAATACTATGTGGAATCCCCCAAGCCGAATGACAGTGTCCGAGAACTCCTCCGGAAACTTCATCTGAATTTGCTTTGCCTTCGCGTAGATAGCAAGATCAAATGTGATGACGGTGTCGAGCTGTCCTAGGCTGGCACATATCTTCTGGGCGTGTTTCATGGCTGTGTAAACTGTACTGAGTTCAGTTCAGTTCAGTTCAGTTCAGTTGATTGCTTCTGAAAGAACGCCGCCCTCACCCTTAAACCATGCCTTGTTAACTGCGCCAGTATATTGAATAACCGAAGGCCTTCTTCCGTGGGCTGAACATTCTTGTAACTCATAAACACTTCCACTTCTCTTCAGGCTACGTCTTCTCTGCGAATGATCTCCAGCTGTGGTAGGCGGTAGTTCTGGACCAAAAACCCTTCTCTAATAGACTACCATGGTTGTAGCATGGGTGGTATTTTTACCATCTATCGTTTCCTCATTCAAATCGTTATTATCAGCAGCAAGTTGCACGAAAGAACCTGAAGAGATATTCGATGGGATGACTGTTCCATAGGTTTCTACTTTCGCTAACACTTCCGTTGCCAGACTTGTGTCGACTGCTTGCAACTCATCGTATGACGAACTGTGGCCCATTCGACTTAAAAAGACAACTAACTGCTTACATCCAGTAAGGTTACGAACTGCCATTGCAAGGCCTATTTGCTTCGGGAGCTTCACGCGGGCGTTTGATGCGCAGTGGATGATATCCTAGGCAATACTAAGAATGCACCTCTCGTCCTCTATTTTGGCACAGGGATTTTGTTGTCCAAAGTCGTCAACTCCAGTTTCATCAGCTGTAATCATCATGCGAACTAGCCAGTACAGAATAGGGGAAATGATTCTTCTCGCTGACTCGAGCGATACATCGTCCACGTTAAGGGGTCTTAATGAGATGCCACTGCATTTCCGTATTTCCGCTATATTTACCATCTGCTGGGCATTATCTGAAACGTTGTTTTCGGCTCTGATACCGGCGTTTTGCGCAGCAGCAGCAGCAGCATTTAGGACGTCTTGCAGAGATATGTCGCTCGAATAGATAACCTCCGGCTTGCTCTTGTCAGGATGCTGGTGGAACAGAATGTTTTCTCCGAAATACTTCTGAAGTCGAAGTTTCAGGCGCTGTTTGCTGTAGCTTTCGGCCTTGATTCCCATGTCCTCCAGGCGCTCGCGATATATCGACAGAAGTGATGACATGTCGTATGCCTTTCCTTGGTAAATACCCTCACTAATTTCGGCCGCCATCTCTTTGAATGCTGTATCATAACATGTTTCTGCTTCCTTTTCTTTGAAGCGCTTGTGCTTTAGATTGGATTTGATGACATAAGAAGCAAAACACGTTTTATGATATTTTGCCTCAGCAGCTATTAGGTCGTTGTTGACTGAGATCAGAACATGGAGCATTCCTTCATCACCTTTGCTTTCGGCCGCCTGTCGAACCGACTCACATGCTTCAAAGGTGCAAACATTGTGCATCTCTCGGCATTTTTTATATGTCTTATTTCGACAAATGAAGCAATCTATGGAATCACCAGCCGAGAACCTTGAACCTCTGCGCATTTCCTCATTAGCAGCTCGGCTTTCCACTTGGCTGTGGATGCCCGTAGCGTATTGTATATTCTGCGCACTAGTGTAGGACGAGTAACATGTAGAATGCCAAAACACATCACGGTTTATAAGATTGGGCAATTCCTCGTGAAGCCTATCGTAAACCTTGTCTTTACGAAGGTCGAGTGCTCTTTTTAGAGCTTTTCTTAGAGTTTCCTCGCTATCGACCTGGCAAATAACACATTTTGTGTATGTAATCAATCTTCGTCGCTTTGACTCAGGAGGAAGTGGTATACTAAAACCAGAAGCGTTATTTTTCTCCTCGCTGGCCATGGAAATCAATCTGAAACAAGGGGTAAAAAAACACTTTATAGTCAAAGACTGATAAACTAGTGGCCCTCTATATTAATAACGATCATAATATATAATTATAGTAATATCAACACGAACAACAGATAAAACTATGACTATTTTAAGCATACAATGAACAAAAACACCGATAAGATGTAGTAAAGTTGAGGCGAGAAACTAGGTTCACAGCCTTAGATGACAGCTAGGATATATAGTCTAAACCTTTATAAGAGTTACAGAATAACGATTTGGGGGTATCCTTAGGTCTAGATACGATAAATTACCAATCCAAAACATTCAGCATTAAAATTAAGCTGAAAAAAATCATAGTTTTAAGCATTTAAAGATGCAATGTGATTTTTAAACTTACCCTGCCAGTCTTTCGAGATGGCATGCTGCAGTATAAAAATCATAAATTTAGATGTAGATCTACCACCATGCCGTTCGTTTGTCCACTGAAACAGTGCAGAGGTATAAAACTATTTACGTAAAATGAAAATCATACCACAACCTATGGGGGGTATTCAAATAATCACACCACTGTACTTACAGTCAGAGCAGCAACGTGGCCATGAGCGCCGCCATATTGGATCATGTGAGCCTCGATTTCAATCCGGATAGAAACGAGGCTGAGTCTGTGTGCAAGATAGTTCTCTCGAGAAATAAAAAACGTTGGAAAATCATTGGCGTTCTAATAGGGAGAAATATAATGCGTTTTTAAGTTATACATTGCTTAAGTGCAAATAAACCAGTTTACTGAAGTTAGCGTCATAACGCAACAGAGTGTGTGCGATATTTACGGAATTAATATTTTCCCATATCACAGAGCAAAAATGGTCACGTGACATTTATTACCATCATCTTGTATGACGCTTTTATGTCTACCTACTTGATTTCGAAGTTTCCATCAACTTTTAAATCGCATTCGCTCGATAATAGCGAGGTTACAAGAGCTAACAAGGTCATTCTAGATCTCAGCCTCGTTTCCATGTTGGGATGTAGGTTGCGTGACAAAAAAGCCCTGTATCTTGAAAAGTATACCACATTTCAACTCTACGAACTACCTAGCATTGATCACGAGGTATCAGTCTCCAAGAGAATCAAGGGTCAAACCTTTTCCGCTGTGGCGATGGTTGAACGAAACTCGCATTTTTCGGTCCCTGCTCCCTGACTATTATGATAATATAAAACAGGGATTTAAGGTTTCTTTATCTGTTTTATAATATATATTTACACGCGCGATGAAAGGAAACCGCCAATTGAAAACAATAAAACACGGCAAACCATGTTATATACTCTGATAAAACATGGCTTTTTAGCCAATCAGAGCGCGCGTACTATCGTATCTATATTATAAACTGATATAAACGCATCAGATATAAGGACAGTGATGTTTTCTGTACTGAGGAATATAGAGGCAATCATGTGCAGTCATTCAGCAGTACCCTTATGAATTATTAATGAGTTTTAGTCTTGGGAATCTAATCAACTTGAACCTATTCTCAATCACTGACATCATTGGGCTAAGATACCGCTGACTCCTGAGGTTGTTGATTATAACAAGATAATTTACTGGATCCCACACAGGTCCACACAATGTTCATCGAACTCACTCTGCTGTTTGTGGCTGTGTTTCTTCTTCTCTGTTATCACTGCAGACGGCCATTCACTCAGCCCCCGGGCCCGCGTCCACTTCCAGTCATCGGCAACCTCTACGAACTCATAGGACCTACCAAGCTGCACCTCAAATTGACCAAACTCGCACAGCGGTTCGGGGACATTTATTCTCTTACCTTCCCTGGTCAGCCACTAACTATTGTGATCAGTTCAGCGGCACTCGCTCGAGAAGCGTTACTGGCAAAGAAAGATGCATTCTCTGGTCGTCCAAAGGTATTTTCAATGAGTGTATTTTCCAAGGATGGCAAGGACATTGGCTTCAGTGACTTCGACGCTGCTTTTGTTTGGAAGAAGAAAATTGCTGCAAACGCTCTGCGAATGTCAATGGGAAATATGGAGCGAGTTGTTCAAAACGAAATTGAGAACTTGGAAGTAAGGCTAAAAACTTTATCAGGCGTTGGGTTGGACTATAGACAAGAGCTTGGACTAGCGACGCTAAACATTGGTTGTGCACTCTTAACGGGTCAAAGGTAAATAATGTTTGAAATCATTGCATCTAACCATTAGGCGAGTTAAAATGCAAATGATGAGTAAAATACATATCAGTTTTAGCTGGTTAGCCAACTAATAAGTTGTTTATTATATATAAATATACGAAGACCCCACTCCGTTATATTTTTGCTGTACTGTTTTGCTGTATTAAGTACTGTCTCCTATTTCTTGAGTTCTCGTGTTGCGTGCATTCTTAAACATTGAACCTGTCGAGACCTGTATTCTGTTTGCACCATAATGCTATACTTCTATTGTTGTTGTACTGCACTTTCTAAAGGATAGGGTGTTTCTATTGTTGGGTAGGCCAATACTGTCGCTCGTTTCGAGAAGTTCCACCCGACCCTATAAATAGGTTATTGACCAAGCGTGAGGTATTGGCCAAGTTCTTTCTTTAACATGCATGGAGAAAATGAATCAGGCCAATATATATATATCCCTTGACCGAACAAGCTTCGTCAATAAGGCTTTTATGATATGGCGAAAATACATTGCTTTGTGTTTTGATCTTCGTGTTTCGGTTGTTGTTTCGAAATGAATTTAGGGGTGTGTTCCATTGGGAGAAATCCATTCCAAGATCGCTCGGATCATATCATCAAGGGTCGAAAGGAACGGATTAGTTACCATCACAACGACATTGATTGTCATTTTCACTATGGCGCAAAAAAACAACAATACAATTTATTTTCTTGGGGGTAGTGAAAGGGGTGGTTGGGGGAAGGAGAGCATACACGGACGGACGGATGCCGGCTTCAATTTTGAATTACGCTCTGACATGGATCCATCATGAAACAAGAGCCCATCTGGGCTTTCACTCGGGCCACATGAGATGGAAGATGAAATACACTTTCATTTGAAATCCTCTTAGTAATAACCAAAGGGAAGAATTATTAGCTGAATTGAGCAGTCTTTACGAGTGGCCGGTAGCGCCGTGACTTTCATTCTCTGCTCCCCTAGGATATATGTAATTTAATATTTTTGTTTTTCTCGTATGTAAATTAAAGAAGTTTACCTTTTAATTTAAATACTACTTATTCATGTAACACACGTTTACAATTTAGTCTGCTGTTCTGTTATACTGCAGGTTCCGAGTACTACACATACAAACATACATAATCTTTATTTATACACGTTTTCTCATCATACATATGCTCTTCCTGAGAGCCGTGTCTATAACTATAAAATTCATAAAAATACAAAATCGTATTGATAATAAAAAATGGCGATACTAGGTATTTATAAAAAACTATTCTAAATCATTTAATGCGTCTCTGTAAGCTGCAATACTTGTCTGATTCTTAATATTGTTAGAAAAGCTATTCCAGAGAACAGACCCTCTATATTGGAAACTTAGTTTACCACTTTCGCTGTTTGGTCTAGGCACAAACAGATTACTAGACGAATTTCTCAAATTATAAGAATGAATATTGTTTGTATTTTCAAACATGTTAGTCAAGTAGTTTGGAGTGCCCCCGTTTAGTGTTTTATACATTAATATTGCTAATTGTTTCAATCTTCTTTCTTCAAGATTTTCCCACCCCAGCTCATCCAGCAACTCAGCCGACCGCTTATCATAATTTGAAAAAGTGACCACTCTGGCGGCTCTGTTTTGGAGCCTTTGGAGTGTGTCAGGCATCCCTTTCCCACATGTTCCCCATACTGCGCTACAATAATCAAAATATGGTAGCACAAGGGAATTATACATTGTAATTAAAGTTTCATAGCGAACGAGATGCCTTACTCTTTTTAACGCGCCAATTCCTCCCGAAGCTTTCTTAGCAGTTTTACTTATTTGTTCTTTCCAGGTAAGGGATTGATCTATCTCTACTCCGAGATATTTATATGTCAATTCCCTTTTCAGAGGTTTGTTATCTACTTGAATTTGAAAAGGATAATCTAGGCTTCTTATCTTATTTTGACTGGCTACTATCATGTATTTTGTTTTAACTACATTTAGGCTAAGCTTGTTTGCTTTTAACCATGTATGTATTTCATGAAAATCATGATTCATTTGTTGCTCTAGGACGCTCTAGTTTGCATTAGCAACAGTTAAACTTGTATCATCCGCATACATACGTACACTGGAATTCAGATCACAAGCTGGAAGATCATTGATATATACTATGAAGAGCAGTGTCCCCAGGATCGAATATTGTGGTATACCACATTTATTTTTACAACTATCCGACAGAACACCATTCACAGCTGTTTTTTGTTCTCTATCTGTTAAATAGGAAGCAAACCATTTTAGGCTGACTTCATTGACACCATATAATCTGAGTTTTGCTAATAAAATGTCATGGTCCATGGTGTCGAAAGCTTTTTTAAATTCGAAGAAAATTATTCCATTTAAAAGGCCCTTATCTATATTTAAGAACCACTCATTTGTGGCATCTAATAAAGCTGTCACTGTAGAGTGTAAGGGCCTGAATCCAGACTGTGACTCTGTAAGTAAACCGTGTTCTGTCAGATAATCATAAAATGTATTAAAAACTATCCTCTCTATGAACTTCGTAACAGCCGGCAAGACTGAAATAGGTCGATAGTTGTCAGGGATGCATTTCTTATCGGCCTTATAGATTGGCGACACTTTGGCAATTTTCCAGTCTGCTGGAAAAATACCGGTCTGAATAGAGAGATTAAATATATGAGTAAGAGACGGAACAATTGTCGATCCAGCCTCCTTCAACAACCTAGTAGAGATACCATCTAACCCACATGCTTTATTCGACGGCATAGCCTTTAGCAATTTATCTACTTCAATAATGGAAGTTTCTTTAATACTAAACGAGTGCTCAGTTGGAGTAATATATTCTGAGAACTGCTTCGTCGCGAGGGTGACAATTGGCAGGCTAATTTAGGTCCAACTTCCGTAAAATGGGAATTAAAGTGCAGAGCTTATTTCTTAGTACTAATACATGATTGTCTCAAATGTATGTTTATATTTGAACCATATTATAAGTTGTATCCTGTCCATCCTGTGATGGAGCTATGCCAATTTGTGTGCCTCTGTGTAACTTTATCTGCTGTTATTGCTAAACATGATGAGCCATTACAAGTCCATATTGGTATTTGTTGGATTAATGATTATTAACTGCAATGCCTGTTGGATCTCTAATTAAAAGCTTTACCCTCATTCCCAAAACTTCAGTCTGCTCATTATATTAAAGAACTATAAAGGGAATTGTTGGAAGCCTTTAATTTCTCGAACCAAAACCTCGGCTTTCTTGTTTAAGTTTACCTTGAGAGTTGAATATTGCTTGGCTCATCATAAATTATTCTGTGCTGAGTGTGTATTTCTGGCTTCTTGTTGGCGAGCGACAGTGTTGCTCTCACAGTTCAGGAGTTCAGATCTCTTCAGACTTCGATAGAGGATAGTAACCCATAACTGCTCAACCACAGTATTATATATTTGCTAGTAAATCGCTATAAATCAGCTATTCGGTATACCTGTATAACGTACACAGAGAGATCGTACGAGATCGGTAAACCAGCCAAAAACGCGGTCAAAATTATTTTAGTGTTGGCCTACCGATCGCGTGTTTGCGCTGGTATGTATTTTGACCGAGAGTAAAATGAAATGTGGCATAAAACCTACGAAACGTACCTCAAACAAGCTGATAGCGTCCGCAGAAGATGGCAACTGGACTGGGGATAAATCTATTAGCGCCAACAATTAATGCATAATTTAACGCACGCGCAGAAATTTTGTTGCATGAAACAAAAAATAAATAACGGCCTGCAGATTTAGACTCGTGCCTGCCACAGGCAGCCCGAGTAAAAAATCAAATCTTACTGAGCCAATAAGCGATTGCCGGAAATGCGAGTAATTCATGGGCAAGCTCCAATTATTTCTGATCATCATGGGCTGGGCTTGTTCTTTCTGTCGGCCGTAAAGTAGAGTGGCTGATTTCTATATTTCGCATAGAGCGATTGAAACAAGTTTGATGATAGATCGCTTTGAAAGGGTATGATTGTTTTTAGTTCTTATTAATCAAAATGATAATTTGGCAAGAAATAATTTAACTATTTAACTGGTCACATGATCAACGAAAATTAAAATTTACTAGTTAACATTTCTTTAGAGCAGTTTTCAATTGAGAGTCGAAAGTAATTGATTTCGAATTTGATTGGTTAGTTATCCGTGATTGCGTTTACTTTGTCGTGATTGGTTGAAGTAAAACCAATCGTGAATTACTTCAGTTCGTGATTGGTTCATTGATGTTTTTACTTGCTCCTGTGATTGGCTCACTGGTTTTGGTTTAACGACACTCAATTGAAAATCGCTCTATCATACGAAGTTCTATTTATGTACCAAGTTTCAAGAAATTCCGCTAAGTTGACAGCTCATGCATAACGGCTCAAATTATGGCATTTTGGAATATTTGGTCAAAACGCAGACTTTAAGTTGCTTGATATTTCAGGTGTTGAACCAGAGAACTCATCCAACAATATTTTACCTGGGATTTCATCAAACAGAATATCTGGCCTGTCTCGTTATAGTACATGGCATAGTGCTCAGTAGCCATGTTAGTGTGCTTGTGCAAGCAAGCACCACCAAATTCATACTTATTTTGAAAATGTTGAGTGATAATTTGAAGAGTGGGTTATTATGAAGATATTGAGTGATAATTTGAAGATTGGGTTATTATGAAATATATAAATAGTTTTATGAAATTGATTAATTTTATTACGTCATGGATATGATTTGATAAAATATGATTAAGAGGAACTGGGACTAATAAATAATGTTTAGTGTAAAGGTAACTAATGACTTTTAAAAATGAAGAACGTATCTATTTAATTTTCTTTGGGCGTTGTTCTGACAGTAAATAATTGCTCCCATAGGGTTAGCTGCACATATCATAAGAATAAAAAAGTATATTTATGTATCTTTGAAAGTGATTTTCGGTGAAAAGGAAAACACAAAATCAAATTCCTACAGGGTGCTGGGCCAGCAATTATTGCCATTCTAATCATCTGTGAAAAAAATAGGAAAGAATATAGTAATCTCACCTTCATTCCGCTGGACACTGATTATTATCGGATCTCTTCCCAAACGAACGTCAAGGATCACGTATCCGTAAATCCGGATTTGTATTCATAATCACGGATTCCGATTCTGTGAAAGGACCGCAAAATCCGTTTTCAGATTTGAAAACAGGATTTTCGTTTGCCAAAATAAACGTACCCTACGAAATTCGGCGATAGGACAATTCTCTTTTCAGTTCATACACTTCTTTTATTTTGCCTCTATGCGACAATTTGACTGTGGCAAGTCTATGTTTTTTATTGTTATTTGCTTATTTGTTCGGTAAACGTGTTTAATACCCTCTATAAATAAAGCGACTTTAATTCACTTCACTTCTTCCCTTTATAGAGTCACCGCAACAGAGTTCGCCAGTTACATAAAGAGAGTTACTGTACTGCCTTCACACAATCTTGACCCTCCCCTACCCCCTCAGGATATTTGTGGTTCATGATCGAGATGATCATCAACAGAAAATATAATTAAAATATCATTTAAACTACGAGAAAAACTGCATTTAACTTTAATTTTCTATGATTTGCAGGTATGAACGCTCGGATCCAGAACTACTGAAAATCCTGAAACTGACCAATAACTTTGGCAATCTGTCCGTTAACATTAATGTACTGGACATATTTCCATGGCTTTATAACTTCCCCCTGAAGACATCCAAACTCCTTCGAGAAACTGTTGCCCTGAGAGACGACATCATTGGCAAGATCTACTCAAGCCACAAGTCCACATTTCAAGAAAACCGCATTCGAGATATCAGCGATGCTCTCATTCAAGCGCGACTGGACGCCGAAAAAGAGAACAAGGCGGTATCCAAACTGATCACTGATGAACATTTGGCGATGACAATACTCGACATATTTGTTGGTTCACAACACACTATCACCACTACCCTGGGATGGTTTGTGCTTTATATGATGCAACATCCGCGAGTCCAAGCACGTGCGCAGAGAGAAATCGATGATGTTATTGGCACCAATCGCTGGCCTGTGGCTGCAGATCGACAAAGGCTTCCTTATATAGAGTCAGTTATTGCTGAGACGCTCCGTTTGTGCTCGTTAGCGCCCCTAATGTCTGCGCCACACAAGGCAATATGTGATACTACTTTAAGAGGATATGACATTCCTAAAGGGACCATAGTGCTTTTTAACCAGTGGGCCATTCACCATGATTCAAAAGAGTGGAAAAACCCTGATCGTTTTGACCCTACAAGGTTCATAGATGATGAAGGGAAATTTGTTGCAGCCGGTCTGAGCTTTCTTCCTTTCAGCGCCGGGAGAAGGCATTGTCTTGGAGAGTTTCTTGCTAAACCCGAGCTGTTTCTGTTTGTGTCAAGATTGCTGCAGCAGTTTACGTTCAGAGAGCATCCCGATATGCCTCTACCCGACCTGGAGGGGTCTGGAGGATTTGTAAATCACCCAAAGCCTTTCAAGTTCTGTGTATCTAAAAGAGCCATGTAGCTTAAGCGGTGATCATATGAAATGAAAACCAAAAAGAAAGAAAATATAACAACAGAGAGGAATGGTAAAACACATTAAGAAGGGAATGATTATTAAAAAGTGGCTTTTTATTTTTACGAGTACACGACAGCTAACACGAAAAAAATGTATATTTTCGCTTACCTTACAACTGTGTACACAGGCAGCAGAGTAGCATTCCCTGAGTATTTTACGTACTTGCTCTCCTTTGTATCGCCGCCATCTTGTTTTGTTGAAGTATTACCGCTGTACTACGCTGGAAGAAGCGCGCATACCGTAGTACAGCGGTAATACTTCAACAAAACAAGATGGCGGCGATACAAAGGAGTGCAAGTACGTAAATCACTCAGGGAATACTACTCTGCTCCCTGTGTCTGTTTGAAGTAACTTTAATGAGAGCAGAAACTATCAGCCTTTTTGAAGCGAAATGTCGGGGGGGGGGGGAAGCTACCCTGAGTACCAGAGGAATCTAACTTCTCACACTCTCTCTAAGTTAACTGGGTGCTAAGCGAAATAATCTCTGGCGTCTACCGTTGAGAATCTCACTTCCATGCTGAGTTTTGGGTTCAGAATTTGAACCTCGGCTCTGATTCGATAATCTACTCATTAGTATGTTACAGTCATTTTCATTGGCTTATCAACACGTCAAACCGGTTTTGTTGGACCACTGATAAGCCAATGAAACTTACCGTTACATCCTAATATGAGTCGATTATCCAATCAGAGCTGAGGTTCAAATTCTGAACCAAAACTCAGCATAGAAATTTGTAGTAGTTGACTTAGAAAGGGGATCCAGGGTAGGGGCTCGTATTAAAAAAAATCGCGCGCTTAAAGCTGGTTGGCTATTACTCAAACAGCCCCATTTTTATTGGCTCGCGCGCTTGCAAAACCTTTAAGTGTTGAATAAATCTGTGCAATCCTGTTCCTGACCCGTGTAATATAATACGCTTGCATATTTGCACTCGTTTTGTTTTAGTATTTGCACTCGAAAACGCCAAGTCATAAAATATTAAGCAATTATTGGATGAGGCTGGGCAAAATATGATGAATTGTCTGTGGCGAGCTACCAGTTATTTAACGATGCCGAAGGCAGAGGCAAATAACTGGTAGCTCGCCACAGACAATTCATCATATTTTGCGATACTCTGGAGTTCCCCCAAAAAATTGTTTTCAGTGTTTAGTTACCTTTGGCATCCAAAATGCTCACACTTTCCTCCTCTGAACACTCTGGAAACCGAGCGGCCATGTTGGATTTGTTGTTGAACAGCTCTTCGAACAACAATTCATTCCTATACTACGCAACACGCTTAACGCGTACAAAATCATAACAATACACCTAGTGGAGTGTAACAGTGCCGGATGCCTGGTGGACAGCAGCAAACTGTTTCTTTAATAAACTACGGTATTACAAATCATTACATAGTTATAATATTACAAAATCATAATATTTAACAGGACATGAAGGAATGGAGAAAACATTCCATAACCACACATCATCCTAAAAGGATGGTTGAACAATCAAATGACGTAATCACATGATAATAAGTAGCTTTTCACATGCTTAAATCAATTAATACCGAAAAATCGATATCTAAAGAAAATAATGTACGTTGCCCGGTACGAAAAACCATCGTAAAAAACCACGTCTTGCTACATGGAAAAACTTCTGGAAACGTACTCCTCGACCGAATGCAATCGTACAAGGCTCCGAGGGCTAAAGCCAAAATGGTTATATCTTGATGAATAATAATTTAAAATATTAAAACTAAAGTTTGGCTGACTTGTAGCTGTCCAGCAAGCGAGAGAAAGAATTCTAAACTGATTGGTCTTTATATACCTCAAATATGAATATTAAACATATGTACAAGAAAAGAACTAATGAACTATCACTTAAGTGATAAACAAATAGCTACGTGCCGTAATGAAGACGCTTTCCAACTCACTTTGTTACGTTGGAAAGCCTCTATATCTGCAACGCTTATTTGCGCGCAGTTATTTGCAGTTGAATCAACCAATCAGAATTCGGGATACTGAAGAACTGAATAATAATAGATTAGATGGAACCACTTTGATATGATAAGGAGAGCATAATCGTAATTCGTCGAAGTGAAATCGTTTGTTCGGGAATAAACGGGAAGTCAGTTTAATCACTCCATTTGGTAAACAAGGCAGATCGATTTCCAGTGCAAATCGGTGACTCAAAGTTTCAGTTTGAAACTCTGTAGGTAATGTTATATTTTGTTGAATGATAAAACAATTATTGAACTCGCCTTCGCAAAATATCAATATTTGTTCGTGTCTCGCTGTCGGTTATTTGCCTCTGCCTTCGGTATATCACAGGCTAACCATCCTCTCATTTTGTGTATTTGCCACTAATGTTAATCCATTATTTCTTAGCAAATTTGTGAAATAAAAGACCTTTTGACTTGATTCTGCTGTGTATGTGTTGATTTAGCGCGCGCACATAATACAACTCGGGCTTCATGTGGCTCGGGTGCTCGGGCTTCCTGTGCTCGGGCTTCCGGTGCCCGAGCTATATGCAAACAAACCCAAGCCACAGGAAACCCGAGCTGTATTATGCCGCGCGCTAAATCAACACATACACAGCATAATCAAGTCAAAAGGTATTTTATTTCACAATTTGCTAAGAAATAATGGATTAACATCAGTGACAAATATACAAAACGAGAGGATGGTTATCCTGTGGGTACATCTGCAAATAAATCATGATATTTTGCTCAGCATCGTGCAATAAGTATAGGTAATCATGGATTCGAGTGCAATTCGGGATTAATTTGAACGAGTGAGATTTTCAACACACAGCGGTAAAACGTCTGCGCATGCGTCAAAAATCTTGCAACAACACTGTGCCGTCACTGCGCCGTCACTGTTCACACACCCGTTTTCAAACCTTGAGAACTTGTTTGGTAAATTACGAAAACATTTGGTAAACTCACAGTTTGAAGTTTGTTCAATTTCCCGTCGACTGTGAAAATAAAAAGCTTAACTTTCACGTATTTTTCTTAACTTTTGGGGGTATTAGTTCACTGTAATATGTTTTAAGGTGAATTTTGCGCGGGAAATTCGCGCGGCCGCCCACCAGCAGACGTTTGACCGCTGTGTGGATTTTCAAAGAGTATCAAAATTGCACGAGAAAGCCATATGATTACTAGTACATTAGCAAATTTGTGAAATAAAAGACCTTTTGACTTGATTCTGCTGTGTATGTGTTGATTTAGCGCGCGCACATAATACAACTCGGGCTTCATGTGGCTCGGGTGCTCGGGCTTCCTGTGCTCGGGCTTCCGGTGCCCGAGCTATATGCAAACAAACCCAAGCCACAGGAAACCCGAGCTGTATTATGCCGCGCGCTAAATCAACACATACACAGCATAATCAAGTCAAAAGGTATTTTATTTCACAATTTGCTAAGAAATAATGGATTAACATCAGTGACAAATATACAAAACGAGAGGATGGTTATCCTGTGGGTACATCTGCAAATAAATCATGATATTTTGCTCAGCATCGTGCAATAAGTATAGGTAATCATGGATTCGAGTGCAATTCGGGATTAATTTGAACGAGTGAGATTTTCAACACACAGCGGTAAAACGTCTGCGCATGCGTCAAAAATCTTGCAACAACACTGTGCCGTCACTGCGCCGTCACTGTTCACACACCCGTTTTCAAACCTTGAGAACTTGTTTGGTAAATTACGAAAACATTTGGTAAACTCACAGTTTGAAGTTTGTTCAATTTCCCGTCGACTGTGAAAATAAAAAGCTTAACTTTCACGTATTTTTCTTAACTTTTGGGGGTATTAGTTCACTGTAATATGTTTTAAGGTGAATTTTGCGCGGGAAATTCGCGCGGCCGCCCACCAGCAGACGTTTGACCGCTGTGTGGATTTTCAAAGAGTATCAAAATTGCACGAGAAAGCCATATGATTACTAGTACTTGTTAATAATATTCATCCACATATATTTGTGCTTTTTTGTCGTGATGTTATTCAATAGATTTTGCTTCAGTTTTTCAACTTCTCTCGGCTCTAAATGCGGAAATCGCTCTTTGTTAGGCCAGATAAAAAAAATTGCTTGTTTAGCGTCCCCGTCCGACCTGAGAAATGTCCCCGACCTCTAATTTATTTTATTTTTTATTTTTCATAAAAAACTTTAGAAAGTGTAAATGCGCCCGCGAATACCAATTCTTGTACCCAGATCCCTACATGTACCACTTAAAATATGCGCCGGCGCATTAAATATTTTAAGATCGACGCCATTTTGTTTCTACAACACGAGGTCATGAGCACGAGGTGAGTGAATAATGTCTAGTCAAGACAAAATAAGCTTCACATAAAAAAAAAAAAAAAAAAAAAAACCTCCCTCCCTACCTGGAAAAATTGAAACGGGTGGACGCTAAACATGTATTTTTTTTTATCTGGCCTTATAATTCTACATTCACGTTGGATATAGTTTGTTCACATCTGAGGTATTATATGATTTGGCACTCAGGTATTACATGATTCAGCACTGGTATTGTTTTAAGCTTGCTTTTCCAAGATTTTCCCTTCGCAATGCCCGCCATTTTCAAGACAAGATCAAAAAGACAATGCCAACGGTTGCGTTTTTTCCAAATATGGCAAGAGCTACCATATATGGGTTTATAATACCTACATGTAAGGTATTATACACGAGTCAATTCAAGCGGTGCCCATCCACCCCCGGGAATTAGACATTTTTTGAAAAAAAAAAAAAAAAATTCCCAAAGTGGGGACAAGCAAGTGTTCAAATGTCCCACCACAGGTTGCCCAAGCTTACGATTTGTATGAGCGATTACAAAGAATGTATGGAAATTTCACTATTATCGTTGTAATGCTCTTACCTTCGCTTTCCCTTGTAGTCATTACCTTTCGTATCCATGGCGATTCTTTGGCCGTTTAACCTTGATTTAGGGTGGTTTTTGAATTCTCGAGGGAGAAAATCGAGAATTGAAAAACCACCCCTATCTAAATCAAGGTTAAACGGCCCAAGAATCGCCATGGACACGAAAGGTAATGACTACAAGGGAAAGCGAAGATTTTTGAGGTAAGCGAAGATTTTTGAGGTAAGAGCATTACAACGCAAATAATGAAATTTCCATACATTCTTTGTAAACCCAAATCGCTCATACAAATCGTAAGCTTGGGCAACCTGTGGTCCCACGGTGTAGCCAAAGAAATAAGGAAAATGCACACACCATAATGATCTACTGCCCAATTGTAGAGTTTAATCCATGCAAAAGCGTTTAGAAAACCCTAGGAACATGTCTTAAAATTGGAAGATTTAATAGTGAAGAGAGAGAAATGTATTTGATATGAATGAGGACTTTTGACAATGTAGCGGCCGAAGTGGTGATAAAAATATGCATTTCTATTGACAAATCTATATAAATGATGAATCGGTGTATATATATTTTATATTTTCGGCAACAATTTGGCGGCTTCTTTTCCCCCGGAAATCATTTTGAATCCAACAAATGAACTAGAACAAGTATTAAATTAAGTATTAGTTACGGTATTTAATAAATCAAAATATAACCGGAATACGAGTCGAGACTTCATACTGAATATAGTTCAACTGCACAAGCAATTTGAAACTTTACGGGAAAACATAAATACGTCCATTAGCGCTGGACAAGCAGGTAAACTACGTACATGTCTGGTTTGCTGCCCTGGATTTTCTGCAAGTACGAAGCAGCTTCGCTTCCAGGGGTTTTTGCGCGCCTAATTCAAAATAGCGTCATTGCCACGAGGTCTAATGCCCGACCCCCGGGCCGATATAAAATTACAAATGCCCCACTCCGGGATCTCAAAATATGCAAATGCCCACCATGTCCCGGGGGAGGGGGGATGGGCACCGCTGGAATTGACTGGTGCATTACAAATTACGCTGAAATACCACTGCTCTCAACCAATCAAAGGAATGAAATTTCTTAACTTTTATTTTATATTCTAAACTATCAGGCTCCTGAAACTATGGAATACAGGGCGGTATTTCATGGCTAGAGCAGGCCAATGGAAATGGAGAACATTGCGCGCCATTTCTTTATCAGCCAATCAGAATTCAAGACATTTGAATACATAATTAGTCTGCAGACAACGCGTCCGCCACTCCAAACATTTGATTTCCTAGATCTAGAAATTTCGCAGTTTATCGCGGATCGTCCGGTAAGTTTCTTTGCTTTCGTGATAAATATTCCTTTAAATTTGTTATTTATAGGATCATGGTTTTCTAATGGAGCACTGCCGAAAATTTCACTCGTGAAAAATTGGACAAACCAAAGTGGAGGTGAATAGTGGTGGCTTCGCGGCTCGGAAAATATCCACCCACCACTATTCACCGACACTGAGGTGAATAATTGTTATCTGGCCAGTATCAACCACTTTATTTCTAAGGAAGACTTTAGCCTGCAGTACATAACTATCGATAACGCTATTGAAGGTGTTTTAAGTCTTGGCAAAGGAAGTTCCTTGCCAAAACCGATATGGAATCAGCATTCCGGCTCATTCCTCTTAGGCCTTCAGATTATGAGCTGTTTGGCATCCGTTGGAACAACCTATTTTTCTATGACAAAGTCCTCCCCTTTGGTTTACGCAGTGCCCCTTATTTATTCAATCAATTGTCAGAAGCTATTGAATGGATTCTCGTTAATGAGTGCCACATCTCATTCGTATGTCATATTCTCGATGATTTTCTAATTATTGAGCCTGTCTCCCCCTCAGCCCCAGGCTGTCTGGCCTGTAAGCAAAGCTTATCCAGCATGCTTATTACTTTTAAGAATCTAGGCATTCCCATTGCACCTAACAAAACTCAAGGGACATGCACCGTGTTAGAGTTTATGGGCATAATTTTGGATTCAGATAGGATGGAGGCACGTCTGCCACCATACAAGATTGCACGTATACGGACATCTCTTGTTTCTTTCCAGAGCAAAACGTCTTGTACTTTGAAGGAATTGCAATCACTCATTGGCACTCTAAACTTTGCCTGTAAAGTGGTTCCCCCAGGCAGGCCTTTCTTACAGCGCATGATCGCGCTGACTCGTAATGTTTTACAACCCCACCATCGTATCAAGTTGAGCACTGGTTTTTTCAAAGATTTACACACCTGGTAACAATTCATTTCCAATTGGAATGGAGCTAGCTTTTTCTTGTCAACACTATGGGCGGATTCTGATTCCCTACAATTATATACTGATGCCTCTGGCACCTTAGGCTTTGGTGGGATCTTCGGCTCTAAGTGGTTCCAGGGTCACTGGAAACCACACCAACTTCTTGGACAGCCTGGTATTAGTATTGCCTGGCAAGAATTGTTGCCCTCGTGGTTGCATGCCACCTATGGGGTGAGTCATTTTCCAATAAGCGTATTCTTTTTTTCTGCGACAATGAGTCTGTAGTTGATATAGTAAACTCCAAGCGCTCTCGTGTCCCCAGAGTCATGGACCTAGTTCGCCATCTGACTCTCCTGACACTTAGATACAACTTTTACTTACGTGTCAGACATATCGAAGGCAAAAGGAATGTAATCGCAGACTCACTTTCTCGCTTTCAGATGGACCGTTTTCATCTGCTGGCTCCTCAGGCCGACGCAGATGCACACTCGGTACCTCGGACACTAATGGAGATCTAAGCGTAGATATAAGGCGATACTTCAATCTATATTTGGCAGAATCCACAAGGCAGACATACAGTTCAGGTGAAAGACGTTTTCTTGAGTTCTACTCATTGTTTATACCCCAGTCTGGCAGGCTTATACCAACTGACGAAGATACTCTAATCCAGTATGCTGCTCACTTAGCAAGATCTATTAAGCACTCTTCAATTAAAACCTATCTTGCTGCTGTCCGCCACTTCACGTTAGGAATGGACATGAGCTTGATCTAAAAAAGTGTCTGCGTCTACAGCTACTCTGCAAAGGTATTAAACGCTCACAGGGCAGCTCTACGAGAACTCGTCTTCCAATAACAATGAAACACCTTAGATTGTTTTATTGCCTTCTTGCAATCCCCTGTACTCCTAATTATGATTCGGTTATGATTTGGGCTGCAATGACACTGGCTTTCTTTGGCTTTCTGCGTCTTGGCGAACTAACATGCAACTCTAGGTACTCACCAGACACTCATATGTCACCCCCTGATATCTGTTTCTTACCTACATGGGATAACCCAGACCGTATCTCAGTTACTGTAAAAGTTTCCAAGACTGATCCATTTCGTTCCGGTCAGACCATACTGATAGGTAGAACCAAAGAGCGTATCTGTCCGGTCAAGGCTATGAAAAACTATGTTCTAGCACGGGGTCATTCCGCCGGGCCACTTTTTCAGTATCTATCTGGCACCCCCCTGACTAAGTCTGCTTTGACGTCAGAAACCAGACAGCTTATTTCATTATTAGGGCTCAATCCATCCGAATATCCTGGTCACAGCTATAGAATAGGAGCAGCAACAGCTGCAGCTTCGGTAGGCCTCCCATCTTGGCTAATCAAAACATTAGGCAGATGGTCTTCTGATTGTTTCGAGAGATATATTAGATGCCCTAGTTCCCTTTTAGAAGGAGTATCCAGCAAATTAGTGCAAGACATGTATCAATAGCCAGGTTTTTTAGTCTGATAATTTTTAATTTTTAATTTTAATTTTATTTTTATTTCAATTCCCTTAATTTATGCTTGTGGTTCGTCTTGGGGAATACACTCTGTGTATTTTGTGGGATGAAGTGCTCCCGTACAGGTCACCCTTTGCCCCATAGACTCACACGATTGGCTATTTGGGGCATCGTGCCCCCTTATTTCAGAAAATATAAGGACCTTACCCATGGGGGATTATGAATCCGCCCTGGGAAGGATCGGGGGATTATGACTCCACGAGAGCACTGGGGCCTCTCACCAGCATAAGGACCTTACCCATGAGGGATTATGTGATCCCTGGGAAGGATTGGGGGAATGACCCTCAGGGGAGGATTTGAGCTCCCGTTGCCATAGTAACCTAGACCAAAAAGCAATATGTGCCTCAACCTGAGTACTTCATTCCACAACCCCTTTACCCCACAAGCTGTTGTATGTCTCACTTATTTCAATGGGTTGGGAGCATTAATGTTCGTATATACCACACAAGAAGGAGCACATAACTAGGAGCGTCCATCCCGCATAGGTTATTTTTAGAATGGTTATTGTTGAGTTGCAATTATTCCTAAGGGAATCAAATCACAAAAGCGTAGCATCATGTTTTTGGTATAACAAAAGTAGCTAATGAGGCATCTTTTGTTCCGCCATGGTGCAATCTAGCAATTGGTGGGGGAAATAATCTAAAAATAGTCCAACTTGTAAAAACACTGTGACAACTATATAGGAGATATGGACTCTCCTAGTTATGGGCTCCTGCCACAAGTGAATAGCCAGCACCAAATAGTTATTTTATTTTCTGTCAAATGGTCAAAAACTCGTGCGAGGTAATCGCTGGTTCGCTCAGAGGTGAATAGCAAAGGTATTATGTCACGTGCACCTCTCTAGTAGCCAATCAGAGCGCGCGTAAAGCACTATTCACTTGTGTAGTATATAGCTAAATCGGGGGTAGAAGCGGAATATTGAATATTGAATATCGCGGTTGAAAACTGAGGAATATTGAATATTTACCTGAAAAATATACTGAATACGGAATATTTCAAAAAAAAAAAAAAGAATAAGGAATATCCAAAAAAAAATTAGTAGGGAATGGGAATATTTACCCCAGGAGAGCAGAGGAATACGGAATTTTTAGAGTGAAAATATTCCGCTTCTACCCCCCGAAGCTAAACGCCGCTCTTATCATTGTTGCAAAGTTATTGACATTTAAATACTGTGTAAATCACGAAAACGAGGCTAGTAGGAAAACTGGCTCACATACAAAACTCTCTCTATATATAACTTAGTACCATTTTATGCTATCACCCCTAACGTTCAGAGTATTGCTAATCTTGGCATACTCTTTAACGTGGTAGCATTCAACTGTTATTTACTGCTCCCTATACTACTATTGAAATCTCTATAACTTAGTACCATTTTATGCTATCACCCCTAACATTCAGATTGGCATACTCTTTTACGTGGTAACATTCAACTGTTATTTACTGCTCTCTATACTACTCAAACAAGATTTGCCATTTTGGAATAAGGTGTATAGAAAACCATGAAAATAACCAATACGTATATAGTATGGCGGTTATTTGAACTCGTCACAAATGATGTATTTTGACTCGTAAAAATATCCGACCATGCATACTACGCACAAACTGCTGTCTAAAAAGATATATGCACTCATTAGATTTAGTCAACTGACGCTGTGGGATGTATGAATTGATCAGCAGACATTCAATATCGCTGCATGGCCTTGGGAAGAAGGAAGACACGTTCGATTATATATTGCCATTGTTGAAAGGGAAATTAGGATACGTATTAACTTTCTGTTCCTGCCTATGAACTAATGCAGTAAAGTAAGTAAGTAAGTGACTTTATTTAAGTGTCAATGGTGATTTACTCAATAGTGAAGGTCTAACCGTTTACTGTGTTATGTAAAGGCAGCACCTTCTACTCAGTTATTACTCGGGCTGCCTGTGGCAGCGCCGAGTCTTAAAATGCAAGTCGTTATTATTTTTAATCCATGTCAGACGGCTTCTGCGCATGCGTTAGAGGTCAACTTCAAACCAATCAGATTGCACTGTGCTGGCCACGCAACAATCGCCAGGTTAAATGTATTTACATAAGTGAATACAGTAAATCACAATGGTCGACCCGCGAGGGCGAAAGCCTTCCAACAGGCTCAGGATATTTCAACTGGCGCTCTTGTTGACCATAAAAATACATGAACAACCAGGAGCCGTAATACATTCGATCAGCGCTGTTTGGACAGATCCAATGTACATTTAGAAACGTAAGCGAAATACAATATCCAAACACGTTTGGATATCAACGGGTATCGAATTATAATCAAAGGTTAGATCTCGTCAGGCGCGCTCAGATAAGAAAGTTCAAAGCTCTCAGACAAGGCGAGACAAGGAGATATCACTTTCAACGAGTCATTGTCAGAAATCTATTCCATCGTGGGCGGTCTTGTACAGCTAAGGCATGTTTTACGACAGAATAAGAGTCTTTCTACTGGATTGAGAGCTCGAGACATTATACATGTCGGCTAATATGGGGAAAACTGAAACAAAAAATGAATCCTGCGTTATCATAGTCATGCCATAAAAGCGATTAATAGACCAGTCTGTTTTTTTTGATGTTCTCACTGGCGAATTAAAGCACGACTTGATACTAAGAGGATTTCAAATGATAGTGTATTTCATCTTCAATCTCATGTGGCCCGAGTGAAAGCCCAGATGGGCTCTTGTTCAGTTTAAGACCCTGAGTGTTGGTCCGGCCGGGGTTTGAACCCGCGACCTTCCGCTCAACAGACCGGCGCTTAACCACTGAGCTAACCGGGGGCAAAATAGAACTGTGTCAGAAACTTTAACGATTTTGACATGAGCTCTAGACACATCCATGTTGTATCATATAATGTCATGTCTAGCCATGTTGAACCATATTTAGCCATGCTTATATATAGACTTACTTGCAGTCTATTAATGCAAAATCTGCAATGTAAAAAAAGTATAAAAAATATTGTACTACTGTGTTTGTTTCTCACAAAAAGGTATTAATCTTGCATATCTTGTAAAATTTCTGGCATTTAAACCCTACTTTTCTCGCGAAATATTAATCTATTTACAGCTACAAAGTATGGTGACTGCAATGTAGAACAAATAAAATAGTAATGTCTTTATTTCTCAACCGGTAAAATACGTACCGAGTCTTACAGTCATAATAATACAAGAAATATTAGTAATACAATATATCATAATAAGTATAGTAAATGTAACAATTGTCTATAGCTATAATTAAAGGGCCAAGTTATATCTAAAGATTAATCTATTTACAAACGAGTTCTTGAAGCGAGAGGTGTTTATTTTAGGCCAAAGGGAGGATTGTTTTCTGAGAACGATGGGTAGCTTAGAAGGTTATGCAAGAATCAGAAATAGATAAATATATAATCTTTACTTATTCACGTTTTCGCTCTTCTTGTGGCTATTCCAAACCTATAAAATACTTTACTATATTAAAAAGCGATAATCTAAAATGAATTTAACACTATAAGGCAATGTAAATCTGGTACTATAATGAGAAAGTGTAATCCTCCGAAGATTTCGGCGAAATTCTGCGAGGGAGGAGACACATCGTATTGAATTTCTCTAGGGAGAGAGTTCCATAATTACTCGGGCTGCCTGTGGCAGCGCCGAGTCTTAAAATGCAAGTGGTTATTATTATTATTTTTAATCAGTGTCAAACTGCTTCTGCGCATGCGTTAAAGGTCAAATTCTAACCAATCAGATTGCACTGTGCTGGTCACGCAAACAAAGGTTAGATTTCCTCAGGCGCGCTCAGATAAGAAAATTCAAAGCTCAGACTAGGCGAGACAAGGAGATATCAATTTCAAATAGTCATTGTCAGAAATCTATTCCATCGTGGGCAATGATGCAATACAACCTAAATTTGGGTCAGGTCCATGTTTTACGACAGAATAACCAGAGTCTTTCTACTGGATTCGGAGAGCTCGAGACATTATACAAGTCTGCTAATATGGGGAAAACTGAAACAAAACATGAACTTTGACGGCAGAAACCCTCATATTTGAGCCAAGCGGAATATTTACATGATCCGCTAAGATTTTTACAAATCTAATTAGTTAAGCAGATGTACGCAGTGTATGCCAACTGAAATGCTGTGCTCGTTTTGTGGTTACGGCTCAGTGGGGCAACTATACGAACAAGAAGCATGAACTGCCAGCAAAGAGAGAGGAATTGATCGGAGACGTTAAATTACGTTCCTGTGAAGAGGATCAACATTCAAGTTTTGTAGCTTGAGACTGTCTTCTGCCGTGACTCGTGAGAGAAATTGGAAAAGATCTAGCTGTTTCATTCAGACACTGGCAAATTTATTGAAAGCTACGGGCTTACTTTATGAGATTATTATTCATTGTGGAATGAAAGGAAACAGGTTAGCTGAAAGTTAAGTTCGAGGTAGGCTTCGACTTTCATTCCGATTCAGTGCATATGTGCACGAAGGTGTCAGTTACGTAAGTACTGTAAGTAAACTCCTTTTGATTTGAATAAATTTCCTCTCAGTTTGTCTGTTAATGTACTTTTCCTTCTAATTATCGCTTTATTTAACATCTGATTTAGAGTATGCGTACCTCAGAATAAAGTATTTGAAAGGTCAACTGAATTCTTGTGTCGATAGGCGCAAATGTTTTTTGTGAAACAGTCTGTGTATATGAGAAGCGGCTTAATAGAAGAGCTTTCTCATTTATAGGAATTACAATTTTTTTTCTTGCTATGAAATTTATGTTTCATTTCACATTTATTCATACAGTTTTAGCCGGACATTTCCCCGAGTTTTTGATCTATTTTCAATCAAATTCAAAATCTGAATATGTCATTGTATTGCATTTATACACTTGAATGTGCCAGTATTCTGTTGTTCGAATCCTGCGTTATCATAGTCATGCCATAAAAGCGATTAATAGACCAGTCTGTTTTTTCGACGTTCTCACTGGCGAATTAAAGCACGACTTGATACTAGTATTTCATCTTCAATCTCATGTGGCCCGAGTGAAAGCCCAGATGGGCTCTTGTTTTATATTATGTTGATTTGATGTTTCAAAATCATCTCAGTCTTGAGGGTATTTTGGGTAGAGTTAAACATTCCGCAGATTTCTTTTTTTTTTCCTTTGCTGGTCTAGTATCTTCCATCCAAGGTCATTATGGTCAAGAGCAGAAGGAGCATTGAACGGGCTCTTGGTTGTGACATGGAACCATTTTAATATAAATTTAGGAGAGCAGAATGAGCTTTGAACGGGCTTTTGCATGGTTATTATTCTTGTTGCTCTGTGACATGGAACCACTTAAATGTATTAAATTTAGGAGAGCAGAATACCCAGAATGAGCATTGAACGGATTCTTGGTTATAATTCTTGCTGCTCTAACAATAATAATAATGGCCATATTTATATAGCGCCATATCACCACATTCTCATGGCGCTTTACATATTACTGACATATCCCGTCAGTGAATTATATCGGACTGCTTTGCTGCTCTGTGACATGGAACCATTCAAATACGTACTAGTTTAATTTAAATTTAGGAGAGCAGAAGTACTCATGAGGAACAGCATTTGTTGTTGCTGGGAATCTTAAGAAATGTCGGTAATTGGTAGACCGAAATAAATCAGGACAACCGAAACTTTGAGCGCGCGCTGACATTGTTCGAAACAGGGCCGTAGCATGCCCTGAAAAACTGGGGGGGGGGCACAAAGTCATTTCGCAACCTAACCCCTGGGTTTCCGAGGGGGCCAGGTACCTTGTTTGTTTGTTTTTGGAAAACATTTGGGGGGGGCACGAGCCCCCCCGGCCCCTAAGGGCGCTACGGCCCTGCGAAATGACGTGCTCGGATTGCCGCATCAACAGCGCGCAAACTAAACTTTCACTCAAATCACAGATAATGGTCTGCATTTTCTCATTTTTCTAAGGCTTTCATTATAAAATATTAGCCAGAAAAAAGGGAGGCCAAAGCGAACAAATTTACGTCAAAACCCTGAAAAAAAAAATGGTTTTGAGATACTTTGTGAAAATGTTTGTCAGTACTGTCGAGGTCCAATCTCCAAGACATTCATAATGGTAATTGAACTTCGTGTCGTGCCATTTGTATAGGTAATCATACGGTTTCAAGTGCAATTTGGGATTAATTTGAACGAGTGGGCTTTTCAAAGAATATCCGAAATTGTACGAGCCCGAAGGGCGAGTGCAATTTGAGCTCTTTGAAAAACACACGAGTGAAAATTAATCCCAAATTGCACGAGAAAACCGTATGATTACTTATTAAAAATATACATGAAAAACATTATCAGGAAGTGACGTTGGCGAGTCATGTGACAAAGCCGGATTTTTTTCAGTCAAGAAACCATAATAGTTCACACTTTCAAATTCATTCAAATTGTTCGAGTGTTCTTAGAAGTCGAAAGGAAATATTTCATTACTTTCCAAAGAAATTTGCATCGTATTTCATTTTTTCGGCACTATGTTTCCTTTTTTCTGCACTGTGTTTCCTTGAAATTGCATTGCCCTCCTGGTTTTAGCCGCTCGCGCGCATGTACAACACATTTTCAGGCACGTTGCGCAGCGGACCGTTTCAAGGACGAAAATACGTTTTTTTTCTTCACATTCTCTTTAATTTCTCTTTGGGAGAATTTGGGGCACTTTGGTAGTCGGCATTACAATCGCGCTGGAAACCTGGAGCGCTTATCATCAGCGGCATAGAACGAGTAGATTGCACGATTGGTGCAAATGGGTCACGATAACTGCCGCAGGGTATCCGAGGTCTCTCCAACATACTGTATATATCTTTCAACACCTTTCACTGAACAACGTTTTCAGAGCCACTTGTAAACGGTTCCAAGATCGACTTCAACAAATGTTGTACCGATGTTGAAACCGTTTGACTGAGGCGTATACGGCTTAAGATACTGTTAGAACTCAGAGAACTGGTTGCTCACAAGAAGCTTCAAACGTAGCCATGATTCGACTCTGCTTGAAAAACAAACTAAACGTTTTTCTTAGCCGGAAACATGTTCGCTTGAAAGACATGTAATAGCCATTTAATGGCCTGACATAACCGACATTTTCGGCGCTCCAATTGTTGCTGAACTAGTTTATAATGGATTGACCACTTGACCTCACGTTTAGGATATAGAACTGAATGTTTTCTACCTCACGTCCCACGCATCCCGTGCATGATGAAATAATCTTCACTAACAACAGGTTAAGTTACTGATGCTATATCCCCTCTCAGCAACACCCTAACATCGAAGAGAAATACGAGTGAATGTCCTTATTCGGCTGGTGTGTTTTTCAAACTTTTTCGATAGAGGATGTTGGCAAAGATTAAAATGAACAAGAGCCCATCTGGGCTTTCACTCGGGCCACATGAGATTGAAGATGAAATACACTTTCATTTGAAACCCTCTTAGTAATAACCAAAGGGAATAATTATTAGCAGTCTTTAGGAGTGGCCGGTAGCCGGTAGCCGGTAGCGCGGTGACTTTCATTCTCTGCTCCCCTAGTATATATACATGTATGTAATTTAATATTTTTGTTTTCTCGTATGTAAATTAAAGTAGTTGATATTTTACTGTAAACACTAACTTATTCATGCAACGGCACGTTTACAATTTAGTCTGCAGGTCCGGTAAAACTGCAGGTTCCAGTCGTAAACAGTCCGAATTTGACCAAAGTGAAACGATCGAGCTGCTCGCGTCCGTAGATATATATTTTTCTTCGTTTGCATTTTTGACATGATATAATTCTTCAAATGGCACCATTGTTTTATTTCTTATGTTTAATAATACAGTTCTCAGCTGTAAAAAAAATAGAACATTCTATGGAAGATTTCTTGTCCTAAAGTTTGGAAACGTAACACATGCATTTGACGCTAGAAAGTTCAGTACTCGTGGAAGTACGCAAGGTTAATTTACTAGTGGCAGTTTACTAGTTTGCACTATCGGCTGTTATGGAATGGAAACATACTTTCACAGCTTAATATGTATGTCGATTGGTCAGAAGGATATCTTGTTTAAATGCTACGGTCCTTTCGGCATCAGGAAATTTTTCAACGGGAGTTTTCGTACAGTATTTCAAGCTATATATGCTGTAGCGCGAGTTCAGTTAAGCCACAAATGTCCGTGAAACTAATACCGTGTTCATTATTATCGGTTTTCTCTATGGGTTCTCATGTATTCAATAATTACTTCTGGAGCTTCATATGCATGGCAATTGGTCACAATGATTTCCTCTTTCAGTTTTTCCCTTTAGTTTGGACATTAGGGATATATCCTTGGAGATTTCGTACAGTTTAGCGACCACGAAAGTGCGTAAACAAACTGTCACAAGCGGTTTCATAGCAGCTCGATGTTTGACTCCCATATAGTCGATGATAACTTATATAGCTTCATATGTACGGCGATTGCTCACAAGGATTTCCTCTTTCAGTTTTTCCCGTTAGTTTGGACATTAGGGATTTATTCTTTGAGATTTCGTACAGTTTAGCGACCGGTGTGTTGAAAGTAGAAAAGTTCGCTTGAAATTTAATACATGGGAACAAAGAAAAAACGAGATCTAACCTTTGATTATAATTCGATACCCGTTGATATCCAAACGTGTTTGGATATTGTATTTCGCTTACGTTTCTAAATGTACATTGGATCTGTCCAAACAGCACTGATCGAATGTATTACGGCTCCTGGTTGTTCATCTATTTTTATGGTCAACAAGAGCGCCAGTTGAAATATCCTGAGCCTGTTGGAAGGCTTTCGCCCTCGCGGGTCGACCATTTTGATTTACTGTATTCACTTATGTAAATACATTTAACCTGGCGATTGTTGCGTGACCAGCACAGTGCAATCTGATTGGTTTGAATTTGACCTTTAACGCATGCGCAGAAGCCGTCTGACACTGATTAAAAAAAAAAAATAACGACTTGCATTTTAAGACTCGGCGCTGCCACAGGCAGCCCGAGTAATTACAAAAAATAAAGCTCATTCTAGAAACTTCATCAGTGTCTGTTACCAAGTAAGTTGCTCTAAGTTTTTCTTACTGAAGCAGTGTTTTTCATGATTGTCCGATCATCCACAGGCCAAACCCAAGCTCTAATTTCGAGTTGTTGGTTATGTGTATTTGTCAGTATATAGCAGTTGTAACCGATAAAGAGGGATAGGAAATCCGAAAAGGAAAAGAAGCCCAAAATCGCTAATAAACGACAAAGGACAACAGAAAGGGCAAAGGTATGTTTATTTCAATTGATTTTAACCTATCAATGGTGGTTAAAATTCGTGATTTTCCCAGTTTCTGGTAGTTCCCAAGCCTATATACTGACATATACACAGACCAACATGCAACTCGATTAGAGCTTGGGTTCCTGTGGTATATCTGTATGCATTTGCATACCGCTGCTATTTTTATCTTTCGTGGGTTGACTGGTTGCGTGGTAGAACGTTTTTAAATAGTATAATGTTGAGCATATTTCACCTTTCGTGACTTGCGCCGGCTTTAGTACTGTCTAGTCTTTCAAGCATATTAAAAGTCTCAGGCGAATTTTCTGATCTTCTTCGACATACTACACTTTTCAGTACCGCTGTTTCAGCTGTTTGGCTTTAAAATGTACAAAATATTCTGCAATGCCTGAAAAGTACGAAATATAAACATTATTTTACAATGTTGTCGAACTCTCCTGATAGATATTAAATCAGTACACATTTCATACAATACAATACTTTTTTATTGGAACCTTGATACAGACAACGTGTACATCGGTATAAAACCCAATAAAATAAAATAAAAATAATAAATAATTTCATGCAACTGAAGCATACTACAACTGATTCACGCCTACATCACTATCCTGCGAGCAGAACCTACTTTGCTTCATTGGAGAAAGAAAGCCAAATAACTCCCGGGTCTGATCTGAGGGCAGTGGCAGTGTCGGCTCAAAATTCATTTTTCCAATTGGCCATTATCAACAGGATGCAAAACATCAACACCTACATTGGGGTATATTTCATCACCAAGCGTTTCAACGTGATGGAACGAAAGACAAATTATGTGAAACATTATGTGAATGCACCTATTATGTTGGGACATCAGTTGGGCTGATTGCACTGAACTGTCACGTGCCATGACATGCATCCAGGACCTAATTCATGGAAACAAAGCCTAGAAAGCTAAACTAAACAGAACTTCAAGTTGTTTTATTTCCTCTAATCTTACTCATTTTGTTGCTACTCTATACAACTGCTAATAATTATCAATCATTCCACTAAGTATCTAACCTGAAAAAATTATCACCCTGTTGCTTGTAGGCTCCTGGTATACACCTATTTCAAATATGGTTGTCACGGCGAGCGAAAAGCGGCAGGCGACAAAGGAGGCGGCAGTTATTTAGCCTCCTATAGCAGCCGTTGTGTAGCGCTTTCCCCCACTAACGTTAGTGGGGGAATGCATGGAATGGAACGGAAGCGCTACACAACGGCTGCTATAGGAGGCTACAGCTATGCGGCAAGGAATACGGTGTAAATCCATAAAGACAAACGAATTCACCAGACTTTTAGCAATACCCACAATCCATTGCGGTCTGGGTATGTCGCTTGTCGTTTGCCTGGGACATTTTGAAACAGGTGTATAGATGAGTACTACACGAGTGACTATGGCTTTATTTGGTGCTATCAAACTTTCTCTATTGGAATATATTATTGCATCACGTACAAGTATAGGTAAAGTGTTAAAAAGTGAGACAAGGTCGCACTCGGAAAGGGATTATTGAAAAACCGTATTAATATATCACAGGGGTCCTGTCACGAACTGAATACGCCAGTATTTATTAAAAATTCATAGCCGTAATGCATTGACCCTCGAAATGACCACACACGGGATTAATTTCCGATCCGAATGCTTCCGGCGGATAAATAATCCGAAAGGCACAAGGCTTTTTTTAGTAACAATAGAAAGTAACGAGAAAGAAGAACGACAAAACATTGTGGAATGGTTTTGGACAAAGTTTTAAATAGAAGCGAGCTTCATAGGACAAGCGTAGCCTATAAATAACAAAGGAAACAGACCAACCATTACCAGACCACGTACATCCGTACTAAAAATAATGCAGACTGTAATAACAAATTGGCATTTAGGGGGCGGCGGTACCGGTCACTACCCGGAATTTTGTATCGTGGTGTGCACGTCCCGCACGGTCCTCACTCTGACCCTATTTCAGATCAAAACACATATGATTTTCATTTTTCAGACCTGTTATATTTGCGCAACGCATCACTTAAAGCGGCTTGTCATCGCGTTATCTAATCCAATGATATTTTTCGCTATGATTTGTTCTCTGTCTCAATTTATTTTGAAGATCAGTGCTGCCTTTGTGAACCAACTGCAAATGGTTAGACCTTCACGTCTCCTCGGATAAGGACGTAAACTCGTAGGTCCACTGACATGGCGGAGACAAGCGTCGTAGGGGACCTTGAGTCCTATTGTTTGTTTCCGGTCGCGTTAAGCCCAAATGTTGTAAATAAATAAAATAACGAGAGAATGGAATGAACGTGTGCGGTCTCGTACTTCCCTATCAGAATCATACCCTATTCCAGACATAAGAGTTTCATACTGAGAACCAAGAGCCGAGAGATGTTTAGGGATTAGACCACACGGCGTTCACAGTAAAGTCTCTTGTTATTTTGACTGAATGATCTTCAAAATAAATTGAGACAGAGAATAAATCAGTCTCAATTCGTTCAAATTTCGTACAGACACAGCGAAGATACAAGTTAAGTGTCGGGCAAGCTTTCGTCGTTGCCCTAATAAAACACAAACAGGGTTTCCTGTCTCTGAATTTCTAACGAGACCTGAAACAACCATGGGGGCTTATCAAAGCCAGGTCCCGGCTAATCCGCAGATCGAATTGGAATTTAGCGTGTTGGCTTTTTGGTTGTCTAAATCGTTTGAAATGGCCATGTTGTAAAAGCTAGATTGGACTATGGACTACATTTTTTTTTCTATTCTCCCATTGTATTATAATTCTATAATTTTACATCAGCATGAGCTGAGGGGACTGTAAAACCATCGGGTCTCACCACAGGAAGCCCAAGCTCTGTTTATGTAAATTTCATTTATAAGGGTTTGTATGGGAATTTTTTAATCTGTTTTTTTCGATAAATATACTGTAATAAAGTGAATAAAACTTACCTGGTGTCTATGATCTGTGTCTTGGCTGTGTCTGTACGTAGTTTCAGCGAATTTGGGCGAATTTTGAATCCCTTACCCTTCATACTATAGAAGAAATGAAAGGTAGGAAACGAACTTCAAATCTCGGGTTCAAAGCCACTCACGTTTGGGTCGATTTTTCCACGAAAATCGCATCGATTTTACATTCTATCCCCATCAGCATACGCAGTGATAAATTTCCAGTCTATCTGTGCCAACCAAACGAAGATATCTGTCTTTGCCGAGCAACAATCCACTATTGAGTCCGCCAAAATCTCGCCATAAGCAGCCATCTATGCCCGTGACTTGCCAAAACCGTTAACACAGGAAGCCCAAGCTGTGGAATTTTTAAATCTAGCTTTCGTTAGCTGCAACTGCATACAAACATAGTCAAGACACAGGCTATAAACACCAGGTAAGTTTTATTCATTTCATTGCAATATATTTATCGAAAAGCTAGATTAAAAAATTCCCAACAGCCATAAACAGAGCTTGGGTTTCCTGTGTTGGCACCACTTTGGCGAGTCACGGGCATAGATGGCTGCTTATGGCGAGATTTTGGCGGACTCAAAAGTGGATTGTAGCTCGGAAAATACAGATATCTTCGTTTGGTTGGCACAGATAGACTGGAAATTTATCACTGCGTATGCTGATGGGGATAGAATGTAAAATCGATGCGATTTTCGTGAAAAGCGACCCAAACGTGAGTGGCTTTGAACCCGAGATTTGAAGTTAGTTTCCTACATTTCATTTCTTCTATAGTATGAAGAGTAAGGGATTCAAAATTCTCCCAAATTCGCTGAAACTACGTACAGACACAGCCAGGACACAGATCATAGACACCAGGTAAGTTTTATTCACTTTATTACAGTATATTTATCGAAAAACCAGATTAAAAAATTCCCAATACAAACCCTTATAAATGAAATTTACATAAACAGAGCTTGGGCTTCCTGTGGTCTCACGGTCAAGAAACTAACTGCACATTTTAAGTTTCTTTCAAATTAATTTCATTCGAGACTTACATTTACCTGTACAGATGAGTCTTCATCAGATAAAGCCGACTGCAAGGGAAGAGAAATAGGTACATAATAATTCTGGTAACTTCCGATGCAAATCATTTGGAACTGTCGACATAAAAATATCCTTTAGCTTCTAAGATTATCCCCTTGCTTACGTAATGCAATAATACTTAGTTCCTCATTATTATATTAACTTGTGTGATCTTATACTTATTATTAGTGTCTATCTTCATATTTTATTCATTTTAAGATTGTAATGCACTAGCTATAGTCAATTGAAACCCCGGCCCCCCGACCCCCGGGACATAGCGGGGCATTTTAAACGGAGACATATATGGCCGTGGAATAACGCACATTTAACGCTGCATTTCTCCGGTGGAACGGGGAAAGTAACACACGTGCATCAAACATGGCGGAAGGGACACAGTCGCTGGAAAAGGAAAGTTGCATCCTTTGATATCATCCCATGCATAGTAATAGAGTATGTGCTTCAGAAAATGTAACTTTTTTTTCAAATAATGGAACAACAGATTGAAGCTTATGTATATTCAATTTATCAATGCCTCCTCCCAATTGAAAATTCTGAAGCACATGCCGGGGCCATAAGGGCGGGTATTGTAACAGCCAACTGTCCCCTGATGGGCGGGGAAAAGGTCAAAATGTAACACTGTATAAATGATACATTCCCCGCTATGTCCCGGGTGTCGCGGGGGGGGGGGGGGGGGCGGAGTTTTAATTGACTAGTGCATAACATATATGCACGTACAAATTTATTAAACGAGCCTATCGCTTATTATGTGAAGTATGTTTAAATAAACTACTACTATAAATATATATCATTTAAGAAAGCCTAAAAGATGAGCTCCCAATAATCAGAACTGAGGTTAACGACCCGAAAATAACGATAGATTATATAAAGAAAACAAACATTAAAAAACGAAATAAATAGCTGGTAGAGTAAAGGAAAATCAGCACAAAAGGTTGAAAGTACCGAAATTTTGAGGCGCGCGCTGACGTTGTTCGAAATGACGTGCTCAGATTGCCTCCGGCCTTGGACCAAGGTTTCAATCCCGGCCAACCTCGTTGCTAGGGGTCTTTACACGCCTAATCCAAGATGGCGTCAAAAGTACGTACCATGCCCAATATATGGGCATATTTTGGGGAGCATCCGCCATCTTGGATTCGTCATCGCCGAAGGACGGTTAGCGGCTGAAGTGTGATCCCAATGAATTCCAACCGTACATTATTCTACCTGTACCCAGTTGCGAAGTGTATCATTAAAAAAGCAAGATATAAATTTGTAGTTGTTTTCAACGAATTTTGAACGCGCAGTGCGAAAGTTTAATTTTCAAATCAAAAATGCACGCGCCTATTCGAAAATCTCCAATCAGCGAGCGAGCTACGCGAAACGTCTAGCCAATCAGTGGCCGAATCCCACCAGCCTGTACCAGGGGTACTTTCGACGCCATCTTTGATTAGGCGCGTAAAGACCCCTGGGAACGAGGTTGAATCCCGGTCGCGCTGTGCGCGCGCATGTACAGTACAGCACAATTTCAGGCACGTTGCGCGTCTGCGTCCGCGGACCATTTGAAGGACGAAAATACGTTTTTTTTTCTTTCACATTCTCTTTTCTCTTTGGAAGAATTTGGGGCACTTTGGTAGTCAGCATTACAATCGCGCTGGAAACCTGGAGCGCTTATACCATCAGTTGACGGAAAACCCGGTGTTTTCGGTTGGGAATTTAAATGGTATACAGTTCATTTCGGAAGCGGCATAGAACGAGTAGATTGGTGCAAATGAGTCACGATAACTGCACCTGAGTATCCGCGAGCTCTCTCCAATCTAATCTACTGTAGATATCTTTCAACACCTTTCACTGAACGTTTTTAGGGCCACTTGTAAACGGTTTCAAGATCGACTTCAACAAATGCTTACCGATGTTGAAACCGTTTGACTGAGGCATATATATATATATATACGGCTTAAGATACTGTTAGAACTCAAAAAGGTGGTCGCTCACAAGAAGCTTCAAATGTAGCTGTGATTCGGCTCTACTTCAACAATAAACTAAACGTTTTTCTTAGCCGAAAACACTAAGGACGGCTGTATAGGAGGCTATGCAGTTAATGGCCTGGTGACATAGCCGACATTCTCAGGCGCTCCAACTGTTGCTGATGAACTAGTTTATAATGTGTTGACCACACTTGACCTCACGTATGGATATAGAATTAGAACTGAATATTTTCGCCTCACGTCCCACGCATCCCGTACAGGATGAAATAATATTCACTAACAAGTTATGTCAATCGAATTGAACCTCCAAAACTGAACTACAAAAATAACACCCTAATATCGAAGAGAAATACGAGTGAATGTCCTTATTCGGCTGGTGTGCTTTTCAAACTTTTTCGATAGAGGATGGCAAAGATTAAAATGGATTACAAATTAAAATGTAAAGCTCATTCTAGAAACTTGATCAGTTACGGTTGCCAAGTAAACCGATTTCATGTTGTTCTAAGTTTTTTCTTAGAAGCCGTGTTTTTCTAGCCTGAATTTCATGCGGGGCCTGGGTCAGAGAAAATGGCGTGAGTGTGTTTGTGAATGTGTATTGACATTATCCTGACCGAACATTGTAAGTTACTCATTGTGGCAATGTGACTCGATTAGTTTATCTATTTTCAGATTGCCAGTAACTTAGTCATGTACTTTCATAATGTAATTATGTATATTTATGTGTGTGAATGTTACAAATAAAGTCTCTCTCATTTCTGGTTCGTTCCGAAACGGAGGAGACAGCTGAAATTCAGGCTAGTGTTTTAAATGATTGCCCTTAATCCTTCATCAACATTGTCTCAAATTTTCTCCAGTATATCCACAGGCAACCCAAGCTCTAATTTCGAGTTGTTACTGATATAGGCTTTGTATGGGAACTACAAAGAGGGAAGGAAAAGAAGTCCAAATCGCTAATAAACGACAAAGGACAACAGATAGAGCAAAGGTGTGTTTATTTCCGTTGATTTTAACCTATCAATAGTGGTAAAATTCGTGATTTTCCCAGTTTATAGTAGTTCCCATACAAAGCCTATCTGACACACGACATGCAACTCGAAATTAGAGCCGCTTGGGTTGCCTGTGGTATATCTGTATTACATTTGCATACCGCTACTATTTTTATCTTTCGTCATGGTTTGGGGGTTGACAGTTACATGATAGAAAGTTTTTAAATAGTATAATTTCACCTTTCATTACTTGCGGCGGCTTTAGTACTTATGTCAAAATATTCTACAATGCCTGAAAAGTACAAAATATAAACATTACAATGTTGTCGAACTCTCCTGGTAGATAATCATACACATTTCACGAAGCTGCCTTAGCTGTCAACAAACTATGTACAACTGAAGCATACTACAGCTGATTCACGCTTACATCGCAGAACCTACTTTTCTTCATTGGAGAAAGAAAGCCAAAGAAGGCTCTGCTCTGCTCGCAGGGTCTGAGGGCAGTGGCGGTGTCGGCTCAAATTCCCCCAAATTCCACTTTCCCAATTGGCCACTCTCAACATTAACAGGATGCAAAACATCAACACTTACATTGGGGAGTATATTTCATTACCAAGCGTTTCAACGCGTACGTATATACGTGATGGAACGAAAGACAAATTATGTGAAACATTATGTGAATGCACCTATCATGTTGGGACATCAGTTGAGCTGATTGCACTGAACTTTCACGTGCCATGGAAGCGTGCATGCAGGACCTAATTCTAGAAAACTAAACTAAAGACAACTACAAGTTCTTTTATTTCCTCTAATCAGTCTTACCTGAATAATGACCACTCTTGTATATGTATATGAATGAGTATCACTACACGAGTGACTATGGCTTTATTTGGTGCTATCAAACTTTCTCTATTGGAATATATTATTGCATCACGTGCAAGCATAGGTAAAGTGTTAAATAGTGAGACAAGGTGGCCGTAGCCTGCAATGCAGGCGTTTCTAGTGGTTTGAAACTGCAGAAAGGGAAGAATGGCGAGCGGAAAACGTCCACGAAAGCGGGGAAAACCACTAGAAACGCCTGCATTGCAGGCTAAGGTCGCCGGAAAGCATCTATACCGGTATATAAAAGCAAGTGAGCACAGGGGTCCTGTCACGAACTGAATACGCCAGTATCTATTAAAAATCCCCAGCTATTACTGCATTGACCCTCGAAATGACCCCTCACGGGATTAATTTCCGATCCGAATGCTTCCGGCGGCGGAAGAACTGAATGGCTTTTTTTAGAACGATAGAAAGTAACGAGAAAGAAGAACAACAAAACATCGTGGAATGGTTTTGGACAAAGTTTTAAATAACAGCGAGCTTCCTACATCATGTGTAGCCTAATAACAAAGGAAACAGACCAAGCATTACCAGACCACGTACGTCCGTACTAAAAATAGTGCAGACTGTAATAACAAATTGGCATTCAGGGGGAGATGTGGGGTCACTACCAGGAATTTTGGATCGGGATGTGCACGTGCCGCACGGGCCATTTCAGATCAAAATACATATGATTTCCACCTGTTCGGCGGAACTGAGTGTATGTTTTCGCAACGCATTACTCAAAGCGGCTTGTAAAGATCGCGTTATCTAAACCAATGATATTTTTCGCCGTGATTTGTTCTCTGTCTCAATTTATTTTGAAGATCGTAGTCAAAATAACGAGAGAATTAAATGAGCGTGTGCGGTCTCGTACTTCAGCTCCTTATCAGAATCATCCTCTATTCCAGACATAAAACGAAATTTATAAACTTATTTCAAACTAAAACGGTTCGAAGACCATATCTGTATCGCTTATAAAATGATGAGAGTACCGACTGACCCCTCCCCCCAAACCTCCACCAGTGGGTTGTACTGATCGAGTCTGTGTACTAACATAAACGGTTGTGACTAACTATTGATTGTGACCGGGGAATAGGCCTTATTCATCAGTGGGTATTTCTGTTTCGATAGTTTCTCTACATGTACAGAAAAGATTATCATTACTATGACAAAGAGTATGGCGACATTAGTGAAATTTGAGCGGCTGTAGCTTAAAAAGTAGCGAAGATACCGAAAACGGGATGTTCAAACATGTGGTCAGTGTACTTCTCGGGGGGTACTCCCATACATACGCTGTACGGATATGTGCCGACCGAAAAGGTATGGTTTCCGCGCTGTTATAGTCTGACTAAACAGGGTAAACATTTTCTCATTTTTAGTCTGGAATCAGGGGTATGATCTTGACAGGGAAAACGATACCTCACATTTATATATATATTTCTCTTGTAATGAAATAAAGTACAGATCTGAAAAGGTGTACGAAAATCTTATATTTTAGTCTGAAATAGGATCAGGCATTTGAGACTCGGGTGTACTTTCACCAAACTTATGTTTCTGGTTTGAGCTATGGCCATTATGAGTTATGGAAGGTAGTTGAATTTATTAGGGCCAGAGACCTTTTCGGTATTGGCTAGCTAGTTGTTTATGATCAGAGCGGAGAAACGTTTTCGGAACAGTTATATATAAATAGCTTAATACTATGCAAATTGTCGTACTCAACAGCCGAGCCGGCGAATTGCACAACAGAGCAGATAATTCGCACCAGCACGTACGACATGTTCTAAATCAGTTCATTCGTAAGGACCATCACGTTTCAGCTGAACCAGAAAATTGCCTACCAGACATGGGCCTTTTAAATTCTCCCGAACTCACTATACTCAGTGTATACTGATCCGAAGATGGAGTTGATTAAACTACCCTCCATTAACACGACCGTGGGTTGTTTGGTTAATACTACGATATCTTTCAGCAGGAGGGTCAGATTATATAACAACGAACGTGTTCACGATTTTTTTCTTTAATTGTTGTTATGCAATAACTGATTGACGCTCGTATAAGCATGAACTATTGAGGAACTGAGGACATCAAACCATCAATCATAAGTAGAATACATGTTCAGTTTTCGTTTTCTGTTTTTGAAAACCCAATAAGATTTTGATATTATATTGTTTTGAATACTCCAGGATGCATGGTCGGCACATTCCGTCATGTCACTCCTCAACATGAATGAAACTATTATTATTTAACTGCTGGCAATCATAGCATTGATATTGATAGAAGTATTTTTAAATTCACCCATTTCTACTCCCTAAATTTCAACATTTTTAACCTCAGCTGAAAAATTAAAAGCAATCATAAGATATAAGACGTTATAATCAAAGCATTCATAACTGATATGTTTCTGGAAATTTTGTCTCGGAAAGGATTATCACAGTAATTTGCCTCACGCAGAAGATGTCTATGTACCTCCTGGGTTCGAGTAATCTTAGTTATGTTGTTTTTCTCAGAGTAGACTTTATCGGACACGTAGTCAATGAGAAGGTCATTAGCCTGAAGTTGAGGTAGTCATGTGTGACTTAACGTGAGGGATGCTAATGAATATCACTCGGTCTATCACGTAGTAGCACTCTGACAACATGTATTTAAGATTTTGTTATGCATGGATTAGTTCACTTTGAGCTGGGACGACCACTTAATCACTTCTCCCTTTCCCTGTCTTTACAAAGTTCACGCCACGGACAAGCTCATAGTCTTGCCTTTCAGAGAAGTTTGAGCTGTTTTTATATCGCCCTACGACTAGATCGATATAGAAGACTAAGAAGTATAGAAGTATATACAGATAAAGGTAAGAATTGAAACCTAAAAATTGCAAAGTATTAGCTGATTACATGCACGTGTGATCTTGAAACAATTGTATTTTTTCCACATGATTTATACAGTCTGCAAGGACAGGCAGATAAAACAAAACAGAGGTAACAAATAACGGCTAGTTTCTTAGGTAGTGACGGCAAGCCAAAAAGGCATACATAGTAGTGTAAAATAACTTTTCTTTGGCGATATTAGTGGATCTTAAGAGTTCTACGAGCATAAATCAGGGCATAATTCCGCAGAACACTGGTCGCCGGAACACGGTCAGGCTTATATGGAATCCAAATACATTCGGTCCATCGGTGTTTCGCTATCAGTTCAGTGCCTTTGTATTCGGCTCTATGGCTTTCTGCGGCATTGGTCTTCTCAAATTGAGTCTGGCAGCCTGTGGCTCGGCTACATAATTAACAAAATAAGTAATACGTTTCCCTAGCTATAAGATACCGTTGTTCTGTTCTGTTATACTGTCACTTCAACGTAATTGTCTATCTTATACAAATTAAGTCTAATTCATATTCAGTTCGAAACTTAAGTTTGCTTTAGAGCCATTTCCAGTTTCTCATGACTGATCAGTTGGACTTTTCACCCTTAAATAGGGTCAGGATTTCGCTCATGATCTTCGCGGCACATCCCTGCTGGGAGTAACTTCGATTCTGTGTGTAAAATCTCCAGTGGATTTCGGTTGTCGAGACATCAATCAGTGAAGCTTACGTCTACTTATTGGATTAATTTTACCTTATAAAGCAGAGCAGTTCTAAGGTATAACGGTTTTTTTTCAGATTGAGCTTCTTTAAACCGTAAATTTGACTTGATACTGATATCATATACTATACTAAGTACTACTCGGCTGTTGTTGCTGCAGCTACTACTGCAGGCTACTGCTGCTAATACTAAGTCAGTATTTATGCTACTCGGTTCTGCTGATACTATTATTACTGCTACTATAGTGCTGCTACTGCTTAGTACTGCCGCTAATGCTGCTACTACTGCTGCACCTGTAGAATCATGTCTACTATTACTACCACATTACCACTAACATGCACTTCCACCACTATATAATTAACTGTACTCATGACCGTACTACTACTGCTATTATCTCTGTCGCCGAAAATCCTAAGCAAACCGATTTATCGACGATCTTTCTTTTGAAAATTACCGTTCCTATTGTCTTGAAACAAGAAATCATCCACCGCGCCCTAATGATACATGCCGTACATTCTTCAGTTTAACAAATAAAAGATGGTTCTCCGACCATGTTAATTCAATCTATAACAAGATGTAACAATTAAGGGAACGCGAGTGCATTTAGCAGCTTTTCAAGAACTCGAAAGTGTCAGTACCGAAAGGAGGCTTCAGTCGCTACATCGTCGCGAAGCGACGAGCAGCCGCGTTGTAAATATATAATTTGTGAGCTACGTTGTCGAAATTGTGAGCTAGGAGAAGCGGATTTCCAACCTCTGACTATCGCTACATTCGGGAGGTCATTACTTTCGGGTGGTCGTTACTTTCGGGTGGTCGTTACTTTAGGGGTCCAAAACTAAGCTTACTACAGGACTTACAGACTCATGAGTCTACGAAAACGCACAGGACATTGCATTTGAATCAAAGAATTGATACCCTGGGTGCCAGAGGTTCTAGCCAAAGTTTAGGATCGACGAGAAGGCTTCTCGTCGATCCTAAACTTTGGCTGAGAGATGGCAGTAGAACCTCTGGCACCCAGGGTAGGCAATTACACGATAATTTAAGAACTGACAGGCCAACAATGTCGCAGTTCGTGCACAGGCGTTACATTACAGACTTGTATTGCATTCCAGTGACATTGATGTAAATAGCAACAGTGAAATGTTGTTATGCTCTTATCCCACTGAAACGAGCATAAAACACTTTATAGCTAAACTGCATTAAACACAAACAACAGATAAGGGGCGGGTATCTCGTTTATTGATACTTGTCGGACACGTATAATTACAGCAGTATATAATGTTGGCCAATCAAGTCACCTATAGACCTGTTACAACTAGTATACCTGAAGAAGGCTGGTTTTGCCAGCCGAAACTGATATTGTAACATTCAATATAAAATCCTACGTTGTGTCAGCTTTGCCGTAATCCTTGGACTTCGTATACATAGTGTAGTCAGTACATTTCTCTATTCTTAGCATATGTCCTAAAGAAATTAGGTATCAAAGTATAGAAACGCCTTAGATTCTTACATATTAATCACTCCTCTTTATACACCCTCAACGGTATCCCAACGGGATTACATAACAACATTCTGCACCCACTTATGTACATTCCGTAACGCTATAAAGTATATTTACGTTACTTTCGGGGGGTCGCTACTTTCGGGATTTCTTAGCAGCCCCACTGAATGTTACCGTTACTTATCAATACTTTCACTTGAGGCCGACGGGAGCCGGTCTACGACTGATTTTTACGTCCTTATCCGAGAAGACGTGAAGGCCGGTCTAACCATTTGGAGTTGTTTCACAAAGGCAGCACTTTCTACTCAGTTATTTTAAGACTCTGAGTGTTGGCCGGGGTTTGAACCCGCGACCTCGCTCAACAGACCCTAAGAGTTCTACTATTAAGGGTGGACCATTATATTTTTAAGGGGGGGGGGGGGGGGGGGGGGGTTGAGCAATTTTTTCTGGATCGAAATTTTTTGTATGACTGAAAATACTGCACGAATGTTTTTTCACATCGTTTGCTTGCACGAATTTTGTTTTCATGAAAAAATAGAAGTTGTAATAATAATGACGTTTGCACGAATTTTTTTCATTTCAGTTTGTTGTGCACGTTTTTTTTTTTTTTAACCTGTGTTCGAATTTTTTTGGGTATTTGCCAACCCCCCACCCCCCAACAAAATATAATGGTCCATCCCTAATCGAAGCGGATAAAAGAGAACACCACCACATGCACTCCCTTAATTAGGCCGAAAGAATAGCTATTATCAAAGAGGACAGTTTGTTATAAAATACAACATACAACAATCAAACAATAACTAAAAAAAACTTCTTTCAATTTCTCAACTGACACATAAATTTTTGATATTGTTTTGCCGTTTGAGTTCTTGAAAAAGGTTCTGCTCGCAGGCAGTAAGCATTAAGCAACCAATTAAATTAAAATACTGTCAGTCAATAAGCGACTCAGTAGCTCTTAAATTGTTCAACCACAAGCAACCCAAGCTCCACACCGTATGCTCCGCTGGCCAAAATAACGAAGGCTCTGCTATCAAATACAAATTACCGAGGGTTTCAACTTTTTTAGTAAATAATTTTATAACTTAGTAAACTCACAGTGAATCACAAATTAAGAAAACTTCAACCTGTGAAAGTCTTGGGGGGGTACTCCTGTTTGTGACGTATTATGTATGTGCCGCCCGGGTGGGTCAGGGTTTTGAGCTCGGTTTGGGCAGGTAGGGTCAGGGTTTTGACCTGATTTGGGCAGATCAGGGTCAGGATTTGAGTATAATTTGGGTGCAGTCAGGGTCGAGGTTCAGTATTTTTTAGTCAGTTAGGGTTCAGTTTTTTTTAGCTACTATGGTCTATGTCAAAAAAAGACATTCTGTTGCCGCATTTTGATCGCCTGCCCACATGCAAGCACTGAGGTTCCCATACATCGTGACGCCGCTAATTCGTACTTCAGTACTTATCTATGTACTTCATCTGCTGATTTGTTTACCCAATGACACGTCCCGACTTGAAATGTTCCGTATTTTGCATGCAATCCTGGTACGCGGTTTACCGGCCGGGGTATATATCCGACCGTGTTTTGAAACAATTTAAAGAAGGGGCAATCAGGGTTTTTTTTTTCCCCAAAAAGGGGGCAATCAGGGTTTTGGAGCTCGGATTGGGTCAAACAGGGTCAGGGTTTGAGCCTCTTGGCCTCACATACATACCCATTTTTCATGTAAGTACCCCCCCCCCCCCCCCCCCACCCCCCCCCCCCCGGGCTTTTAAGCAGAAATTTTAAAATCACGGCATTTGCCTGTTGGTCAATTTCAGTTTTCGCGGGAAACTGGGGGCGGCCGCGCGCCGACAAGATATAGCAAATACGCATGCGCATGACGTTTTGCCGCGGTGTGCCCAAGCTCTAATTGCGAGTTGTTGATGTCAGTATATCTAGGCTTCGTATGGAAATTTCTTTAAACGGGGGAAAATTACAAATTTTACCGTTATTTGTAGGTTAACATCAAATTCCGATACAAAGCCGGCCTATATAGGCGACATATAATCACCAACGCTTATGTAAGCCGTGGCTGTGTGAAATATATATTTCAAGTTAATGAGTAGAAAATAAAGTACACCCTTCTATGCCAGACGTTTTTATCACTCATAAATTCGAAACTTCTGGTGTAGCAGGCTACTATTGGTGTTTAGCACAATATATCTTAACGAGTGCTGCCCGGCTTACGATCTTCAGATATATTCTGCACCAGTGCGGTTTGCGCTCTCGGGCATTACTTTCTAATTACGCTAAAATGTCAAACTCTAATGGGAACAGTTGTCAATAATATGCGTAATCACATACATTAAAAAAATTCTCGAATCTGACTGGCTAAGAACAGTGCAGTTCAAATGTAACTCAGTGCAAAAAGTGTAATTCAGTGCAAAAGTGGTTTTCGCCACTGAATTGAAAATTCAGGCTAATGCTAGGGTGACAGCAAAAGACCATTACCGACTTCTTGGTGCCAGACATTCCAGTTGAAGTGAGGGACTGTGAAAATCTATAAAATAAAATGTTCACCATGGTCTCTCCTGATGAAGACTCAAAGTAAACATCCTACTTATTATATGCATGTATAAACAAATGATGCAACTCCGATGCCTCTCCGATGTAATACAAGCTAATACTATATCTTCCTTAAATTGAAACTTGACCAACTATTTTCTTTTGAAGCAATTAATGAATTATTTACATATTTATTCCCTATGACCGCTGACAACTTGAAAGAATCATCCGGCATTTATTGATGGCGTCAAGTAATGGAAGATAGATAAATCTTTTTGATGATCGTGCACGTCAGTCCACTGGTGTTTCTTTTTCCTATCGAAAATATTCCTGTTCCTTTTACTTCCTAAAATGTGATTGGTTTATGAGCTAAAATACGTCACATCATCCTTAACAAAAACAAAACTACAAAATAACATCCTAAGATAGAAGAGAAACACCATGGTGAATGACTGTCCTGATGTGCTTTTCAAACGTTTTCGATAGAGGATGGCAAAGATTGAAGTGGACTAGAAGCTTATTCTAGAAACTTGGTTTCGGTTACCGCTCAGTGAACCTATTTCAAGTTGCTTTAAATTTCTGTTAAAAGCAGTATTTTTTTCATCCAATCTAATCAGTTTGCCATCGTTCATCAAAATTGTCTCAAACAGTTGTCTCCAGTACACCTGGAAAGCATACTCAGCTCTGCTAATTTGTGTAGTTATTTTGTCTTTCCGGCATGGGAACGTTTATCATTTGGGGGTTGGCATACCGTTTAAAATCAATACTTGAGTTCTCATAGCGTGATGTAAACCGACAAACCTTACCAAAGTTAGATTAGCTTGTTCGTAAACTGCCTGCTCAATAAACAAATAACAGCTCAAAAACGTCGAGGTTAGATGTTTGCATATCACGACGCCATCAATACACCCACATACCTTAGTTTTGACCTAGATTATTTACAGAACCTGTTATAACGGAACTACTATAGCTAGCTAGAGAGTTTATGAAGTTGGGTAACCCTTATTTTCACCAATTGTGGTAGATAAACTTTCAACTAAAGCTTTTAAACAGGCATAATCTAAACTCGTGTGTAATTTGCTTCCCGTGTCCATTGAATATTCCTACTCGGCTGTCTTTACATACATATTTTGTGCTTTATTAGATAACACACATACATAACCTTTTCAACGTACGTTTTGTCTATACTGAATGCCTGCAATGGTATGCATTTAATCCTAAAACTGGTGTAAAGGTTTAAAGACATATACATTAGACTGAGATCCTTTATAAATCACTTGTGCGTTAAAACATGGAATATGCTGATCATGATCGTGTTGTCTGATCTGGGCCCACGAACTCAGTGTTTATTGGGTCAAAGGGTCTTATCGAAATTAAAATTGAAAGAATTGGTACCGGTTTGGTACCGGCGCTATGCCAGGAACGCATATATGCCTTGAGGGAGATTCTTTTGACAGAGGTTGTTTGGCATAAAATGAACAACGGCGTGCTATTCCTAAATTAATATGTTTTACAAGATGATTAATTGGTATTGCTCCAGTTTATCCCTCTGTATATATATACAAGTCAAAGGACAAGTTATGATTTCCGCGTATACTAAGAGTCTGTAAGAGTAACCTATGCCTTCCTTCTCCTCGTACTGAAAGGTTTAAGACTGAACCTTTTTATACTCGGTTATTAATCTGTGGAATTAAATCTTCCCTTAACAATTCGTAATCGTCCTACCGTACTGATCTCAGTTCAGTAAGAGAGAATTAATTCGAAATCAGTTAATGTACCTTCAGCTCATTATTTACATTACACTGGTGATCGTTAGGTACCCAGCTATTTTAAATACGAGATCAGTTGAGATTAGGGAATTGTGTTCTTAATGATAATCTTTTTTAAACTGAAATGTGTTTCTTCATCGGCCTGTTTACGTGGCGCACCTAAAGAAACAATTTCGCACTATATGTTGTTTTGCCATCGATTTGCTGCTGTACGCCTCTGTTGTGCAAATTATTGGTTCAGACTGGGAATGGTTGAGTATTTGGAAAAAGACTTAACTGAATGAATTCTTTGTTTGAATTTTTCCGCTAACGAGAGTATTTTTCAAGCAGTGCAATCATTCATTGTCCATTCGTCTTGCATTTTGTTTTGTATTTTTTGATGTATTAAGTTTGTATTTTTGATGTATTAAGTATGTGTTCTTACTTGTTTCTAATTTCTATTGTCTGTAACACTAAGAAACACACACACATATATAATATATCAGTTCTGTTCTTCCTTTTTTACGGCCCTATTTAATACTTGTAATCAGTTATTTTAGGTAAGCCCTCTAGATGAGCTACTTGTAGTTCTTGATGCCGTGACTGTAAAGGGAAATGCCGTTTAAATAATATAAAAAAGCAAAAAAAGCAAAAAAAGCAAAAAAAGCAAAAAAGCAACGAAAGTGGTCTTTCCTTTTCTTCTTCTGTCAAGTGTAAAACGAGCATGCCACATAAATTATTATAAAAATGCAAGCAAAACTAACTAAAGATAAACATTGAAGTTTAACCAGGTTATGTACAGTCAGATCAGATACATGTATAAGCCCAGTTTCAAAATACAAAATACCTTCACAAACTTTTCAAAATTAGCAATGCATTTTTGCCTACGCCGTTTTTTTTTGTGGATTTGTAAATCATTGTAACTTGTATGTTTCTATTTCTATGATAATACTCTGCAACACCTTGTGAGTACCACGCAGAGATAAAATAAATAAATATATATATATAAATTATAGACATGTAAAATGGATTTAGAAAATAAAAATAATAAAAAGTAATGATAAAAGGTAATAAAATATTATTATTATAAAATGTAATTACTTCTGTTCCATTAAGAAGTTATCTTTCATAGCTATTTTATAGGCTTTTAGATTGTTTTTTTTTATAATCTGTGTAGGTAGTGAGTTCCAATCTTTAATAGTTCTGGGCCAAAAGCTGTATTTGTATGTGTCAGACGAGGTACTTGGTTGAGTCATCCGTAATGGGTGGTATTGTCTTGTCATGTTGTACATGTTTAATAACCAATAAAGACTGCTAAAAAAATTGCCCAGTTTCAAATACACCGGATTAAAACTTAACTTATCTAGCGGCTTAACAGACCAACATAGCGGCCATAAAACGGCGATACAAATAAAGCTTTGGATACAACTTGTAAGGATTTATCAAGTAAAAAAGAGAATGGCATATATAAGTACTTGGTCGTACTTTCAGAATTTGTTTACCCCGGAACAAAACATCCTATCGACGTGAAACTTTTATTCTCGATGTCTAGAATATATACAAAGAACGGTTTTGTAGAACTTTTGATTTAGATTTTGAATTTTCGAGTTTATTTATCTATGCTGATGGCCATGTTGACTGATGTTACAGCACGTTTTAGTCGATCCTGACACATAGTTCAAGCTCAAAGCGGTCAAGCGTTGTTTGTTCACTGAAGTTTATTTTATCCCCGTCGCGTAGAGGATACAGTAAGCAAACACATCTCAGTGGAACGGCAGGAGGCATCACGGTGCATCCGACTACTCCTCAAAACAAGTACAAAGTCTTGTACAATTATAGTCTTCCAGCCATTCTCTTGCTGTTGAGTGTGTATCCTATGCGGGCTCGGAAAAGCTGGAGATAAGAAGAGGACATTCATTATAGAATCTTTTTCTACATACAACAGTAAGGGTTAGTGACCTGAGCCTATTTTACGAGAGATATCTTAAGAATGTTATGCCAAATCGGTGCACGATCAGACTAAGTTACTATTTAATCATGAGACTCGGTGATATGTATGTGGAGGGTAAGTTTAGACCCTATCAGTATGAGGGGACAATTGACGCTTGCTTCCTGTTTAGTCAATCTAGTAGCTGTACTGCCCAACAAGCGATAATTACTTCAGCTGATTAGTCTTTAGACCACCCCGAAGCAAACAACTACCGGCTAGAATACATAATTGATACCGTTTAGTGGGTCAGCTTCTAAATGTGTAACGAAGTGGTAGCCTGAGACAATACTAGTACCGTACGGTTTTGAGGGCGCCCTTAAACATTCACAAGAAATAATGATTCGTTCGGGAATGATGGCCATACTTGTGTTTGTTTACATTGGCTAGACATATCGAGATGAATGATTTGGCGGTTTTGGGCAATAGGCCTTTTGCAGAAACAATCACGTGCTGATATATCACTTCAATAACCAATAAATTGCGCTTGTGATGCCATGAGAAAGCCATACTGGATAGCAAACAAACTTCAATTCAGAAGACGCTGTTTTAAAATGATCGACAGTCGATTGGAGGTGGAAAATAGCATTTAGGTTTTGATAATAATAACACTACCGAACTCCAACAAGTTCCTTTAAATAAATAGTTAGATTTCCCCCCCATCCATGCAGTACAACCACGGCATTCCTGCTGCAAAACGCCATTGTTTTAAACCCATTGAATCGTATTACTAAACATCGCATTTTCGTTGTTTTAATTTAGTTTAAAGACAATAGAGTCGCTCCAACGTCGGTGCTGACGATATAGTACTAATAGAGCAGTTCACGGTAAACTCCGACATTTTGAAAGGGGTGCAAACATGGCGCGAAATACAGTGTTTGTATGGGAATCGATGCATGGGAATCCGATGCCAAATAAAATCCGTAAAATCGAATTTCTGAAATATTCTTCAGATACAAACTTAAGATACCAGATAAAAGATTAACATATCGCTGGGAAGCGTGCAATCGCGTTTTCAGTTTTCCATACATTGTCTGTAAATTTTCACGCGGAATTTGACTCGTTTTTACAAGCTATTGTCCTGGTAACGTGAACACGAGGCTAGTCAGTCCCACACAAAAGCTTTTGAACGTGTAAGCGAGGCTAGTCAGTCCTAAACAATAGTTAGTTAAATTGGACGCCATTTTTCGAATGGGTCTATTATCGTGAGAAACTTAGCGTACTTACCATACTCGGCTGTGCTGAAATAAGGAAAACAGTTTTACCCAAATTTGACCCCTGAACCAGGCCTTAACATGCTTGAGTTGTCTTTGATAAAGTCCTCCGATCGACTTTTAGTTGAGTTTTTTTCTTAATACAGCCACAAAGGATAAATTGTTATGAACCGATACAATTTCCTCAACTATTTTTACGTTTTTCTGTGATATATAATATTTACAGCTATTGAATTTAGTTATACAGTGTATTTCATGTTCAGGTATTCGCGACAGAGCTGAATAGTTACGGCGCATGCGCGATCTGATCGGAAATCGGCGGAAATTTTGCCGTAAACACATTCTTATGACGGCCGGTCAATGTCTCGTGTTTGTAGTGCATTTTATCCCTGCTAACTACACTTTTCAAAACATGTTTTTCTTAGTTTCTGAATTAAATTAAGGACATGATATCACGGCGTATTTGAAGCAAACTCTTATTCTTCGCAGAAAATATGAATGAAGTACTCGCCAAACTTCGAAATTTCCGCCATTTTTGTATACGCTGCTCTCGTCCCTAGTCCCCGCTCGTCATGTTATTCAAATCTGTCGGTATTCGTTTTATTCATATATCATGCCCGCGTGGGAAGATGTCTGGTAAGGGACTGGTCAGAAATTAGTAGAGAACATGGCATCGATCCTTTCCCCCTGATATGGTCGCAGCTGCTCGGAACATATTTCTTGATTGGATAACCAATTGAAAACAACGGATGTTATTGTATGCTTTGTTCTACCGTTTGTCACGTCGGTGAGGGTCGCGGCCGATTTCGAGCACATCTTATATACGAGCGCTGCGAGGCTACCCATCCTTTCCCCCTTTTTTCAGTTGCTTGTTTTTTTATGACCTCACATTTTTGAGGGGTTCAAAAAAGTTATGACCCTCCCCCTTTCTCAATGCAGCCCACCCCCCTCCCCTTGCTAATTGCTGACCAGTCCCTAACAATGGTATCAGGACGAGGCGAGTTATCTCAAATATCACAAAATTAGAGTCAACGGTCAGAAATGTTTTAGTTTCTGTCATTTTGGTACCGCACTGTTGTGTTCTTTTGTGTCATACGGACAAATTAATGTTATTTTCCCGAGGGGGGGGACTCCCATATAAAAGGGGTAGGGATGCTCGTCGGATATTTTCGATTTGACCCCTAAGCCGGGTACTAAAATAGGCGTGGCTCAAGCTTATTTTGACCCCTAAAAGATAATAAAAATGTAAATTGATAACAGCTTTTTTGTTCAATTGACACCCGACCCCTAAAAGGTACCGCTTTACATAGAAATGTCTGTTTGATGGTGGATACCCTAAGTGGTACCAAACTCCTGATTTTGACCCCTAAAAGGTACGACGAGCATCCATGTACCCCTCACATAAGGGAGTCCCCCCCCCCCCAGTCCCCCCCCCCCCCCGGGGTTATTTTCCGCCATCGACTGTAGATTTTTTTCTTCTTGTGACAAGCTGGGACGACTAGCCTCGCTTTGATGTTTTTCAAACGCAAATTACCCACAGCCAGCCAATCGTAGGAGCGAGTAATCACAAGTAACTCATAAATGGCTTCCCTGTGAGCCAATCACAAACCAAAGCAAAACCAAAACCAATTTGCGTTTGGTTTTACTTTGGAATCTGATTGGTTGGTTTACTTTCTCAGCCAATAGGACAGCTTAGTAAACGCAAAACCAAAACACTTCCGACACTCAATTGAAATCCGCTCTAGTTGACTCAGTAATGTTTACTTCTTTTTCAGTTCTTGAACGATCAAGTCATCCATCATGATTGTAGAGATAGCCTTCGCGATCGCCATAATCATGGTAATTTACTACGTCACAAAGAAGAAACAACCGACACCCAATCTTCCACCCGGCCCAAAGCCCTACCCATTGGTTGCCAATCTACCGCACCTGGGGGGTCCTATGCGTCATTTGGCTATGACCAACCTTGCAAAGGAATATGGGAAGATCTATAGCCTACTACTGCCAGGGGGGCAACAGTGCGTCGTTATCAACACGGCTGAGCTCGCGCGAGAGGCACTCATGACAAGGCGAGATGAGTTCTCAGGAAGACCATATACCTTCATTGGTAACTACCTAACCCGCAACACAGCAGACATAATCTGCGCGGACTTTACTCAGAATATGATCCGTTTGCGCAAGATTGCCCACTCTGCTCTCAAGATGTACGGAAGTGGGATGCAGCGCATTGAAAGCAAGATCTGTTTCGAAGTTGATTATCTCGCCAAACGGTTCATGGAACATAACGGGACTCCTGTAGATCCCAAAGATGACGTCTCCGTCGCCGTTTTAAATGTCATTTGTTCTCTTGTCTACGGCCAGAGATATGAAATTGATGATCCGGAGTTCAAGGATATCGTGGAATACAATGACAAGTTTATCCAGATTTTTGGAAGTTACAACCTGTTGGACTTGTTCCCATGGTTGAGGTTCATCCCCTTCGAGACCGTTCGCATCATGAACCACGCGAAGGGCATAAGAGATAGAATAATTACCCGTAAATACCATGAGCACAAGGAGAAATTCGAAGTGGAAAACGCCAATAACAATTTCGAGATCCAGGATCTCACTGATGCCCTGTTGCAAGCGTTTGAAGACGCTAAATTTGAGGACGTTAAGGGTGTAAAAGTACCACTCACAGAGGACAATATTATGATGACCATGCAAGACGTCTTCAACGCTGGTTTCGAGACTACAACCACTACGATCCGTTGGGCACTGGCGTATTTAGTTTGCTACCCAGAAATCCAAGCAAAGGCTCATGCTGAACTTGATGATGTCATTGGCTCTGGCCGCCTACCACAACTGAAGGACCGCAACAGTTTGCCATATTTGGAAGCAGTGCTTGCAGAAGTCATGCGCATCAGTACCCTACTACCCCTCTCACTTCCACACAAAGCCACATGCGACACAACACTAGCAGGGTATGATATCCCTGCAGAGACCATGGTCATTACTAACCTCTGGGCCATCCACCATAATCCAGATGACTGGGAGAATCCTGAAGAGTTCGTCCCCTCGAGGTTCTTGGACAGTGATGGGAAGTTCGTAGCTGCGGGCGTGCGCAGTTTTCTGCCATTCAGCGCTGGGAGACGGCATTGTCTTGGGGAATCACTCGCAAAGACTGAACTCTTCCTGATATTCTCAAGGATTGTACATCAGTTTGAGTTCAGGAAGCCTCCTGGAATTCCTCTGCCAACTCTAAAGGGCTGCGTCGGTGTTGTGTATCACCCTGAATCTTTCAAAATCATTATCAACGAGAGGGAATCTCGCTAACCAGCCAATCAAATCAATGGATTTGTGAAACAATTTCAAAGCCCAAAAACTATTTGCCAGCATTTCTATAATTGCTTTGATCGGAACTCTGGATACAAATAGATTTCGAAATAGATATAATTAAGTGGAAATAGGACCGTCGTGTCGTGCAATGTCAACATTGGTCTGAAATCATACTCTTGAGTACAAATTGCACTCCTGCTACGCGGTCCTGCAATTTTGTAATTAAGAGGATGATTTTAGACTAAATTGCACCCGATTCAGTTGTATTACCAATATAAACGGTGCATTTCTTGATTTCGTATTTAAGTAGTCTCGATTAAGAATTAAGATTCAGTTGAAATTTCCCGGAAGAAAAAAGATAATCGCACACAACTTGTGACAATCTGCCAAAACTTTGCATTTACTGTCGTGCATCATTATGGTGCTATTAACGGGTAACCTCTAGGTGAGGTGGTTCTATATACAAATCATGTACGATATGTTTTTTTTTAATATAGGCAAACTCTTCGTGGTTATAATGAAGTCAATGTCAGGGAATCAATGGAATAGACGAACAAGTTAGACCACAGGCTAACCACCCTCTCATTTTGTGTATTTGTCACTGATGTTAATCCATTTGTTGATTTAACGCGCGCTCATAATACAGCTCGGGCTTCCTGTGGCTTATGTTTGTTTTATTTTTATGTGGTTAGCGAGATGAGCCACAGGAAGCCCGAGCTGTATTATGAGCGCGCGTTAAATTAACAAATGGATTAACATCAGTGACAAATGAATGAGAGGATGGTTAGCCTGTGGTTAGACATGTATGAAAGGGGCACTGTCAATCCCCAAATTATAATCATTTACCAAAAGAAAGACAAAAATAACTACTCAGATTATCAGAGTCAGTACTTTCCAGGTATAATAGAGAAAATTTGAGGCAAGTTTGATTAAGGATGGCAAAGATTCGAGTGGAGGAAATACTGCTTTTAAGAGAAACAAGAGCGCCAGTTGAAATATCCTGAGCCTGTTGGAAGGCTTTCGCCCTCGCGGGTCGACCATTTTGATTTACTGTATTAAATTATGTAAATAAATTAACCTGGCGAGTGTTACGTGACCAGCACAGTGCGATCTGATTGGTGGTGAACTTGACCTTTAACGCATGCGCAGAAATTTTGCGACACCCAACCAAAAAATAATAATAATAACGGCTTGCATTTTAAGACTCGGTGCTGCCACAGGCAGTCCGAGTAATTACAGCAACATGAAAATCGGCGGTTCACTGTGACCGAAATCAAGTTTCTGGAATAATCTTTGATCTTTGCCATCCTCTATCGAAAAAGTTTGAAAAGGACATTTACATGGTATTTCTCTTCTATTTCAGGGTATTATTTTCGTTGTTTTGTTTTCAAGAAACTTGATTGTTCAATTCGATTGACAGTGGCCTTTTAAAACTTTAAAAACTTGTGAAAATTGCTCATTAATTAGCTGATAACGCAAAAACGAATTTCCAATGTATAAGTATATCTAGTAAGAGAGAAACACGCACGGCGCAGGCTTATAATAGCTATACATATACTATGCTATGCACAAAGTTACTTTTAACATTGCTTTGTAGTTGTATTTGAATGGTAGAAAATGGTTCCAAATTAATTTCCAACATTGTAATACAATGTAAGACCTATATATATGTTGCCAGTTTATATACTTCACTTTAACCGCACTAAGGCTAGCTAGTTTAATGGCTTGGCCGGATTGATTTCCAAAAAAATACACAAGGCAATAGACTCATTGCATAAATGGCATCCAATAGCTGATACTACAGTGGCGTCAACGAATAGCAGTTTCAACGGTATTGACCTGAACGCCTCACTTCGATGTAATGAAGCGCCATTGAAACCATCATTCTTACATGACACCAACACTCTCTTGAACAAGCACGAGTAATTTAGATACACAGTTTGAATAGCGCTTCATTACATCGAAGTGAGGCGTTCGGGTCAATGCCGCTGAAACTGCTATTCGTAGACGCCACTGTAATATCAGCTATTTGAAAAGCCATTGTTTAGGTATCTTTAGTCTCACATTCATGTGAAAACGCTTTTGTGGCAACGTGAACACGAGGCTCAAGTCTCCAGGACAATACCTATTTGAGTTGGACGCCATTTATGCAATAGGGCTATGAACAATAGTTCAATGTCTGAATAACAGAGACAAGCTACTGTATTGAGTAATTATGCAGTGCATTTCGATTTTGACAAAGACTGTTACGTTGCAATTAGGTTAGCAGTCGCTAGATACGATAGGGAATTCACAAAACCAACTTTAGTCATACATGCATACATCAGCCATGCGTAATGCCTAAAATTCTGTTAACATCCTGTACACCAGAAAAAATAAACATGAACTTGTACTGATAATAAGATACATGTATTTGACAGTATCTCGAGTATTGCGTCGAAGTTATCCTCCACTAAAACTCTTCATCTGACTTCGTCTTAGCCTGAATTTCAGCTGCCTCCTCGCGTTCGAACCTGAATCACGCTGAAATTCAGGCTAACTTCGTCTGCCTTTCTTCCGAACTTTTTTGGAGCGGGGGAGGGCCAACACAAATCTTCAGTTGAAAAGTAAATCAGGAATAAGCCAAAGGAATTCAATTCTGACTTTACTGGGAATGTCTGGGAAGTAGAAATGCTGTTTGTATTATTTCATTTTTTTAGACAGACAATTTTATTGGCGCTTTGTAACTGAATATCGTACCAGGCGCGGATATCCAGACTGGTGGAAAACGGTCAGATTTCGGGAATAGACCATTTCAAGGTCTATGCAATTAGCGATAGTACCGATACTATACTACAAAGAGCACTTCAAAAGTAGTCAACATCCCAAATTTGATAGTTATATCTTGTATGTGAGCAAAGATACAGTCCCACAAAGTAAGACAATTTTACAGTCGACATTTGTATGCGGGGGTGCAAATTGTTGCACACCCTCATACAAATGTCTGTAAAAATATCGCACTTTACTTGCCTATATCTTGGCTTCCAGGTGAGGTATAACTCTTAAATTTGGGATTTTGACTAATTTTCAGGGGCTCTTTTCAGTAGCATCGGTGCTATCGCTAATTGAAGTAGACGTCGTAGTGGTAATGGCGACCTTGAAATGGTCTATTTGAAAATCTGCGTGGTGGTGAGGCCTGGATTGTTTGTCTTGAGAAATGAGTCCCGATTTCATATTTTGATCAATTGTACAGCCAATAAATTATGTCACAGGCGTTCTCGCACGTGTGTACAGCAGTAATAAACCATGAAAGAACAGTTTTTATCGGTTAGGATAGTTTTAGTCTCGAGAACGCAGGAACTGGCCAGGCTATTTCAGGGAGGGTCAAGTTTCCAAACAAACTCCGGGGGACCGAAGGGCAGAGTGCCCAGGGGACCATTTACCCGGGAGACAAGCCCCCCGACCCCCATAGTGACGCCATTCGCAAGTCTTGCCTCGTCAAAATTTTCGGCTTTTGAAAAAATAAAGACAGAGAAATGAAACGCCACTTTTCAGTGGCGTAGCGAGCATACAGGCAGACGAGGTAATTGCCTTTTCTAAAATGTTGAAACTGCTCGAAAGTGCTCTCAAATTAAATGCAGGAAGTGCCATTTTTGAAAGCTAGATTTTCAAAATTCCATTCGTAAGTCTTGTCGGTATATACTTCATGGTAGTGTTTCGTTCCATATAATCATTTCTCTACTGTTTTACAGTAATACGCAGGGAGACTATATGGAACGAAACACTACCATGGAGTATATACCCTCTCGGGTAGTCTACGGCCTACCCTGGTAGCTACGGGCCTGCTTTTTAAAAACAAAATACATTGAAATGTTGGGCAGAAATTGTGGTATGTGATAACCATAGGATTTTCTGATTTTCCTTTTATGAATTAAGGGGGGGGGGGGGGAGCGTCACACAAAAAAAATGCACATGGAGAGGGGGACACACAAAACATATTACCATAGGATGGGTGGGGGAGAGGGGGGGGGGGGGGGGGGGGGGCGTAATTATCAATCCCATCTGGCCTCCTTTCCCAATAACAAATCAATGGTTCCTAGGGGAGCATAACATTGGAAAACGGTCACATTTTCCCCTGGATCCGCTCCTGCGTACATCTGCAGTTTTCCAATAAATATAAACTGTTAATAATAATTATAGTTCTATGATATGTAGACAACTGTACATGTGAACTCTGGGAGATTTTGAATCCTTTGCTTCACTGCCGATTCCGGCTATAATTCAGCGCCCTCCAATCCATGTAAAAGCCTTAGATAAGAGCAGCATTTTTATTTGGAACGAGATCGTCAGTCAATCTCGTATCCAGGGCCCCTTCAAACTAACCGAGATTGAATTGCCAAGCGCAGGCCAAAAGGAACGCGGGCTCTAGAAACGAGATACATATCATTTGAAGCTTTTTCATATTAATCTTTGTATCTTCGGCTTATTATCGTAAAAAAGTAGTTCATATAATTATCACAAGAACCCGAGGCAAAAATTCTGAGTCAAATTATAATTTGCATATGGATATATAGAGTCGCCGGTCTTATGCATGCAATTCAGGTGGATTGTTTTCAACAAATGAAGTCCAGAGTAACTAAACATTAGACTAATAGCATCCGGCCGCCCTTAGACAAAGTATCTTTTTCGGTTGGCGCATTTCAAAGAAAGCTCCGAATTGATTTATTCAGGTTTTCGCCTGTACTGAGAGCGATTCTCGGCCGGGCAAAGTCTGAAATTTATTCACACTGGTAGGAATCCGCCCCTTGAAATTGCGAAACAGATTTTGAAGTACATGTAGGTAAGATTGTATATGGTACGAGAGGATTGTTTGGAAGGATGAAAACCTGAGTCAAAAAGACAGCTGGTCACCAAGATAGATCAAAACAACCAGTTCTGAGACATGGCGGAACTGAAGTAAGTTATTCAGTTTTATGATATATTTATCTTCATTTTTTGCCTAGTTCATTAAGAAAAAGGTCTCTGGACTAGACTGAGTTGTGGAAATACATAATCATAGTATAGAATTTTCGGGTTAAGTTTATTACGCTTTCAAGGTTCTCGCCCACAATCCAATATCTTTTAGTTACTCTGTCAAAAAAAAACAATAGAAATATCATGAAATTTTCGAAAGAGAAATTACGTCTGACATTATAAACATTATGTACCATCACGTAATTTTAGAACCTAAATTGGTCGATAGTTCACAATTTTATCGGTAAAAATACTTCGTAAATATATTTAAGAAAATAATTATAAGCTAGCCTTAGCTTAAAACCAGAAGAAACTTTCCCTGCTATCGGGTTTCACCGGAAAGACTTTGGGTGGCAGGGAAACTCAACTAAGTGATCAAGAAATATTGGGTGCCGGTCAAAATGACTAGCGATATTTCTGCTCAGTTCTGGCTATACTCCCTTGATAGTACAGTATAAACCTCGGGTCTTAAAAATATCTAAAGTTGAACTCCTTTGTTCTGCTATAAAAGGAATAGCGAAATTCTATATGCATGAATATATTCAAATGCGCTTCATAAGGGAGGTATTGCTAATGTGGCGCAAAGTGCTGCCGTGCAGTTTACAGTCATGAGTGTTTGTTAGTACCTCAAAATTCAGGCTGTTTCGCTGGGAGACAATCCCTACTCTTTCAAGAAGAAACACAACAGGTTATTTTACGTCCCCTCCGACATAAATAGCTTAACTGACACGAGACAGGCACGAAACACGGAATACCACAATTTATATTATAAATAACGCGGATGAGCTTCGCCACATGGTTCGGAATGACATGCTATACAGCACCTATACATGTAATTAAAATCGTTAAGGCCAACAAGGCTGTTTTGTGTGTGTAGTTCTTCTCCAGGGTATTTTGGAATCGAACAAGCCTTTCTTACTATGATGATTGTAAGGCTTCCCAGGGAGTTAAAAACATCATACCGGCCACTTTGAAGCAGTTTACGTATACTTCCATATTCTTTTTTCTAAATGGTTGTTTTATCCACATTGACATTCTTGAAAATATTTCGAAACCCGCCATGAAAAACTAAAATTTGTAACATGAGAATTTAAAGCGCCGCCTTCAAGCTGTCTCATCACACAAGTCAAAATGCACTCGTTATGTTTTGAGTCATGCTGTTTTTTTAAGTGGTTTGGGCTTTATTCAAACCGGTACTGAAAGGAGATGGGATTTTGTGGTTGAGATAAAATCTTACAGAATTAAGTTTTGCTTAATATAAAAGCACCCCCAAAAGTGGGGAGCAAAATATTGTTCATGGCGGCTCAGTTAAGAAGGAGTTCACCAGTAGTTGTCAAAACGATGCTAGGCTTAGCCAGGATCTTAACAGCCTAACAAACATTCACTATTAAAATATACACGGTACCAGATGCTCGTATGAAGAATTATATCAATTGTGGCGGCTAGCAACCAAGACATGGTATAGTCTAAGCAGGTTTTACTTCATCACTCTAAATAACTTTGGTTTCCAGGTTTGAGGCCACACATTCATCGATGCACCGTGTCTGAATAGACCACCTCGAAGTTTTCGACGCCATTTTGAATGGATGCAAGAATTGCTGGCGCGGTTACCCAGTCCCCAATTCGGGCACGCTTCGTCAAAGCGCTCTGAAGAAAATTGTAATTACAGCAAGCTGACTAATAATTCTACAAGAACCGACAACAGAATCAAAGGTAAGATAATAACGAAGATCATTTGTGAATATTTCAACCCAGCAGGATGACTTTTGCCAGATGATTTTTGATCTAACTCTGCAAAGAACCGGGAAAGAAGAGAAATTACGGATCACAAATGAATTGAAATAGCGAACTAAATATTAAAACTGGGGTTAAAGTAAACATTATATGTAGGAATAAAACTTTATGTGGTTTAAGTTAATTTCGAGAGAAAGAAAACAAATATTTTGCTCTCACGCCACGTGCTTATGACGACGACGCGATGTTTTTGAACAGGCGAGTTTACACGGTATTCATGGCGGAGTGCCGAACAAAGTCCGATAGATCAAAAATCATCCGGCAAAAGTCATCCTACTGGGTTCAAATTCACAAATGATATTTGTTCTTAACTTACCTTTGATTCAGTTGTCGGTTCTTGTAGAAGTATTAGGTCAGCTTGCCGTAATTACAATTTTCTTCAGAGCGCTTTGACGAAGCGTGGTTTGTATGGGGACTGAGTAACCGCGCCAGCAATTCTTGCATACCATTCAAAATGGCGTCGAAAACGTCGAGGTGGTCTATTAAATTAACGATATAGATCAGGTTTAAATAAACTATCTATCTATCTGTTTATCTATATATCTAACGCATTACAGTGAAGACTGAATTATGTGTGTTTTACAATAATAATTACACTATTAAAGGATTGATTAAGTCATAAAAAAATTGATAGACGTTGAAAAGTATATATACAAGCTAAAACTAGTATTGTATCTACAGGTAATAGGCCGAATACAGTTACAGTAACCTATTTACACCTCTGTCCTGTCAGCGAAATCAACTGAATATGGAATAAAAGGTTCTAAAAACCTATTGATCTTGGTTCACGGTGGGATGAAATGCGAGTTATTCCTAGGCGGAAGTATCTATGCGCTAACTTGTGGTCAGGATTTGTGTTGATTTCGGTGAATAGCTTACAGCGAAACGGTGTTATCCAACCCCCTTCCCCGGAACAACAAACGCCGATGATACTACAAACGGGCATACCCTACATAGTGGCCATGACACAAGTAAAGGCCAATGTTACGACTCCTGGTTCTATAGATCAGGAACTATAGCTAGAGAGGTGACCGGAATAGAGACGAGGCAATTAGCTCCGTGTTGACCGCACATTTAGCCTAGTAACGGCTATATGGCTTTGTCACAAAAAAGGCCACAAACTCCACGAACTACATGTATTAATGTAAGAAATTATGAAAAGTCTGAACCACATCTCCACTTGCAAAAATACCCCCTCCCCCCACTAAAAAAAAGCCCTCCTAAATCGCGAAATAAAAGAAATCCCTAACTAATAAATACGTTTGTAGCGGACAAAAAACGGAAGAGGATGGAAGAAGAAAAACCTATCTCGATCTCCAGAGACGACGGAGCACGAAAGAATGGATGCGAGGTGGATGCGGGTAAGAACACGAGTATGATATCAAACTGGTTGAGTATTCCTCAAGAGAATTGAACTAACTAACATCTTTAACAAATTTAGGTCATGATCACGACTTTATTTTTCGTTTCTCATCGCTAATAAGGTTCGCTGAAGTTCGGTCGGTCTGAAAAAATACCAATTAGAGCCCGGAACCTGATTGCGACTACTGTAATCGGGGCAACTTAATCTCGCAGAGCTATCAAGTCTATCAACTTAGCCAAGGGGCACGAAAGGTCGTTCTCTAAGCTGATAGCTCTCGTGTGCGGAGAATTTCGGCGAGTTTTTCGCCTCAATTGACCGTGATGAAAATGGTTATCGTACTTGATATTTTTAGTCTCGTGAGGCGAGAAACTCAACGTGTGGGCTGAAGAGAGCTAACAGCTAAGCTTGGCGTAATATATTGACCAATGAAATCGCACAGCGCTCTCACGTGATTTCGTAATGGAGACGTGAAATTCGTTGTGTGCGGTGAAACGGAGCTTGAGCTAACAGCTTAGCAAACGACCTCTCGTGTCCGTTGGCTAAGCTGATAGCTCTCGTGTGCGCGGCGGGCTTTAGGCAACGAGAACCCGAATCACTCGATCGATGGACGGCGCCTGGCTAGCCAATCATATTGCGAGTTTGGAGATGGTCGGTGGTTAATATAAATAACATAATCTCTATACTTAGGGTCTTTCGACATTCGATGGCCAAGATGCTCACAGGAATCACGTGGCAGTTCACTGTCGTTCTACTCGTACTCATCGAAATTATCATCAACCTCGTTCTTATGCTGATTTCCTTTCACGTTGTTAAAGGTAGTCGTTAACCCTCAATCCGAGCCCATTAGACAGAGCTGAATAATTAGTACGCATGCGCGAGTTGGCGCGTAAATTGGCGGGAATTTTGCGGTGGTCAATGGCTCGTATTTGTAGTAAATTTTATCCGTGTTGAAAACTTAAACTACACTTTTCCATAGATGAGTATATGAAGCTTATCCTTGCCATGAAACTCTTATTCTTCGCAGAAAACTTGAAGGTACTCGCAAAAAAATAAAACTTCCGCCATTTTTTATTTGCTGTCGTCCTCAGTCCGGCCCGTACGTCACGTTCTTCAGCTCTGTTAGCCCATTATGCTTTGCGCGCTGCACACCTGGTATACCATTTGTTATCGTATGGCTGCTGAAATATTTTAATATATAACTCTCCCAATAGCTGATATTACAGTGGCGTCTACGAATAATAATAATAATAATAATAATAATAACTTTATTTAACGAGGGTTTAAACACTTTACAGTCACAGACTGATAAACTAGTGGCCCGAATAGCAGTTTCAGCGGTATAGACCCGAACACCTCACCTCGATGTAATGAAGCACTATTCAAACTGCTTTCTTAAGAGATGTAACCATAAAATCCGGTTATAACCCCCTCGGATGTAACCCCATTCTTCCCAACCCCATCTCTTTAAAGTGACTGAAAATAAATGTTTATTATCGTAATGGAGTTGTATGCTTCAATACAAGTAAAGCAAAAAACTAAATCAAAACACTAACACACTTTGTATGGACAATGAAAAGGCTAGTGCAGGAGCCCTTAACTAGGAGCGTCCACCCCGCATACTAGGCCCTGATGACTAGGAGCGTCCATCCCGCATACTAGCCTTACTAGGCCCTGATGACTAGGAGCGTCCATCCCGCATACTAGGCCAATGTCACAGCATTTTCACAAGTTAGGTTATTTTTAGAACGGTTTCCCGCTATTCTTGGGTTGCAATCATTATTCCTAAGGGAATAAAATCACAAAAGCATAGCAGCCATGTTGTTGGTATAAACAAAAGTAGCTAACGAGGCAGTTTGTTCCGCCACTGGTGCAACCCACTTAATTGGCGGCAAAAATGATCTAAAAATAGCCCAACTTGTGATATGGACGCTCCTCGCTAGTGTCAAAGAGCGGTAAAGCAATTTTCTGCTAAATTATTGCATTTTCAAACGTTTTTTCATCCCGGTTATACACCCCCCGGATACAGAGACAAATCCCGGAACTCGTATACGCCCCCCATCATCCGAGAAAGAAAAATGCAGTCTTCAGCGCTAGCAGCTGGGAATCGATTGTTCTCCTACGCTTGTTGTTGTTCTGCATGATTGACAGCTGACAATAATTGCTATTTTTAGATTCAGAAGATCACTTCGCCTCCAGACTCCTCCACTTCGTAGGAATATCAATATTGACAATTTTCGTATTTGAGGTAAGGAGATATCAATAATCATATTTGTCAAGTCAGTATTTATTAGTATGAGCCGAACAAGAGTTTCTTACGGAAGAAAAGCTTGCATTCTCTCATGCATGGGCAATCTTTCTTCAAGCAGTTCCCTTTCTATGCACTATTCAACTATTCTTCGAGTATGTGTACTGGCGAGAGAGTATAAGTAAGAGAGAGAATCGCCAATATATACGTATATATACGCGCGCTTGTGAGATGATAATGTCAAATAAAATCTATTTTTTTGTATCCGGAAGCAGTTGAAGCAAAGTGGGCACGCACGCGCGACAACTAAAAATATGGCGCGAAAATATTTTGCCGGCTTTTGAAGGCAGCCAATTTTTTAGTTGCACGCGCGCGCCCCCACTTTGCTTCAACTGCTTCCGGTTACTAAAAATATATATTTTGTTCCACATTATGATCTCACGCCATATACTACGAGATTCCCTCTCTTACCTATGTTCTCTTGGTACTGGTTATTCTACCCTCTAGCCTTCCCACACAAAAGGATTTCCTGATCTCCTTAGATTTGTCTTGCACCCCTCTCCCTGCTTTCGGGTTCGATCTTCAACTCTTTCACGTGGATGGGGAAGAGCGCCGGCTCATTTTCCCCACCCCCTCCCCACTCTAGTGACAGTTTGACAAGCTGAAAAGGTAAAAGCCACGAAGAAAGTCACTCGAAGGGTAGGTTGTTGGCCGATGCACCAGTCAATTCCAGTTGTGCCCCTCCCACCGGGCCAACCCCCCGGGCATTTAGCCATTTTTTTAAAAGGTGGTGACAAGCAAGTGTTCAAATGCCGCCGGTGGAGCCAAAGAAATAAGGCAAAAGTATGCCCCACCCCCGGGTACATCCATCATGATATACTGCCCAATTTCAGGGTTTATAACTGATCAAAATTTGAGGGATGTAGCTGTGCTGGGAAGCGTGCAATAGGGTTTTCAGTTTTCCATACTTTTGTCTGTAACTTTTCCCGCAGATTTTGACTCGTTGTTACAGAATACGAGTCAGACTTGACTTTATACTGAATAGTACTGAACAAGCAGTTTGAAACTGTACGGGAAAACATACCTTTAATTACATCCAGTAGTGCTGGACAAGCGAGTAAGCTACGTATTCTTCGCTTTTTCCAATTGCTGGGTTGCATGTGACGTCATGGCCGCCATGTTGGTTGACAATAACAAAAGATTCCTCGTTAGCTTCTCTTGTTAGTTCATTCAACATGGCGGCTACGTCTTTGTTATTTGAATCTCTGGGGATTGGGTTGCAACCCACCAATAAAGGCTCGCATGTCCGGTTTGCTGCCCTGGATTTTCTGCAAGTACGAAGCAGTTCTTTCTCAGTGGTCTTTGCGCGACTAATCCAAGATGGCATCGTTGCCACGAGATCTAATGCCCAACCCCCGGGCCGATATCAAATTACGAATGCCCCGCTGGAATTGACTGGTGCATAAGCTCTGTTTATCATTGTGCAAAAGTGTATTTCATGTTTGTTGTGTTTATTAGATATTCCTTAAACTCTACGCTCTTGGATGGGAACACTTTCGGAATGAAAAGATCGAGGTAAGCTGAATAAACGGACGACAAACTTGAAACTTTTGAAATTAAGGGCAAGTATATTGAAAGCAAAAGAAAAATAAAGAAAAAAACCTATATAAAAATCAGGTTCTTTCTCTTTGTAAGAAAAGCGAATATTTGAATTGCAAATCATTTTCAGCAGTGTTTAAGAATACAATACATACAATACAATAGGCGAATCCTTGCTGACGTCATTGTTTACATTTAACCTCATTAGCATAATTTAAACTTCAAGCTACAAACAAACATACAGACTACATCAGTTGAAAGAGAATTTTAAAGTTACCAACCACCAAACAATTGAGATTGATATGCTATATATTTACGGATAAATGGACTTTTCAAAACTGTAAAATGGGCTGGGGGGCAAGAGTTGCTGACAGCCAGACATTCTTTGTAAATTTTGAGATTTTTGAACGCTCATTCCTTATTTAATTACTTCGGCCATAATAGAAGATACAAAATAGAATAAAGTTAAATATACAATAAACATAACATAGAGGGCAGGAGAACCAACACAGCGTTAGCCAATTACGTTGGTTTCCTATGAAAAATAAAATTACAATAAATGATCTAATTACAATACATATTTCAACCTAAAAGCAGCATTTGAGAGGTGCGGTTAACTGTCTTTCAGACATACTGACTTCCAAGACCTAGGGTTCTCGATGTCACATGCAGAAGTGATGGCAGACACGTAATATTTAAATTAGTAATGATCTAAACTTAGGTAAAGAGATATCTGATTTACGCAGTTCGTGTGGAAGTGTATTCGAAGTTCGGGAAGCTCTTATAAAATAATTATTTTGGTATTGACATTAGGAATCTGATAAGTAATAAGATTAAGTGAGTTATCCATCGAACGTAGAGAGAAGCTTAAATTCACCCTGTTTACAAGCTTTGGCAAAACATCTGGAGCTATAAAGGTTACTAAACCGTGTTTTGCCTTATACAAGAAGATGAAGTCAAGGTATTCATACCAGTAACATAAAGGTAAAAGCTTTAGAGTAAAGAGTCTAGATTTGTAGGAGATGTCTGTTTGGAAGGGCAACAGGAGAATAAACTTAGTAGCCCTCCTTTGTGTTCTTTCTATATCCGGCTGCGTCAGATCGACAGTTTGTGGGCTCCATCGGCTTGTGAGGTATAGGCAAGGTTCGACCTAACCAGGGACAAGTACAGACATCGACGGGCGCTAGTACTTCGGACTTTGACGGCAGAGCGTCTGAGTAGGCCAAACAACTGGTTCGCCTTGGTGATCTGTTGACGAATGTGAATGGACCATGTAAGGTCGTTACCAACGGTCACGCCTAGGTCTTTTTCGCTAGGAACGTGGTCCAAAACTTGACCATCAATGGTATAGTTAGCCAATAGGGGACTCAGTGCGTTTCCTGGTAATGGTTAAAACTTTACATTTCTTCGCATTGAACTTCAGCCGCCAAGAGCGTGCCCAGGTCGCCAAATTAAATACCTCACCTTAAAATATATTTATCATATCACTCCCAAATTGTCGGTGATTATCAAGGGTGACAATCTCTTTCGATTTATGGACTTAGTTAGTTTGTTAGTACGTCGCTTGAAGTTTTTTAATCTATTTTTTATTTAAACAATATTAAGACTTAACATTTGCTCTATTAAGAGCATAGAAGCTCATCTAGAGAGCTTATGTTAAATAAACTAAAATTAATGATTTCAGCCGCGTTACAGATCAGACGGTAATAATAATAGTTGTAGGAGTTAAATAATACACATATATAACAATGAGCAATAATAATTACAAACAATTAGAATCAAAAGCGGTTTGATTGGACAATAAATGAATGGACGCATACAGAGGTTACATTGGTATTATAATCAAGCCCTGAAACACCGTAAATGAACCAGTCGATTATCTTTTTATCAGATGCGGACAGCCATTTAGGTCCAATTATTTGTTTTGAAGTTTGATGTATGCTAAATAAATGGGGGGAAAACGTAAACAAGGATTCGCCTATACAATACATAGCAATGTAATGATAGTGTATGAGAAAAACAAGTTAAAAGTTCTAAAAAGCGATCATCGGCAGCGAAATCGATCCCTCGTAGCGTAACGGTGAGAAAAAATTACGGTTAGGATTTGGTTTAAAATCAGGGTTAGGGTTTGTTCCGATTCTTCCCAGACGCTAAATATTTTTATATAGTTGAGGGTGGCGTACTTGTGAGTATTTTCATTCTAAAAAATTCTAAGTGGACATCGCTTTAGTTTGCACTTTCAGGGAACTCTACAAATTCGAGTTTCTTATACCGAGAAAATACCAAAAATCAAATAAGCTCTAAACGTATATCTCTTTTAATGTGTAATTACATTATTCTTAATTTTACTTTCCTGATCCTTTTCTTTTAGATCTTCGATGCTTTCATTGTAATCATTGCTTTCTCCATGGAAATAACGCTCAGGTTTGTAAACTTTCAAGATTTCTTAAGTTTTGATCAAATCAAACCTAGAATAATAGGCACATTTACGGGAACAATTTCCGCCAGGGTACTCGTTACACCTTTAGCCACCCCGCCTCCGAAAAAATTGCTTAACAACATTTTATTCTTCCAGTGTGATGAATGCTGGGAAGACCTGGAAGAGCCTGGGCTTTATCATAGCACTTCGGCTTTGGAGAGTGCTGAGAGTAGTTACAAGTAAGTACTGTCGAATTTAACAATTCTCAATCATAGTTCCCTCATTGAACATGGAAATCAGTCGTCACATTGGTCAAAATAACAGAGGGTGCAAGAGGTACTAAGCCCTGTCCTGTTGTTAACGATACAAATTAGCGAATGAGAAAATGTCCAGTTTTGATATAAACCTCTTTTATGCATTTTTCCTATCCTTGCACATAGAATTTGAATTATATATTGTTTTATTCGAATTTAATGCACTACTGACCAACCAAACGGACACTATGGGAACATATTAACGGATTGAATTGCGTAGGTTTTTAAAGGGGCTGTCATCCCATAGTTAATGTTGTGAACTGACCAGCGACCTTCTTTGTTGTCTTTTCTACCGTGACCGTGCACAAAACACAACAGAAGTTAAAAAAAACATTCAGCCAATATAAACGTGTGGGTTCAGTCGTTCAGGTGACGCTACTGAGACATGACCATGCACAATCTTTTGTCTCTTACCCCCTTCCAACCTAAATCGCAGCGTCTTTGTTAGCCCTTTTGAGGTTTGCCGGGTTTCCTAACCATTCCACTCTATTAACCACAGGAAACCCAAGCTCTGTTTGTGTTTTAAATTATAAGGGTTTGTATGAGATTTTTAACGAGTATTTGGTTGTATACCGTTAGGCCAGAAATACTGAAATAAAATCAATGAAAACTTACCTTAAGTCTTTGTCTGTTCTTTATTGGGCTCTGTATGCAACTGATTTCAGCGAATTCTGTTGAAATGTTACCCCTCGACCTCTCCAATTAACTATGGTCAACCGAATTGAGCCTTCAAGTTTCTTTAAAACAAAACTATAAAAATAACACTGGTATAATCTACTAAAAGTCGCTAACCGCCGTGGGGAGCGAGTAGCAGCTGACGTTTCGAGCGCAAGCCCTTCGTCTGAGCAAAAGAAGGAATTGTGGGTGGGGAAACGGTTTATAGTGTTGAGTGCATGATTACCTCTGAGAAAACATGTATTCGGATCAATTAGTGAACTCAATACTATACAAACCGCTTCCTCAACAACAATTCCCAATTTGCCCAACGAAGGGCTAGCGCTCGAAACGTCAGCTGCTACTCTCTCCCCACAGCATACCTTAATCGACTTTTAATTGATCATAGCAGTGTTTAATTATCTTCCCCACCGACACAGATTAACACTAGGTTTTACAGGAACTAGTCACCCGTCGTATAAAAATAACACCCAGAGATAGAAGGGAAATATCACGTAAATTTAACATATACTTTTCAAACGTTTTCGATTGAGGACGGCAAAGATTAAATTAAATTGGATTACAAAGAGCTAGCTTATTAACTTCACTCTATATTGAGCATGCGCGAGATCCACTTTTTAAAGCCGGCACGCATTGATTTGATCGAGAAGCCGATGGCCAAAACTGAACCCACTTGTTTCAGTCTTGGCTCGAACTAGCCGGCCCTTTGCAGCTAACAGTCACGATGTAATAGTTCAAAGCAGACAATGAGGACTGGACGGGATTTCAAGTCCGCGCAACTAATTGCGCGGACTTGAAATCCCGTCCAGTCCGAATTGGAGGCTTTGACATGATATCTCATCCTCATTAATTATTCATGAGGTAACCAACCATGTGCCCAGAATTCGATCACATGACGATCCTTTAAACCACGGAAAGTACTCCCAGAACTACATTCAACCATTTTTTCCAGTCCAAGGACTGAATTAATTTTGTTCCAGTCCTAGGACTGAATTAATTTTGATCCAAATCACAAGTGATGTTCATCTGTGTTCTCATTGGGTATCATTCATGCATGTGTTGGGCCTAATTAAGCTACCAGGATTACAGCATAAGTATGACTTTACATGGAGAAGTGAAGGAGAAGACGGAAATAAAAATCGGTGTCCAGAGTGTGACTCGAACCATCATCCGCATGGCTGCTCTTGACTACTAGTCCGCTGTCCGCTGTCAGATACTTTTTGCTCTCCAGTACATCTACGTGCAGTTTGTTAGCTGGAAAGCTAAGGGCCTATTGTAGACCTTTCGTTAACTCCCTGTACACATTTCTTCCAGATATTATCGCCTTTAAAGAAGAGCTATATGAACTGATCGACGATGAGATTGATGCTAAGGAGAAGGCCAAGAAAGCCGAACAGCCTACAGGTTCACCACCAACAGAAAGAGACGCCCTTCAAGAGGCTAAGGAGTAACTGCATTGGGAATAAACGTCAATTTTTTTAACAAGGCTAACCTGTTTCAGCTTTGACTCGTAAAACGCGATTAATGAACGATAGTTAAATATTTCGAAACAAAGACATGAAATAATTGTTTGAAAAGTACTTTTGGTCTAAAATATATACGCAGACGTTGGAACAAAGACTAAGAGTTTCACATGCATGCAGATACTGGGATCCGAATGGACTTATAAAACCCGATTACCATTACTTCCTCCGATTGATCAAGCACAGTACCCAGGCCACTCAAAGGAAACAGTCACGTGCTGATGTATAACTTGAATAACCAATGACTTGGAGACTTGTTACCATGCGAAAGGCGAAGGGTGCGTTCGATTGACCGTATTCCGAAATAAGAATACACAGAATGATAACTACAAATCGCTTATTTCGGGAATTTTTAGTCCATGGAATACAAGATGTATCTTGAATATCATATTTCAGCAAATATCATATTTTAGTAGCTTACAGTGCAAAATGTGCCTGAACCAATGATTTGCAGATCTTATTCCATCTATTCTTATTCCGGAATGCGCCCTAAGACACGATGAAAATAGCATAAGGGTACGTTCGATTAACCGTATTCCGGAATAGGAATAGATGGAATAGTCTCTGGAAATCACTGGTCGAGGTACAATTTACGTACACTGTAAGCTACAAATGCTTGCCGACATACTGATGATATTCACGATACAATTAGTATTCCAGTAGCTAAAAGAATCCAGTATAGCGATTTGTAGTGATCATTCTGTGTATTCCTATTCCGGAATACGGTCAATCGAACGCACCCTTAACTTTACAAACAGGTTCTGCTTTTCAAGTGCAGATAATTTTGCCATCCTGTACAACATGTCATTGTATTATTGCAAAGAGCCAACAAATTTTCATGTTCAAGAAAGGCGCTGAATAACCGCAACATAAACTTTAACTTCAAAATTTACAGTGGCATTAAGGTGCTGATATCTCCGAAGGAATTTGATAATTCCTTGGTTACGAACCTGAAGTAGCACTCAACGCCCTCTTAATTATACACACTTACCATCTCAATCGACGGAGGGCGCTTACAGGCGGCGCGCTTAATAGAGGAAAAACGGTAAATGACAACTAGATATTTAGAACCGAAGAGTACACAAAGGTACTGTCCACACTAACCGGATAATCTTTTCATTAAAAACGTGTAAAAAAGTATTCCGTCCACATTATCTTTTCGAATTTGTCGCTGTCCACACGAAAGTGCGAAACCGCCGTTGTCGATTTTCAGCTGTTTTAGTGTGGAGGGAAGACCTAAAGGATAAAAAAAAGATGCGTTTTCGAATTTATCCGGATTAGTGTGTATTGGCCCGATTCAAACGTCGAACTTTTCATGCGCCGAACGCAATAGACCATTTTCTCAAGTATGCGCACGCAACAGGCTTGACGGGCCGGTAAATACTTCGTGGGAATCACGTAGTGGTTTTCTATAACCCTCCCTATTATTTTAACCAATACTAAATCCAAGCATTTTTGCTCTGACGAAGGGCTAACGCTCGAAATGTCAGCTGCTACTCGCTTTCCACGGCGGTTAGCATACCTCAATCGACTTTAGTTGATTACATACCAGTCTAAATCCAAGCTGCCTGCATGAAGTATTTCTTGGCGGGCCGTGAGTTTTGTTAGCTTTTGTTAGACTCGTTCTGATGCGACAGCCTTTGTTATTCAAATTACCGGCTATTGTTCAAAAAGCGATTTGGCGGGCCAATTTTGCGTGCGCATACCTGAGAAAATTGTCTATTGAAACAAAAGATAATTAGGTGGCTTCTTTTTATTTAATTAGGTTCGGCTCGTGAAACGATCGACGTTCGAATCGGGCCTCAGAAGGATTAAAGAATGTGAAAAAGTATACACATCTTGACAGATAAAGGCCCCTTCTCACATGCTGGAGCCGACTGTTTACAAACATGAAAAAATGAATATGTTCCATGCCACACAACTATAAAGGAATCAATAACTTCTCAATCTGTTCCGCGTTAGTCCACAAAGGTGAATAGCAATGTAAAACAGTGAACCGTATTATTATTTAAATTCGTTTATTTAACTTTATACATTTATTCAAACAGTAATAAAATGTCAAATGATCGATCTGTCAAAACGGAGGGGAAATTATTTCCATAAGAATATACATTTCATAGCTAATTTATTTACTAATATATAGCTAATACGCTAAATATGATTAGGATTGAATAGGATTGAACTATGCATACATCCGATAGTAATTTTACAAACCCAGTGAAATAGAGGTTAGACATTATAGACAGTAATTTCATTGTTTTCCTTTGTGTAACTTTGTCTATTAGAGATTGACTATTAGATTATGTTTTTAAGTGAAATTACTATCACATTGACAGCGCAGCCACATTAGCGAATTTAAGATACGACGACTACGGACTACGACTACGGATGGACGTGCCTAGCTGGGCCCAGTACGCAACGAAAGGCGCGAAAATTTCAATATGGTGGCGAGAATGAGCTGAAGCCATCGCGTTGCCGAAAGAATTGACCAAAAATGTCCACATAAGTTATGCCCAGAAACGCTGTAACTCGAATATAAAGCAATTTATTGTGTAGTTAAAAAGTTAGCTATTAAAATATCCAAGAGTGGTAAATTTCTTACATTGAATTCGACTAACGTACTCTGTTGTGGTGACTACGAGAAACGCGGACTTCTCACCGTCGTGGACTCGCTACGGTGCAATTAAACCAACACGAGTGGCTCGTCCTTTATCGGTGCGCTTCCGTAATCGTCGTATCTTAAAGTCCCTTTTAATCCAAACTACCTACACACCAATATTTTAATTATAGCTAGTAGCATATCACAGGCCACTAGTAACAACATGGCGAGTCTTTCCCAATTCTGTCAGTGCTCGTGGTTATCTGTAGTCTGCTGTGACATAATGATTTTAAACTTTACTAGAATTCACGAAGGCAATATAATACATTACATGAAACGTCCCAAGCCATGTATACTCTATCGCAAGATAGAAAATAACAAGTATTAATAACCGACATTCCCTGTCTTAGTTACAAATGTATACATAACAATACTGCGTATTATCACATAACTAGTGGTTCACTATAAACTCATCCCATACAATACTGTGTTCAGCTATTCGTCTTGGAATCACACTGTTATATTATACCGCCCTTTCGCTTCGCTGGCCATGCCGTGAAGGTAAACATAAAGTGCATTGTTACTGGATGAAAGGAGAAACTTACAGTGCAACGAAAGTACATTAACCCAGGCCTAAACGTTTGAACATTGTTGTGAAAACACTGGCCAACACAGTCGGTCTGCAACACTGGCCAACACTGTTGGTCAGCAACACTGGCCAACACTGTCGGTCAGCAACACTGGCCAACACAGTCGGCCAGCAACACTGGCCAACACTGTCAGTCAGCAACACTGGCCAACACACTCGGTCAGCAACAGTGTCGGTCAGCAACACTGGCCAACACTGTCAGTTAGCAACACTGGCCAACACTGTCAGTTAGCAACACTGGCCAACACTGTCAGTTAGCAACACTGGCCAACACTGTCAGTCAGCAACACTGGCCAACACACTCGGTCAGCAACAGTGTCGGTCAGCAACACTGGCCAACACTGTCAGTTAGCAACACTGGCCAACACTGTCAGTTAGCAACACTGGCCAACACTGTCAGTCAGCAACACTGGCCAACACACTCGGTCAGCAACAGTGTCGGTCAGCAACACTGGCCAACACTGTCAGTTAGCAACACTGGCCAACACTGTCAGTTAGCAACACTGGCCAACACTGTCAGTTAGCAACACTGGCCAACACTGTCAGTCAGCACCACTGGCCAACACTGTCGGTCAGCAACACTGGCCAACACACTCGGTCAGCAACAGTGTCGGTCAGCAACACTGGCCAACACTGTCAGTTAGCAACACTGTCGGTTAGCAACACTGGCCAACACTGTCAGTTAGCAACACTGTCGGTTAGCAACACTGGCCAACACTGTCAGTTAGCAACACTGGCCAACACTGTCAGTCAGCACCACTGGCCAACACTGTCGGTCAGCAACACTGGCCAACACACTCGGTCAGCAACAGTGTCGGTCAGCAACACTGGCCAACACTGTCAGTTAGCAACACTGTCGGTTAGCAACACTGGCCAACACTGTCAGTTAGCAACACTGTCGGTTAGCAACACTGGCCAACACTGTCAGTTAGCAACACTGGCCAACACTGTCAGTCAGCACCACTGGCCAACACTGTCGGTCAGCAACACTGGCCAACACACTCGGTCAGCAACAGTGTCGGTCAGCAACACTGTTACATTGTTTGTCGCCCCATGTTAACGGTAAAAAAGGTAACGGTATTCATTTATATAGCATAAAGTGATTGTCATGAGTGATTGTCATGAGTGATTGTCATGAGTGATTGTCATGAGTGATTGTCATGAGTGATTGTCATGAGTGATTGTCAGTACCTCGGCTGTTGTGTTGGGAGACAAAACAGCCCGATACTGTCGTTAGACTATGTTGGACCAACATATTTTGTTGCGCGAAATGTTCGATCGAAAACAAACTTTCATCCAACAAAAAGTGTTGATGCAACATAATCCAAGATGGGGAGCTCAACAGTGAGTCTAATTGTTGGAGGCATGTTTGCACAACAATTGATATTCCAACGGTTACCCCTGGCTTTAGATAAGGTTAAAGTGTATATTGATCAAATATTTTTATCATTAATATCGATTCTACATCAAGTGAATAGTTGAATAGTGTTGCATCCATGAGTTTGAGGTTTATAATTATAATATATTCAAGCCGGTAACGTCAAACCGTTACCAAATGACAGGAAATTACCGAATTCACGTCTAATTCACGTCAGATCATTAGCATATTGGAAATAGAAACCTCTAACTCACAGACGCAACACTCAAATAAAGAAATATTCAACTATTCATTTGATTTAAAATCAATATTAACGATAAAAATTGTTGATGCAAAAATGCCCATTTCCGGTATATACTTCATGGTAGTGTTTCGTTCCAAATAGTCTCCCTGCATAATACTGTAAAACAGTAGAGAACATTATTATGCAGGGAGACTATATGGAACGGAATATTACCATGAAGTATATACCCGATTACCTAATTTGAATGTCTTCATATTAAAGAGTACACCAAGATATTGAGATCTAAAGTTACAGAGGTTTATATGTCCAGAATAGCCCACTTCCGCGATATGCTTTACTTGTCACGCATAAAGGTTTCAATACGAGGCCCCGTGCTAAATAAAATGTATTCTTTTCTCAGAGAAGTGGGCTATTAAATGTGGACTGACTAACCTCGTTTCCAATATTTTTCTAGTTATTAAAAGCTGATACCTTTGCGTTAATTTAATTTCACGCTACTAAACGTTTCATACTATAAAGGCGTGTTCTATGAAATGGTGATATTCATTTTACTAAATAAGCTAAATGTGGACTGGCTAGCACTCGTTCTCGTGCTAGAGGCGGCAATTATTGTATACGAAAGGTGCAACATTACATCATTGATTAACTTCTCTCTCTCTCTCTCTCAGCCATGATCGAAGCGAAAATGGTATAATTATCTAGGAGACGAAAACAATGACTATACTGACTTTCGGAAAAGTTTGAACGGGCCGAGAGTAACCCGGTGAGAGTTAACGAAAATCGGCCGTGAAACGGGAGGGAGATGTGAATGCTTATAAACCCTTATTGTTTATTGGGACTTTTTACAGATTCCGAGCGGCAAACAACACACGTATTTACATTTCATCAGTGCTTGTATTCACTATTTTACTTTCTCCCTCGTCTTCTTGCGGAAGCTGCCCTTGCTTTAAAACGAGCCACGGTACTCGTTCCTAGGTTCTGACTTCCACCACCTCCGAAGCCAGGCGTTGAAGGTACAAATCCAGACACAGTAGGGGTACTCGAACCAAAGTTAAACCCTCCAGAGGGCGCAGAGGGTAACCCGCCGCCAAATGCTGGAGCTGCAAAAGTGTGAGCAAGGCATTATTTCTCCAATATTTTTTACCACTCGAAGGTGGGCTTAAAGCCCCTCAATGGAGGTCTCCGAGGGTCTACGATTCATTGTCCTTATCCGAGAAGACGTGAAGGTTTAACCATTTGCAGTTCGATCACAAAGGCAGCAATTTGTGGCGTTGAAATACATTAACAATAACCTATTTGTGGCGTCGAAATATGCCCTGTTAGTATATACCACACCAGTGAATATCACTTTTCGCGCGCTCTGATTGGCTACTCAAACAGTGAATATGATTTCATATTCACCTCCGAGCGAAGCAGCGATCAACTCGCGCGAGTGTTTGTCCATTTGACAGAAAATAAAATAACTATTTGGTGCTCGCTATTCACCTGCTGTGTGGTATATACTAAAACAATTATTTACGTCAGTTGCGGTGAATAATTGTTAAATATTTCGTCTGCGGATATTATCTGTTCCGGGAAGAAAACAGTTCCGAGAAGAGAACAGTTCCCGATAGCGAAGCTCGAGGGAAACTGAGCTTCGAGGAACAGATAATATCCAAGGACAAATATTAACAATAACCTATTTGTGGCGTCGAAACATGCCCTGATATTTCGTCCGTGCATGGATATTATCTGTTCCGAGAAGAAAACAGTTCCGAGAGCGAAGCTCGAGCGATCTGTGAGCTTCGAGGATCAGATAATGTCCAAGGACAAATATTAGAGGAATATTTCGACGCCACAATGTAGGTTATCGTTGTTATCATCCTTCAAATATTTTCTTTGACGCGCGCTTATACGCTCACAGGGGGTGTATTTGCGGTTATGTCCCGCTCGCGGAAAGAAAATATCGGGTCACGTGACGCATTCAACCAATCACCGCCTCCCCGTGAGCTCGGTGGTAAATCTCCGATCTGTTGTGCGGAAGGTTGATGGTTCAAAACCCCGGCCGGACAAACACTCAGTATCTTTAATGTAACTGAGTAGAAGGTGCTGCCTTTGTGAAACAATCTCGTTCACTAACTGCAAATGGCAAGACCTTCACGTATTCTCGGATAAGGACGTTAAATCGTAGGTCCCACGTCGGCCTTAATTTTATCAGTCTCACGACACTGTCACGAGTTACCGACGTTAAATAAGGTTGCTTGACCTTTCTATGTACGTTAAACTCATCTGAAGTGTTAAAAAAGTGTATACATACCACCGGCAGCGGGATTTTCTTGAGTGAAACCACCGGTAGAACCACCAGCACCTGTAATGAAGAACACATTTATGATTAACACTGGTGATTATCCTATAAATATTATATTTCAGTCAATCAGAGCTCAGCTTTACTATGCAATACATATAGGATATTACATGGCCGCGCGGTGATACGGATGTTGATGAAATATCTTACGAGTAAGCGCAAGTTTATATACAATTATCGATGAAATACCAGATTTCATGTCTTACTAAAACGTCTAGAATTTTTTAAAAGCCAGTCACATATCTTCACGTGTGAAGATATAACTTTTTAGAAAGAAATATACACTGGTATTTCATCGATCATTATTAAAAGGAGATATTTCATGGTTCTTCTATGAAATACATTTAGCGATCAGGCCAATCAAAATGCAGGAAATTTCGTGCCCTTTCTTTATCAGCCAATCAAGAATTCAAGAATTTGAATACATAATTAGTCTTGCAGACGCGTTCGCCACTCGTGATAAATCTTCCCGCGTATATTCGTTTTTATAGATCGTTCTCACTGACGTCACACAAAAAAATGCGTCAAGAAAAGACTGATATTAGTAAAATACTTTTAATGTTGTGTATAGAGCAGTTAAAAATATGTAAATGACCGAAATTTTGGAGCATTAGAGTACTTCATAACTGAGCTGTCGGACAAATAACATTCAAACAATTTAGTGTAATTTGTATGCGGCGGCCATGTTGGTGTACCTCTTTGGTACACCAAGATGGCGGCCGAAAACGTACTCTACAAATAAAGCTGATTTTCCCAGCAATATGATTAGCATTCACTTCAAAACACATTATATATCACTTTTAACGTTAAATCAAGTCAAACATTTTAAATTGGCAGGAATATATGGGTTTCCATGACATTTAGGAAACACGCTGAGCTGTGCCGTCACAAAATTCAAAATACTCTAATTCAATAACGATTCACCGTATCGACGTAAAACTTTCAAAGAATACTGAGTATACCGATACCTAAATCATATTAAAAGAACAGGGTTATAGATCCTTTAGTTTAGATTTTAGAATTTTGAAGACGTCACGTGAAAACGATCTATAGGATAATATGGTTATTTCATGGATTTCTATGTAATACAGGCGAAAATTTCACTCGAAATTCATATTATTTTGGTATACAACTCGCCTAAAATCTCGTTGTATACCAAATAATACAAATTTCTCGTGAAATATTCACAGGTATTCCGTAGAAAATCATGAAATAACAAGTAAACATATGTTATTTACCGGGCTCTCGCGAGCCATATCGGCGACAGGGGTTATCGAGAAAACGGACTCATTTCCTGTAAGGTTAAGGTCTCGATAAAGGTAAAAAAATGGAAAAAGTTTCGAAAATACGTATCTTCGCAAATTCTAAACCTAAAAGCCCTAATCTAGTATCACACGAAAAACTCAAATTGAAATATTTTTTAAAGCCTTGAAAATTCAACTTTCTTATTTCCTGCTAAAAAAAGGCGCGAAAAATAATGCCGGAGCGACATCTGCTGTCATTCACTGGGCATCTTATTTCATTCTCGTTATCCTGTGATTATCTACACTACTTTTTCTTCGTAAGATCTTACTTTAATGCAATGTCCAAAAAAGTAAAAGTAGATCGTTCTTGGAGGTATCCAATAAAGATGAAAATAGAAAAGCAGTTCACGATTTAGTTCTTGATAATTTAGTTTGTAACTGAGTAAACGAGCGTTTTACCGTGTTTTTACTCCTTTATTTTATAACGGAAATAGAAAACATTTTCCTTGTTCCCATAGAGTTATAGAAACAAGATTGGAACAACTCGAAATGGCGATAGAAACACACTCACCCATCGGGCTCGTGTTCCCACAGCCATTTCTCGTTCTCTCAAACTCCTACTCGTGTTTCTCTAACTCTTTAGAAACACGGGACATGTTTTCTATAGTACGTCTATGTGGCTTTAATAGACCTTTCAGCTTCCCTGTTTGCTGCCCCATTTCAGACCACGTGACTTTTCCCTTGAGAAAAGCTTTGTTTTTTTGTATCCCAAAAAGAAATGTACCAATTTCTATAATTGGAAAACAAAGCACTGAATCCTCTGGAGAACTATCACATGAGCTGAAAAGTATATTACCTCCCCTTCCCCCAGTTCAGTGAGGAGACCGTTACCAAACTGAAAAGGACCATATTTAACATCATTAAAATAGGGGGAAGGAGGTAGATCTTATTTGTTCAACTAAATTGACCGAGATTGTAGCTGTGCCAGTACACATAAATTAATATGTCCATTAGCTGGAAAGAACCTATACTTTCCTGTGTGGTCTAAACATGGGAAAGCCATGGATGCAAAAATATGAAGACTGACAAGAAAGGAAGACTAGAGAGATTAAGCACTACGTTCTGCGGGAAACGTCAGAAAGTTTCCTCAAACCACTCATATAAATCTATGAAGAAAAACAAAACGCAAACGCGCGAAACGTCAGAAAGGTTCCTCAAACTACTCAAATAAATCTATGAAAAAGTTATGAAACTGCAAACCACAAGCGCGGAACGCTGGACAATCTTGGTCCAGCGGTCATTTCTGCCGATCGCGGGAAGAAAAACGCGATGCCCTAATCTTTCTAATGAAATCATGTAAACGTGAATATAATTAATGCACTCTAGTACATACCAAACACGAAGCCAGCGGGCGAAGGTGATGAAGATGCATTGCCAAAGTTAAACCCACCACTGCTACCACTATTACTTCCACCAAAGTTGTATGTGCCTGAGGAACCGGATCCTTGGCTAGCTTGCGCACCAAAAGCATTCTGTATTGTTGAGGCTCCAAACGCATTCTGGGTAGCTGATGCCCCGAAACCACCCTGCAATGCTGGTGCAGCAAAAGCGCTCTGGGTGGACGAATTTCCAAATGCATTCTTCGCAGATGAAGACCCAAAGGCGGTACTCTGGGTAGACGGTGCTCCAAAAGCACCTTGGGTAGATGGCGCTCCAAATGCATTCTGGGTTGTTGGAGCTCCAAAGGCACTTTGGGTAACAGGTGGTGCCCTGAAGGCATTCTGGGGTGTTGATGCTACGAAAGTATTCTGGGCTGTTGATGACCCAAAAGCATTCTGGGTTGATGGGGATCCGAAGGCATTCTGGGCGACCGCTGTCCCATTACTACCAAACGCGTTCTGGGTCGAGCTTGTAGTATTGCTAGCGGTAAATGAGAAGCTTCCCGTTCGTTGTGACTGTGCCTTTATCGTTGTATTCGATTTGGAAGCATTGAAAGAAAATTGACCACCAAAATCACCCTGCCCAGATGTTACTTTTGGAATACTTTTTCCAAAAGCATTCTGAGGGGCATTGGCGGACAAAAATGTCGAAGTGGACCCGAATGCAGTGGGGGCTGCAGACGAACTTGCCCTGAAGGCATTTTGGGAAGATCTGGAGGTACTCTGGGTGGGTGGATTGTGTATGGAAGTCACCCCAAAGGTATTGTGAGTGGCAGATGGAACTGCTCCAAACGTATTCTGGGTACCAGCTTGAACTGGCCCGAATGGCGTCTGGGAAGTGTTCGTGCTACTTCCAAAAGTAAAGGCGTTTTGATTGGAGGGAGGCTGAGTGACAGGCATTTTGGACGAAACCGCAGAGAAGGAAAACCCTCCGGACCCACCTGTACAAACAGCCGTAAATGTAGACTGGGTTGCTGGCTGTGCTCCAAATCCAGAAGAAACCGATGCAGTCGGCTTAAAATTAAAAGAACTAATAGCAGCTGTGGGTCCAGGTACAGTCGAGCTTAAACCAGAGAACAGTGAAGACTTGGTGGTTACAGGGGCACCAGTCAAAATCCCTTGTAAACCACTTTTCTCAGGAGCCTTCAACTGGGTGAAACCAACAGCAAAACCTGGCTGGTTTGTAGCCCCTAAGACTGGTTTTGGAGGCGATGTACTTGGAACTAACACAACCGATTGTTTCTCCACGGTGGTGTTTACACCCTGGGAACCGAAAGGTATCAAAGCAGCTGGTGTACAAATTGGTGTCTGGATGCTTTGAGAAGAACTTGTGAGGGATGTTAACGTTGCCAAATTCTGTGAAGGCAAAGTTGTTGCTGGCCCAAACAGATTTTGGATTGGTGGCTGAATTCCACTCAAAGTTTGCGCAGAGCCTGCAGTGATACTCTGACTGGGTGGCAGTACTCCCATTTGGGTGACGGGGGTATTAAGACCAGTAATAGCAAATCCTGAAATACTACTACTGACCGAGGCAGCTGGGGCAAACATTGAACCCCTCAAACCTTGCAAGTTTTGCAATGAAGTCCCTCCAAGAGAACCAGGCTTTGTGGTGGCCTCTGACACAGAGAACTGCAGCCCGCTACTCTGTCCCAACGAAGACCTGCCTTGTAAGAGTGATGGGGTCGCAGATATACCAGATGCCAATTCCGGTGTGCTCTGCACAATTGGTGCTCCAAGCCGAGATAGTAGAGAGGACGATAGAAAGGGGGTTGCAATGGAGGAGGTTGAAGTCTGAGCAGTGGGTTTAATAGATTCTTGGTAGGATGGAAGAACTGATGCGGCAGAGATACCTACAAATGAAAAGCAGGGCCTTGTGATTTAAATTAGTTTAATACATAGTACGTTGTCACATAAATTGAGGTACATGTACCCATGCGAAGTGACCCAAAGAAATAATACGGGACAAGCGAGGAAGAGAGGAGAAGAGAAGAGGATCAGGAATAAGGGCCTCTGGGAAAATCCATTGAGAATCTCACTTCCATGCAAATATAAGCTTGGTTCAAAATATTAACCCCATTCCTTATTGGTTTATCTAATTATTACCAGGCATGACCATGAGTGCTGGATGGAATGGTCATTTTCATTGGCTTACCATTGCCCCCCCCCCCCCCGTAAAACTGTTTTGACATGTCATTAGAATATTGATTTGAAACTCAATGCATAGAAGCAAGACTGTCAACGGTTTTGACCAGATACCCTTACTTTATTTGATTTATTGGAGCCAAACTCCTTTAAGACTTGAGATCAATAGAAATCCAGGATTGTTTTAGGACGTTATCAAAATAATTATTACCATGTACAACTTTCAAAGAAACCCAAAGTCTAATGAAATCCACCTTTAACCATGTTAGAAGGATTCAAGAACATTAACTAATGGTATGTACAGTGTACATGTATACGTTTCAGGGTTGTCGTCAGGATTTGGGGGTAACGTCAGACAAAATTGTAAAAAAAAGGGGGAAATATCTGGGGAAAAAGAAATGAAATTCAGTGGCTAAATTAAATCGGACTTGATGAGAGTGAATGGAGTGGGAAGGAGGGAAGTTTATTGGGAAGGAGGGAAGCTCCTTGGGAAGGGGGGAAGTTCCTTGGGGAGGGAGGCCAATGCCTCCCACCCTGCCCCCCTCCCCTCCACTATTTGACCCTCTGGCTACAACCCTACTTTTACACAGGTTTTGGAATTCACCAAAACCCATCTGACATTAATGGAAATAGTTCAACGTTCCTGGGAAAAGTTGAACTTTTCCCATTATGTCCAATGGGTTTTGGCAAATTTGCCATTATTGTTTTTTTGAATTATTTTCCCCTGTTTAATAAGAAGTCACATTTCAGAAAGAAAACATTTTCAGCAATAAATAATTGTATTTTGAAGACTGCTTCAAAGGCTGGATTTCACTATGCTGAAATTCCGGAATTTTCCAGGATATTCTTTGCTTTCATGCGACATCACCACCATCTTGGATGATGTAACAAAATATTTCAAACAAGCTTCTATTGTTTGGTCAAGCAATCTCTGGGGATGGATTGAAAGTCACTGAATTACAGGGAATCTGAAAATGTTCAACCCTGTTCACTAGTGTTGGTATTGGATACTTACCAGTAGTGGTCAGGTCGTGGTGTGTTGTCAGGGTGGCAGGTGCAGCCAGAGCTGATGTCAATGTTGGTGCAGCTTCTCCAGTATTTGTAGCAGCCGAGGGATCACCAGAGGTATTACTAATGACACTCCCTGCAGCAGTTCCTACTTGGCTTGTTGGGACTAAAAAGTTAAGTTTTTTCCTTTCATTTTTTCCATTTATTGAATTCGTCACCATCATACATGTACATTCACACACACACATACAAAAGAAAATAATATGATAATTAATTAATAACATTTTTGTGACAGGAGGAGGAAACAAAACTTTCATTCCAATTGATACCAACCAACCAACCCACCCACCCCCCCCCCCCCCCCACAAAAAAAACAGTGAAAAAACTTTTCAAAGGGGGAACTTAGACCACATATTGAAAGAGAGTTTACCGTCAAAATCTCCTCCGCCATTACGCGAAATCGGTTCCCGTGGGCGAGGAACGCCTAGTCATTTTTGAGCGTACGTGACGTCAAACTCTCAACACCACAACACGTGGGCCTACATTTCTCATACAAACCTTCACGCGGACTAACATATGTAGCAAGAAAGTGTACCATTTTTCCGCAAAGAAAAGTTTTGAATAGAAATATGCCTTCCAGTTTGTGCATTTCACAGGACTGTAGCAATTTAACGAACCACAAAGCAGGCATTTCGCTACATTCAAGCCTTATAGTTGAGTACCGTACGAGCAGCCGTGTGATAATCAGTGAATAAGGTTTGTAATTATCTTCAAGCCTCAAGGATGGTTTGTGTATGTTTTGTTCGTTTTGAGGACAGAAGCTTCTCCAGAATTGTTTGTGTCACATGGAATAGCCGGTAAGATCGTACCAGAATCCACTATAACAGTTCGGAAGAAGGCCAAAACAGCCGAACCAAATGACAGAATGTCATAAATTTACCGAAAAATAAGACGACAACATAGTTTGCTGAGAACATAGTTTGTCATATTGATGCAGAAATGAACAGATAAACCTTAGCTAACAGCTTATTTGTCGGTAAATTTATGACATTCTGTCAGTTGGTTCGGCTGTTTTGGCCTTCTTCCTAACTATTATAGTGGATTCTGGTACGATCTTACCGGCTATTCCATGCCGGGGGGGGGGGGGGGACTCCCATATAAAAGGGGTAGGGATGCTCGTCGGACATTTTCGATTTGACCCCTAAGAGGTACTAAAATGGGCGTGGCTCAAGCTTATTTTGACTCCTAATAGATAATAACAATGTAAATTAACAACAGCTTTTTTGTTCAATTGACACCCGACCCCTAAAAGGTACCGCTTTACATAGAAATGTCTGTGTTTGATTGTGGATACCCTAAGTGGTACCAAACTCCTGATTTTGACCCCTAAAAGGTACGACGAGCATCCATGTACCCCTCACATAAGGGAGTCCCCCCCCCCCCCCCCCCCGGGATTCCATGTGACACAAACAATTCTGGAGAAGCTTCTGTCCTCAAAACGAACAAAACATACAAAAACCATCCTTGAGGCTTGAAGATAATTACAAACCTTATTCACTGATTATCACACGGCTGCTCGTATGGTACCGTCAAGTAGAAGACTTGAATGTAGCGAAATGCCAGCTTTGTGGCTCAAAAATGATTAGGCGTTACTCGCCAACAATAACACGTTCGAGTAATGGCGGACGTAAAATTCAAGATTCGGAGTCCAAAAAAATACGACTTCCCGTCGTCGCATTGAAAAACGGTTTGAACTGGTAATAATATAGCAACTCTACTTTATGAATATGAGAAAACATTCATATCAAAAAATTTGATCATAGTGGCACTTTAAAGAACCTCCTTCAACCACAGTGCTTTGTGCACTTTTGTTTTTGTTTTGATCCGGCGAGCAGAAAGTGGAAGCGTTTCACGAACTGAAAAAAATATATTCATAGAAGAAGTACAAAGAAGTATTTCCAATATTCACTGTGTGTGAGCTGATTGTAACCGGAAAGCGGACTCTTTAGAGATAAACTGAAGTCTCTAGTCAGGATTTCTAGACATAAATTTTGATTCAGGACTCAGACGGTGAAACCGAAAGTAATTTTATGATTTGATGAGTATTACATGATCAAAGTATACCACACAAGATTGTAACCTCTGTCTCTGTAACCTGAGAATGATTCAATCTGTCGAAAGGAATACTACTGACATTGGATCTTCGGAAGACATTTAAATATCAGATATGTTTGTAATCATGTTTTCCCTTGAAATCCCAACATTCGAAAGAAATGGTTTTCGAAGCAAACCAACTAATCTGATCTCGCGTACTTCTCGGCGATCTGTCGAAATTCACCGGTACAAACAAGTCTGTTGACAAAGGTAATCAGTGGAAAAGCGCTTTTGATTGATATATACACAACACAGGGAGAACACCTGAGAGAACAGACAAACAGTCGCGAGAAAGGATAGAAAGCTGACCTAAAATCCTGACTCGCGAATGGCTCGGCCAGACAGGAAATCCTTACTCTAAGGATAGGTATCCTAGATTCTTTCAGCTTGATGATGATTATAGTTTTCTCCACTCGGCATGAACGACTTCTAGCTGTCTAGTTTAGCTGAGATACCCTGGTGAAACTCCTTGCAGGATCCTTGAGGATCCTGAAGGATCAGAGAAGGATCCTTGTAAGGGCAGGATCCTTGAAGGATTTGTCAAGGATCCTCAGTGGCCCAGGAATTCTAAAGATCCTTGCCAGGATCCTGCTAAGATCCTTTCAGGATCCTGTAACATTCAAATTAATCTAGTAAGGGCAGGATCCTTGTAAGATACTTGAGGATTTATCCAGGATCCTGTCAGGATTCAGGCAAGATCCTTGCAGGTTTGGAATTGATACATGTAGGCATTAATAGTCACGGTTCAGATCGATTGTGCTGAGACTTGATATTGTACTTTTGTTTCCATTGTATAAATAAAGACATACATACATATATAAATAACATATATTTTACTATAAGCTGATGAAACATTACAATATAATTATAAAAGATACCTTCATTTAAAAAAAATATTTTAGACTAATGACTAGAATATTACTCACCGATTTGACTGGCAATCGTTTAAAAAAGAAATGCCATTGTTTAATTAGCGAAATTTTTCTGTCCGCCCATTCAAAATGTGTGTTTTTGTTAAGAAATTCGAACAGAACTGAAAGCTATATCCGCCATTGTCCTGTTTATTGATTGCCCACATTAGAGTAAGACTAGGACCGAGTTTATCCATATTTGGTAACCAGGCCTCCAGGTAACAGTTTGAACAATTTAGGTGCCAGATCGTTTCGTTGGAGGTTTTAGAAGCTCTCTCAAAGGGTCAATTCAACAGTATTTCAAGAAGAAGATTTGTTAGATGGAAAGATAATAATAATGGCTTCAATTGAGAGACATTATCAGTCCTGGATGAGATGAATTCCTGAAGAAATTTATCTGAGTAGAAGGTGAGCAGAAATGTTTCACTTAATTACTCCTAACCATCAGATATTACATTTAAAACTGTTCTTTAACTTGAACATCTACATGTAGCAGTTTATGACTTGCGTAGACTGTACATAGATTGGAAATTTTGTGTATGAATTGAAGGGTTATGTTAAGTTTTAATCACAGTCTCCGCCGATCCGATCATTGCTTGTGTCGTAAAGCATTGAGCACATATTTGAATATTTCGCTCGCAGTGTAGAAGATAGACCGACTGAATCTGATTACAACTAGTTGTTATTCTACGTTTTATTTATTGCCTATTGGTTATTATTTTTTGCAGGACATGAACTTGTAGGTCAGAAGCTACAAATGTATTAAACCATCAAAGAGAGCTAAACAGGGAAAAGTAAACTACATCATTTGTACAATCATGTAGCTGCCAATTAGTGAGTGAAAATTACATGTAGAATCACTTGAACACTGTGCTTTTATTTTTTAAATAGAAAACCGGCCTGTACATGTACATAGCTAATAAACTAAACTTACATTAATAAGGATTGTTAGAGTGGTTTTACTTGCAATGGAATTAGGGTCTAATTGTGCCTATTAATCAGTAATATCTATTTCATGGGATGTTTGTTGGGTTTTGCCTGTCTCTAAGCTAGATTGTTACCCTATATATAAACCTTGTCTACGTATAAACTGCATGCAGGCATTCACATATTTAGATGCTTCCATTTAAGTGATTTTGAAAAGATGACACCCTGCCTCTGCTCACGGGGTAGGCTAACATCTGCATGCAGGATGTCTAATACTCTTATTTCAATTTTGGTATCTGTTGAGCAACACCTGTCCTTATTTTTAGGAACCCCAAATTCGAAGTGTACACATGCTTATTTATATATAATATATAGAGCTATTGTATTTCAAAAAAGGTTGTAGTTGAATGTGATTAAGCCTGTTGCAACCAGACCAAAAGTGAGAAAATTGGTATAAGGTCAATATTGCTGTCTAATATGTAATCATGTACAATCATAAATTATATTATTAATTGACAAGTGAAAAATGTACATTTTAAATCGAGCAAGCAAGAACAGAAGACATGATTTTAGAATGTAAATCTATACAATTTTCTTTCAGTCTGGTCAAGTAAGCTTGAGTCATATTGGGGACAACATTATTTTAATACATGTAGCAGTACCTGTAACAGCATAAATGCAATATATAGTACAGTCAGTCAGCATACATGCCTGTAGATTATTAATATGTACTTGGGTTGTTGTGGTGTAGAGTTTGGTTTTGTAGGGCAGTTTATTACCTGGCACATGTACATGTAGATTTTTGTCTGCATGCAATAATGAAATATGAAAGCAATATATTGTAAATTACAGTCATGTACCTACCTTCGTATAAATTAAAACAAATAACTGCATACCTTGTATTTCATTTTTGATTGGTAATTGTTTTAAAGTTTTATTAGACTGCATGAGATGTAATTAAACACAACTCTAATACTACATGTACCTTCTGATGTCATCAAAGGTGCATTTGCATTTATTTATTGAAAGGTCATTTAAGATCTCAGTGCTGAGAATACATTCAATTTCATATTATACAGTTACAGTAAAGGCTCTTGACTGTTACTGAACATTCATTTCTGTTTCATTCAGTTTTTCACAATCTGGTTTCCTTTATGCATCATTGGCTGTCATTACGTTTTTAAGTTGCTGGACAACTGAGATACATGTAGCTGATCTTTTTGTGCAATTAAAGCTACAACTTGGTAGCTGGCAATCATCATACATTGCTGGCAATATCCCCAGTAGCTGGCTTCTAATGACAGCCCTGCATGTTTATGTGTATACATGTATGTGTTATTAAACAAATACTCCTTATTGTGAATTGCCACCCTAGAGAATCATGAAGCAATCCTCGAAGTAGATAACTTAACATTGTAAAAGATTTTCGAGAGTTGTTCCAGATTCTTTGAGGATCCTGAAATAATCCTCAAGGATCCTGGAACAATCCTCAAGGATCCTGGAACAATCCTCAAGGATCCTGTAAAAACAATCATCAAGGATCCTGGAACAAGCCTCAGGGATCCTGGAACAATCCTTTAGGATCCTGGAACAATCCCCAAGGATCCTGAAACAATCCCCAAGGATCCTGGAACAATCCCCAAGGATCCTGGAACAATCCCCAAGGAACCTGGAACAATCCCCAAGGATCCTGGAACAATCCTCAAGGAACCTGGAACAATCCCCAAGGATCCTGGAACAATCCTTAAGGAACCTGGAACAATCCTCAAGGATCCTGGAATAATCCGCAAGGATCCTGGAACAATCCTCTAGGATCTTGGAACAATCCTTAAGGATCCTGGAACAATCCTTAAGGAACCTGGAACAATTCTCAAAGATCCTGGATCCTGGATCCAGGATCCTTCAGGGAACCCTCAAAGATCCTTGGAGGATCCTGGCTAGGATCCTTAAGGATCTTATACAGGATCCTGCAAGGTTTTTCACCAGGGTATGCGATGAATAGCTGCCGCCAACAATCAACACAAAATAACCTTCAAAACTACTCAAAGACGCGAAAAATATTAGTCACGAGCTCAGGGCATTTTATCTTTCAATTCAGTATAAAATCTGCCAAACATAAAGCTATGATGGGATAGTTTTAGATGAATTGCAAATTCCATCAAAAACAACAGAATAACGGGTTACCCAAAAATGGCCGACAAGAAGTACATGGGCGTGCAATGCAGTGTGGTTGAAGGAGGTTCTTTAAGTTCTCTCTATACATGTAGCTTCCAATTTCAAATTTTCCATAATCCCCTCTCTCATGACAGTGGAACTGCCCAGATACTAAATACATGTGAGTAGTAATAGTTACATACAGGGGTTATAAAACTAATGTGAGAATTTAGATTAATACAATTATCTAAATTCAACTATGGCAGTCAGTAGCTAGGTACATGTAGTTGTTCCGTAAAATACAGGGAAATAGTGTTCCTAAACTTAAAGGGGCATATGTTATGGTACTGCGCATGTATCGAGTAATCGCTCGGTTGGTGGCTGATAATTGGATAAAAACAGTTAAACTTCCCTCCCTCAATGCTTGATTGAAAGGATTTTCAATATTTTCTCACTGTTTGTTTGTGGTTTTTGCATATTTGCTTTGATTTTAAGCATCCCACATGGCCAAGAGGTTCGTTGGTTCATATCAAAATCGGTGGAAATAGCTGTAAAAGTCTATTACTGTGACACAGCCCCTTTAAAACAAAATAATTGTAAATGTGACTTTCATAGTTAGTTCAAGCTTTCTGTCAACTAAAGAAACCTCACTTCATTCATTTTATGTTTATAACTATTCAGTCTGGACAATAACAATATGTTGAGGATTCACTATTTTTTATCACTTTTGTTTAGCAACATGTAACATTCACAAGACAGTTTTTTTTCAAATACACATGTACATGTACATACAGTGTAATAGGTGTCACATGTACAGCTGTTTCAACAAAGGTTGCCCCGGACAAGTGGCAATCTCATCCCAAAATGGATTGTGGTTGTACTAAGCTGAAAGTCTAGCAAATTTGTTTTTTTGGGATCAACAACTTTTAGATGAATATAATTTATTCCTTCACATCAATTTTGGAATTACATGTACACAGTAAAAGAATACTGATTTACCAGTTTCGGATGCTGTAGTGACTGCTGCTGTACTTGATGAATGGGTGGATGCCATACAGGTAGTTACTTGTATTGAGAATGATGGGGATATTGCTACAAATTAAAATAACATGTCAAATACAATAAAATACATCCATTAAAGGGATACACGAGTGAAAAACACATTTGGGCTCAAAAGCATATTTCAGATGTACTTTGTTCAGAAAATGTATTAAAATTTGGTAAAACTTTTTCAGAGTTGAGAACGAAGCCCTCAAAGTTGGCCCTGCGAAGACCTGGGCGCCGCTATTTTGTTCACATTAATTCCTGTGACATTTTTTTTACGTCACTTCGTCCCACCGGAGTCTTGCTGCTAGCTTGTAGCGACTTGTTTTCTTTGCAGTGTTTTCACACGCTCGGAATTAGAGTAGATTTTCATTGATATGGCAGAGCAATTTCGTACTAGAACAAAAATATCATGAAAACAATATTGTGAGAGAAGTTCATAAGACTGGGAGGACGAAGAAAAGCATGTGGAAGGCGAGAATATCAACGAACAACAAAAGGTGACTACCGAGTTAGCTAGTGCTATACGCTGTGTGTGTGTTTGTATGGAACTTGTCAGCCTTAAACACAAGACTAAAGGTAGATTATTACAATATTGATATCGGCATAGCAATCAAAACTTGTTTAATTTGACCCAGAGAGATAATCAGGGTGTAGCAAGCAACATAATTTTAATTTCGTTTACCTAACCGATGTGTTGTGAAACAGCACGTGCGCTTGATCGCGCTAATGCTTTCACACAATTTAATAAGGGAATGGAATTATTTTTGCAATAAAATTGCTCCGAGTGTCTCGTTCTTGTGTCATTGCATATATTCTGCTATGTTGGGCTAGTTATGATCGGTTTTTACAGTGAGGTTTTAAATTTGTCAGGTGTTTCGTGTCAGTTGCACAAAGCCATGCAGTCAGTACAGATTGAACCGGATAACTTGCAAATTATATAGCTCCAATAATACATAAGTTTCGAAAGCAATGCCAATATCAACATTGTCATAATCTACCTTAGTCTTGCGTTTAAGGCTGACAAGTTCCATACAAAAACACAGCGAATATTTACATCATAGCACAACACCAGTATACAGTAGCACTACTCCACTAGCTCGGTAGTTGCCCTTTGTTGTTCATCTGATATTCTCGCCTTCTGCATGCTTTTCCTCATCCTCCCAGTCTTCTGAACTTCTCTCACAATATAGTCTTCATTATATTTTTGTTCTAGTACGAAATTGCTCTGCCATATCGATGAAAATCTACTCTAATTCCAAGCGTGTGAAAATTCTACGAAGAAAACAAGTCACTACAAGTTGACCGCAAGACTCCGGTGGGACGAAGTGACGTAAAAAAAACGTCACAGGAATTAATGTCAACAAAATGGCGGTGCCCAGGTCTTCGCGGGGCCAACTTTGAGGTGCTCGTTCTCAACTCTGAAAAAGTTTTATCAAATTTTAATACATTTTCTGAACAAAGTACATCTGAAAGATGCTTTTGAGCCCAAATGTGTTGTTCACTCGGGTACATGTATCCCTTTAATAACACATGTGCAAGAAGCACTGCAACTATGTATGCAACTGTACAACGAGTTTCACCCAAAAAATATCCAGGGATTGAGCCAGAAGGGACGATTTGGCCTGCCATTTAATTTCCTTTGGAAGCAGACAAAGTGGGTCAATTTGACCATTATTGTATTTTTTCAAGGGACAAATGTTTCTTTAAAAGCAGGAATGGCACAATGGTGCTGCCTGGCTCATTCCCTGAATATCCCTGCTGCTTAAAGTATGTATAACTTCAAAATTAAGTTGATCTCATTTGAAATCCCTTTCAAATTCATTAAGGATGGCATTTTTAGCCTGAATTTCAGCCGTCTCCTCTGGTTTGTTCCTCCCAAGAGAGACATCTGAAACCAATTTCATAAGTAAAGTAAATCATAAGTAAATCAGAGAAGACGGCAGGATTTTTTGTTTCTGTTTTGGACTCGCAATGGTTGATCATTGATGATTTTCAATGGAGTGCTTGTCTTTGGCAAATACCTTAAATTCGTAAGGAAAACAACTGGAAATGGATTGAAAGTGTCCTGCAAAATAACCGGCCGGCTGTTCTGTAAACATGTACGGTTTTTCACGTCACCAGTCGCGTTCGTGGGGTTGTTGATAATCGATTATATATTCCTTCACAATCAGTGGTAAAACTGTCACTATACTCTCTTCAAGGGACTGTTCTTTCCCATAAAAGTGTCTTGAAACTTCTTTGTAAATTCTCCAAATATCCTTAGATGCTTTTCTACTTTTCTGCTGCATTATTTACAAAGGTAATCTCTCCCTGTCTCGAACCGAATGGCAGATCATGGATCGTAAGCAGATTGAGAGACTTTACAAGTATAAACGGAAGATGAAGGCTTCAAATGTTACTGAACGATTTGTTGCTTCAAAAAGGTTTTCACAGCATACATTTAAGAGGCACTTGAAAAGCAAATGGAATGTAGATAGGTAGGGTCTTAGTTTTGACACAATCTCAAATAATTTCTAAGGTGAGAGCTTTGTTTTTGTGACCCAACAAACTCTTTACAGCTGCCGTGGCAGTAATCATTTGCATAAATTAAAATTTTAATCTGCTTTGACATAACTGGACGGCATTATCGGCTATTGGATTCAGACGTCTCTCTTGGGAGGAACGAATCTGTGAGAGGAGATGGCTGAAATTCAGGCTATGGCATTTTTTGTATGTCAATAACTCATCTCGTTGAAGAGATATTATGCATTTTTTTTCAAATATGCAAAGGCCATGATTTTGATGTCAGTAGACTTGAACTGCCTTGAGTGTTACTATGGCAACAGCATATTAAACCTGCATGATGATGTGTGTTTTACTTATTTCCATACGAAAAAGTCATGTGCAAAGTTTCAATTATTTTTACCAAATATTTGCAGATATCTTTCATTTTGAGATTTGTCTCAAGGTTTTTCAAATCAACTGACGTAACAGTCAATGTATTTGCATACTGCAAAAAATACAAATATCTGAAACGAGATGAGAGGTTGACAAACAAAGAATGTCATCCTTAATCAATTCGAAAGGGCTTTCATACATGTATGAGATGACAGTACATGTAATTCTTAATTCACAATAATTATATACATTAACCACTGAGTTCTGGTCGACCAACACTCAGGGTCTTACATTTACATTGTAAAATAACCAAGTAGAAGGTGTTGCATTTACATAATCTGGAACAATAAATGATTGGACTTTCACAGATGTACATGTAACACTGTAGTCCTATTACATGTAATTCACCAGGACCTGGTTGTTGGAAGGGGAACTTATCCCTAGGATAGTACTAAATCTGTAACTGAAGGGCTGTGTGCAACTAGGGCATAAGTGACTCATAATCACGTTCTAAATTCTCCCTTATAAAACAAAGAATTGGAAGAAGAATTTAGAACACGATCAGGAGTCGCTCACACTCATTTTGCACACAGCCCTCCAATTGTAATCTGTACAGTTAACCCTGGGTTAGCAATCTAACCCCAGGGTGGTGCTTACCCTTGCATCGAACAACCAGACCCTGAAGTCCATGTGGGAGAGGAGTGAATTGTGATGGTACAATTAAGTGTACATACATGTCCATATATGTGTTACCCAGACTCTATAACTACAGGGCTTACAATTACCCTACATGTATATCATTATGACGTCACGGCTTGTTTACGAGGGGGACAGAATCGACTTGAACAATAGAGTTTTGAACTAAATCTGCTCTGCTGAGGAAAATTTAACTTCGAATTGTCTGGTTTCCAGATCAGCTGTATCAATGTTCATCCCACAATATTTACCTTATTTGGTGGCTGTTACCGCTATTCTACGTTCTACAAAATGCATTTGATAGCGATTTCTTTTGTGTTGTTGCTGTTTTATCCCCCTCCCATGACCGTGATCCTTAGCGTTTAAACAATAGATTGTTTTGATTTGATGTAAGAATGTTATAGGTCAATTAAACAAAAAGTCTGGTCCCATTTTGCAACAAGTTACGAAAATTTGGTTGCAAATTCACAATTTTTAGTTGCAAAAAAACAAACAGAATCCAGCGGTCCTACAACAAAAAGCTGCACATGCGATGTATTTCTAAAATAGACCGCTTTAAAAATGTAATGGTGGCGAAAGTTTGTGTCATTTGGATAAAGGGAAATAAAATGGGGAAAATAAAGGTAAATGGTGCATGATTTTGCTGAAAAGTTATAAAATATCAATGAAGCATAACACACAAGACTGTTGAACAATTTATTAATTCTTATATTTACTAGGTGAAAACTAGTTTGTGACTGCCACAAAAGTTTCAGTCACAAGTGATAGTAATTTGGTCGCATGAAATAACAGCTTTCTCACAGATTTGCAGGAAAACAAATCCCTGACTTTTCTCTGACCAAGAAGTGTTTTTTTCACTAACCTGCAGCATAGGCTCACATTTTTTCCAAATAATCATTATTTTGAGACAGAAACATTGAATAGAACAACCCAGAACACCCTAAAGAAATAAGTATGTGAAACCTAAAAATTCCATGACTTTTCATTGAAATTTGGGATTTCCCTGACCCAACTCCAACCTTGATTTTTGTTTTGTTTTTCCTTGACCATGTAAACCCTGAATAAGGTGACTTTCCTTTAAAGTGCACCTAACCCCAATTTGGTTTATTTATTTTGAAAGTCTAGATGAAAATTGAGGACGAAAGAAAAAGAAAACTTAAATCGTTATAATTCCCGATTTTTAAATAGTGATTAAAGTCCCACACCTTTTGTTTCACAACTGTGCAGTTTGAGGTCTTGGTTGGGTGACGTAAGATCAGGAAAACGCCATTGTTCAACAGCACTTGTTCTAAGTTTTATTGTAAGTTATGGATTCTTCACAATGCAGGATGTACAAATGCACTAGGCCAATGCTTTTAATTAGTGTACTGTGACTTGGTTGTGAAAAGAGCGTCGTCGCTTTTTGCTAACTTCAACAGGTTGTAGACAATCAAGGATTCAAGCACACAAAACTTTATTTGCAGAAATACTCTAAATATTATAAGAATTTATGTGAAAAAAGGGGGTTTGGGGCACCTTATAAGCCGGTAACAAAACGAGCGGGAGACTGGAACCAAGTCATTAAAACTAATTCAATTAATAACTAGTCAAAGTTAGCATTATTTTCCAAAAGAACAGATCAAACTTAGCTAGTCTGGAAAGTTTGGTGAACTTTGGCTCAAAATTGACGATGCTAGAAGGCATCAAATATGTCTATTTTCCCATACAAACTCTCTTATTTTTTAACGTTGTCCCTCCAAACCATACATTCATTGTAAAATTTTGGAGGGACAAAGAAATTTCAATTGCTTATAATTCAGACAAGATTCACATGAATCACGTCAAACTTGGCACACATGCTAATTTCAACATGTTCTATCATGTGATGAACTTCATTTTAGAATTAGAGTAATTCTGATAAACTCGATCCCAGTCCCCTGCTCGTTTTGTTACCGGCCAATTGTAGGTTATTCAACAGTGAGTATTACAAACGAAATAACACCAGCGACAGAACCAGCAAAAAATCAACAACACTAAGAAACAATTTATGTAGAAGTCATGTAAATGAGCTTCATATTACCTGTTTTTGGTTTCGAGATTTCCTCTTCATCATCTGACCCATCTAGGAGATGTTTGACTCTTTCCCATGCCAGCTTACGGTCTGATTCAATATCTTCTTTGGTGATCTTATGTGTGACTTGTCGTCTCTGTGGCTGAAACATTAAACTTAAAAATTATTTTTAAGCCCTGATGATTTTAGATACATGTGCAAGTACATTGATTGGGCCATTACATTTTCAAATAAATACATGAAACAGTTAAACTCCCTCCCTCAATGCTTGATTGAAAGGATTTTCAATATTTTCCCTGGAGACTGTTTATAGACACTATTTGTTAGTCATTTTTGCACATTAGTTTTGATTTTAAGCAATATTCCACATGGCCGAGAGGTTCATTAGTCCATATCAAAATTGGTGAAAATAACTGTTTCCTGCCCAGAAAGCAAACGTATAGTCCTTTAAAATACACACTTTGTTGTACATTCAATTAATTTGTATATTTTTTTCACTTATTTTCTAAAACTTTTGTCGTTCTTTAACCCAATAGCATACTATATGTATTTACATTGTAAATCAATTTTGGGATACAGTACCAGACCGAGCAAGGGTGATATACCAACAAACAAATGGCAAGCTAACTACATGCAGGGCTTGAAATAACTAACGGGTAGGCGCCGGACATGTTGTCCGGTCAAACGTAATTTTCCTCGGACACGACCCGTTTTTCGCCGGTCAAATATTGAAACAATAAACTTTTACAATAGTGGCCCCCACCCACATGCTCGAATGTCAGACAAGTTGCATGATACCAATTTTTGCCTTGACAAAAAATTATAAACTAGCTCGAAATTACGTTTTCTTTTATTAAAGGCGCATGTGACCGGTCAACATGACCGGCAATCCAAGGTTTTGTCCGGTCAATACCCAATTCTGACCGGACATTGTCCGTTGACCGGCCGTTATTTCGTTATTTCATTGACATGTATAATAAACAACAAAATATGTTAACTTTTCAATGCTACATGTATAGTGTACATTTATTGTACACTCCAAAATGCACAAAATTGTATGTGAGCGTGTCTAAATTTTAACAATTTCCAATAGGGGAGGGGAGAGGTATGCCTCCAGACGCCAAGAAATCTTTGGGATCAATCACTATTTCTGGGAAACCCTCACTCCCGTTTCACCCTAAATTTGATTGGTTGGCCCAAATCGTTAAATTTTTGGCTGCTCAAAACTTTCCCCTCCCTGGTGCAAATCCTGGACAGGATCCTGTAGGATCCTGAGCAGTAACAGGATCCTGAATAGGATCCTACATGGGAACATAATCCTGAATAGGATCCTATGTACAACATGTGTAGGAATAGGATCCTGAATAGGATTCTACATAGGAACATAATCCTGAATAGGTTTGGAATTGACTGATAATTAACTATCTTCTCCTGGTTGTTTATTTTTAGACTAAAGATTTGATATTACTCACCGATTTGACTGGCTTGTCCAAAAAGAAAATTCCCATTGTTTAATAAAGCAAACTATTTTCATCCAGCCCCTTAAAAGTGTGCTTTCATTGAGAAATTCGAATATAAACATGGAAGACACAAAGTTCCATTTTAACCACAGGCAGTCCAAGCTAATGATTTAGGAATGTATGGGATTTTTTTTAGAAAAAAATCTAAAACTGTAGTAAAACAAGAAAAAAGTCATGAAATATTACCTGTGTGTTAAGAAGTTGTTCCTGTTCATCACTGTTGTGTTTATGTTTGGTTTGAGGCAATTCTAAAAACGTTTTGGCTTGGGCTGCCTGTGCTTCAACCGAGTGGCCTAGAACCAAGTCTATATCCATATTTGGTAGCAGTTGCACATTTCAAATAGCAAGACGCCATTTTGTTGCTGGAGTTTTAAACTCGCTTAGAAGGTCATTTCAACAGCATTTCAATGCCAATATTCATCAGATGAAAGATAATAATAACTGCTCCAAGTGAGAGGCAGTTTCAGTTCTGGAAAGATATGAATTCCTGAAGAAATCTGTGTACTAGGTGAGCAGAAGTTTATGAGCAACATGAACAAATTAACGAACCAAACACACTAAAAGTTGCTATCTATAGCCTATAAATGTAGTTGGAACCCTGTAGTTAGTGTACTTGAATATATTCCAAGATATATTTGAAGAAACTGTCTATTTATGAAAGCTTCCAAGAGGTCAAGTGTAGTTTATGATTGCAATCGAAATTTCTTCAAGAGTTGAGATGGACTTCATTGAGATAATTTTACTGTACTAGTAATTCAAACATTTTGCCGTTTTGGAGCGACAAAACTCACATGATCTTGTCCTGGGTCTTGTTAATCCCTTTCGAATTTTATCATTCTAAAATGTTTGATGTTGGAGTGCTTCTCAATACCCTATTCAACACAATCACCCACAAAACCGAAGTCATTTTGGTAGAAACTGAAGTACATGTAGAAACTGAAATAGAAACTGAAGTCCAGTAAGGTGATGGAATTCCTACATTTTCCATGATGCAGTTTTTGTTACATATTAAGTCTCAACACTGTAATTTTGATTCAGTAAGCAATAACTTCTTTATAGTGTGGCCCAAACGGAGGCCAATAAAATTTACGGTTTTTAGAGATGAGGTCTTACCCTCTAATTTAGGTGACATTAACTTTGATTAGTAAATAGTCAGACTAATTTAGTTAACCCTTTCCCTACTGGACATGTTTGGCTTAGTTGGTGAAATCCTGAGTGCTAACTCAACCCTCCCCCCTCAGTTCAAGTTTGGCTAGCCCGGGTCAGTTAAATACTGTTGACTTTTTAAGCCGAGGGCTCAAACTTTTCCCACAATACCATTTGGGAGAATTCTGTTCACTCGTTGACGGTAGGTATGGCTGCTTCGGTAGGGTTTCCAATGAAATGAGCTCTAATTTTGGATAAATATGCCACTGTCAGAGAGCTTGAAGATATCATTAAGTCTGAGGATGGCTGAAAAGTACTTGGTTTGCTTCTAGTAGGCTTTGTGAGGGGATTTCACAGGGTTTTTCCGTTGTGTTTGTGCTTTCAGACACAGGAAAAAAATATTCAATGAAATCCTTGGAATCCTGCAGTTGGCAGTCTTTTACCCCTGCTCAACCTATTAGGATGTGTTTTTGTCACTTTAAAGCAATGGCTTGAGTCCAAATCACTGCTCTTGGTTGTAGGGGTAAAAGACTTATAAAAAAAACCCTACCGGAGTCCCAGAGGGGGGGGGACTCATTGTGGAATTTTTGTCCATTACCCAGCATGCAATTGGAGGTGGGAGCAGGTAAATGTGGTCGAGTGAAATGCAGTGTAAACATCGGCGTGGTTCACAGTCGTTTGGTGCATTTTGTGCAAACAAACCTGCTGGTTGGAAAGGTTAAACAAGGTACTGTAATGACTGAGTGGTGATTTTGTATTTGCTTTTGATTTCAAGTGCGAATGGGAAGTTTTTTTGAGCCGATTTTCAGTTATAGCTCTGACTTTGAAGTCATTCATTCCTTGAAATAATATCACAACATCGTATTTCCAGCATGTCTAGGTTTGACGCAATAATTTTCTCCAGGTACATGCTTCATATTGGGCGGTTACGGGCGGCACAGGAGGGAAAGGGTTAAACAAAAAAATTGAAAATCTATAAATGTCCATTCTTTTCCTTCAGAACTGGTGTATCGGATATTCACCAAGTAACAAATTATTTCACCAAGTTTTGTGATATAATTGTTTTCCAGACAGGAGCTTAGGGCAAAAATGTCCTTCCCTTGCCTTCTCTTATAATGGACACTAATTCAGAACCACACTAAGGTTGGAGTGGGTGGTTAAAAATTCAAGTTCATTACAAAGGTGTGTATTAAGTGCAACATATGTATCTTCAAGTTGCTGTGACTTCATTTTTGGGAGACATGTTGAGAATGTACCCAATCATGTGAGGGGCCACTCCTTCTTCTTGTCCATAATTAAGGATATTGCTTTCCAAGCATAGATAACCTATAAAAAAAATTCCTGTCCAAACTATAAGGTCATTTCACATGCAATTGACATTATTCAACTACAATGGATACCAACATCATGTAAAATGAGTTTGAGTGTAAACAGAAGAGTTCACATGACATGAGTAGAATGGTGTTTAACCCTTTCCCTGCTGGACATGTTTGGCTCAGTTGGTGAAATCCTGAATCCAGAGAACCCTAATGACATACACGAATGTAGAAAGCACTTCAGCTGATTCATAGTCCTATAACCACAGCTGGGGCAAAAAGTCTTGAAACACTTTGCTTCCATAGCACCCCCATTCCCCATTCCCCCTGTGCAATGTTGGTTACAAGTGCATAATTTAATGACTACCTCTTGCTTGCAACTCTGACTTTGCACCGGCCAACATTGATACGGGGAAGGGGTTGTTTCAAGGACTTTTGTCCCTAGCTGCATGTACATGTAGTTACCAGATCTGGTGAGTTAAATGATGCACAGTAAAGGGGTACAGGTCTTCTTATTGATTCATCTTTCTGTGACTTGGAAGGAAATCTGACAACTGTGAAGCGCTTCCTTGGTGTCTGAGGACAAAGACACAATTATTATAATACTGTATTCACTCACGGATAAGCTGCATCTTTTCACCCCAAATCTTCGTTTGAAATCGAGGGTGCAGCTTATCTGCGAGAACATCTGCACAAGGTTCTGTAATTTTACATAAATTAAATTTTTCAAAGAAATAATTTTTATTAACTCAATTAAGGTATACTACTAAAACACCACAAAACCAAAAGAAACTAGGCACTGGTCATTGCTTTTGTAAGTTTGGTGGCTCTCAAAAGAGCCATTTTGATTGATGTAAGTTATATTCTTGCCGTTAAACCTTCTTCGTCATAGATCCTAAACTCAAGCTACAAAACTCGGGGTGCGGCTTATCTGCAAGTGCGGCTTTTCCGTGAGTGAATACAGTATCTTATCAAACTCATTCATAATTAACGAGGCAAACACAAAGGAAATCAATGAGCGACAAGAGATCTGTAAATGTGATACAGATTTCATCCTGATTTACATATTAAACTTTTGCTTAGATTTTCTTGGCCAAAATAGGCTGTATTGCCAAAAATTAATACAGTATCTGAAAAACACAACTCTATACATCTAGACATTCGATAAGTCAGATACAGAATGAGTGGTGGTGCTTTATCAGATTTACAAACTCTCACTTTCAGCTCGAGTATGTAAATCCAATAAAGCACCACCACTCATTCTTTATCTATTACTTGTAAAAAAATGTGTTATTTTAATTACCATAAACACCTGTGTATAAGCCGCACCCGTAGATAAGCTGCATCCCAAGTTTTGAAGCTTGAATTTAGGAAAAAACTTTTTTGAAATACAAAAAATAATTAGAAAATATTTTGTCCGAGTTCATAAACGCTTTTACTTGATGCCAAACTTCTTCCAAAAAAAAGAATAATCTTTTGTTGGAGTTCATGAACGCTCGTACTTGAAGCAAAACTTCATAAGATTTTCATAAATACATAATCGCAACTTTAATTTGATGGAATAATTTATGGTTCAACTTGCCTTGTCATTTCTTGTGTATATTTTAACCTGCAGTCTTTAAATCACTCCAGAATTCTTCCGCTTTTATTCTCCCATTAACTAACAACAATTCCAAGGAATCGCTTTCCTTTAATCGCTAGAGCAAGAAAGGTTTTCTGGCGAAACTATACTTGCACGAGTAGGTCTGAGGTCCGCCATCTTGGATTTTCATTAACTAGTGCCAATCTCCCACGTGTAAAATTGCGAAGAATGCGTGGTTGTTTAGATGCCTGCTTTGACAAGCACTGCATATCAGTGTGTTTTGGAAGGTAAATAAGCTTAATCACGTTTAAATATTCACAAAATTCTAATGTATTAGGTCTAAGGTGGGTCTTAGAAGAGTTTTTGCTTTAATTCTTTCAAACTGCATGTTTTTTCCCCCAATGATTATCACTAATGTTTAAATTGCTATAATATTACACGATCGGATGCGATTTGAACCTGATTGTAATATATGCACCGTCGCATAATAAAAGCTTCATACAGGTTCATGATATGTAAATATATGTTAATGTTGGGTCTCCTTTCTAGGTGTTCCCGTAGATAAGATGCACACCTGATTTTGAACAAAAATTTTGGGTGAAAAGGTGCAGCTTATCTACGGGTGTTTACGGTAAATTAAATTAAAAAAACGGTCTTAATGCTTCATAGGGACAGTCACCAACAATGGATACCGTAAACAGCAGCACCTTTTTACCCAAAATCTTCGTTGCAAATCGGGGGTGCTGCTTATCTCTGAGAACATCTACAAAAGTTCAATAAATTAATGTTTTAAAAAAACAGTCAGACTGATTAAAACTACACAAAACAAAAAAGAAAGGAAGCACTAATCATTACTTTCGCATGTAGTTTTTGTTGACTACATTTAGCTAACAATCGACCTTGGACGAAAAAGTACCGTCAAACAAATGCTATGGAAAGTTCTATTTCATATGGGATTACGATATCTAGGTGCTAAAGTAGGCTGCCAGTAGACATGAAGTTTATAAACACTTTCAGATTTAAAATTATGGGTAAAATACTACGGAGTAATCTCGTTGAAGGTTCGACTTAGCAAGGAAGGTGATGCAGATTTCTACTCTTGATTTTCCTTTCAAAACATTTCTTTCCAAAATATGAGCTACTAAACTCAGGATGCGGCTTTCTGCGAGTGCGGCTTATCTGCCGGTGTTTACGGTATATTTTGGGGGGATACATTATATTGGATGACTTATTTATATATTTTTTTATATACTAGCAGTCACTTGTACACATTTGCTTATTCTCCATCTGAAACAAATTCTAAATACATCCCTGAATTTACATCTGGTCCTGTCTTTAAGGGCAACACTCACTAGTCTAACCCTGCAGTGTACATGTACCTTGTCTTCAGTGATGCTGCTAGTGGTTGATCTCTCTGATGCTGGAGAGTCTCTGCTTACAGAACTCACACTGGATTCTTCATGTTGCACATTCTCTAAACTTCTCTGTTTTTGAGATGATGCCCTATCATCAGATGATGTTGCTGTAGTTGCAGTAACTCTCTTGGGAGTAGATTCAGTGTCAGCTTTGCGTAGCTGGGATGTTCTCTTCAACATTTTGGCATCTACATGCATAGCATAAAAAAATATGACTTAATATTATCTGCATACAAACATGCATATATGCACAAATGTACAATATACATGTATATATATATACAGTCGATGCCAAAAAGGTTGTCCAGCAGAACATAACATAATACTTTAATATCCATTGTTTTGGCCTATTGTTTTGGTCTAGACAATAGCCCAAAACAATGGATATTATAGTATTATATTATGTTCTGCTGGACAACCTTTTTGGCATCGACTGTATATATATATATATATGATATATATATATATATATATATATATATATATATAAAATGTAGCCTTAAGCCTATGTGACAAGACTGACAGGGAGTAAGGGTATCAATCACTAAATATTGAAATCAGTTAATTTAAAAGTATGCTTCAACCTCCATACATGTATGGATGGTTAGAGCTCCTCAGAATCAAAGGTGAAAAAATTGGATTGTCCTGGATTGTCCAGGCATGGCTAATTTAGATATTTAGAATTCAATCAATCCATCAAACTTTTATTTGTACTCATACATTTTAGTGATCGATACAATCATGTATCTGTGGTCCATTTTAGTGTTGTCACATACACTGCAGACTTACAGCTTTTTATCTGACAATGTCCACTCATTAACTGAGGCCTAGTATGAATGTATTTTATTTTAGAAAAACATTTTAGCAGCTCTGTAGTACTCTTAGCATCATCATTTTATTAGTAAGTTCAATTTAGTAATTTGAAGTTTATTTACAAAGTTATTGCATTTGAAAGTATTCTTAGTAATTTTTAGTTTTGTAAATAGATGTACAGTTATATTATTCTTAGTAGTAGACATACATGTACGATCCCATAAGCCTTGTGCTTTAATCATAATCGTGTTTAAATAAAGGCATCTATCTCAGTATCTATCTACATGTATCTGAAGTGTTTTGAAATACACAAAATACAATAACCTATTATATTTGTGGCATCGAAATATGCCCAGATATTTCGGCCGTGGACAGGATTAATAAAATAATTCCCCAGTCGATGCAAACTCTTTACTGGTCATGCTTCCACGTCTTTCAGATTCTCCTGGACTCCTGAAGACCTTTTCTCAAGCATAATCTCCCTTCTATCACCCGGTCGCAGACTGCAGCGCTTGAGCCATGCAACGAGCTGCCTTGATGCCGAAGGTTACAATTATATAAATAAATATTTCACTAAAAATCCTGATATGAACATTACTGCCATTGAAATACATCTGAGAAATAACTTTGGATGATAAACTAGCGGTCTAAAGAATGATGTTGGGGTATTCATGTAGGTGGATCGAATCAGCACTAAAGTAATATGAATATCTCTGGGTTCATCTTGTAGTTAAGCACTTGAAAAGCCTTGGCCAACATTTCACACATGCATTCCTTTACAGAAAATACCTGAACAAATGCTTTGCTTTGTAAAAATAACCCTACAGGTATACAAATTAATAATTTGTTTATGACCTGAGCTACAATGTACATGTAGTAATCTTTTGCGATAATCCAAAGACGTTCAGAGATGAAACGATGGTTTCACTTGTCTCTCCCATCTTTGAAAACATACAATCATGTACATGTAGGATGTGCATGTACATTTTCAAAAGAAGAACTTGCACATGTGCTATCCGTGACAGCAGGCCTTTTAGATCACATATTAAGATATTGCAGGATCTAGGCAATTTCTTGCTTCAGACCCTGTAAAACCTTGCAGAATCAAGAAATTTCTTTCTTAAGATCACATATTAAGATACCGTATTCACTCATGGATAAGCCACACCTTTTTACCCAAAATCTTCAATTTAAAATCGGGGGTGCAGCTTATCTGCGAGAACATCTACTGAACAAACCCAAAAGAAAGTAAGCACTGGCCATTGCTTTTGCAAGTTTGGTGGCTCCAAACAGATCCGTTTATGTTGTGAACATTTGTTCCTCCGCAAGTGATAAATACCACACTAAATGGCACAATGTTTCTAAAGTTGCACTTTAACAGCAAATTTTTCGAACAGATCTTCCATTTCACATGAGTAACAAGTTTTTCTCCAATAGACTGCTTCCGGATATCCTTTTAGGCATTATATTTAAATAGCAACAGACAGCTGATGAAAAAGCAAACTAATGCATGTTGTTTTGACTTCGTTCAGCGAAAACAAACCTTCTAGTGTCCAGTTCTCTCTCTTCCAACAGGTGCCTGGTTACTAAGCTACGGACGAACGTGAGCATGTTGTTGGCTTTGTTGACATGTAAAATTCGATCTAAAAGGTGACCTGAATGAACAGATCCTGGTAAACAAACACAGACTATGGAAAGACAAATGATTAAAAGTATGTACATGTAGACATGAAGTTTATACTATTTCAGACCTGAAATTACAGGTACAACTTTGGAGTTTTCTCCAGTTTGGAAGTCTGATGAAGGTTTATAAAATGTATATGTTTGATATTCTTCCAAAAAAACTTTTTTCCCCTGAATCAAGCTTCTAAACTCGGGGTGCGGCTTATCCGCGAGTGCGGCTTATCCGTGAATGAATACGGTATTGCAGGAATCATCTAGGCAATGTCTTGCTTAAGACCCTGTAAGATCTTGCAGAATCAAGCAATTTCATTTTTAAGATCCTGTAAGATCTTGCAGGATCAGGCAATTTCTTTCTCAAGATCCTGTAAGATCTTGCAGGATCAGGCAATTTCTTTCTAAGATCCTGTAAGATCTAGGCAATTTTTATGAAGACCATCCTGTAAGATCTTGCTATTGTAAGATCTTTGTAGAGATCCTATACGATCAAAGTAATAGTATGGTACGATCTTTGAAAGATCTTACAAGGTTTCAACCTGCGGGGGAGTATTCCTTGATAAAACACTTGTCACTTCATACCTGTTGTCACCACTGTTGTCTCTTTCATAATGACATCATCGTCATCATCATCTGCATCACATCCACTATCACTGTCATTGCCACCTTTTTTAGTAAGAAGTCTATGGGAAGAAAAATATGAATTCAGAAATTAGCTGTTCATCATATAGGGCTCCTGCTGAAGCTCCTCCCCACTAAACCCCCCACCCCCAATTTAACTAGAAAAACTTCCAGCTACAGTAGTATAGATACATGTAGCAGTATGCTACAATGTAGTATATAATATAGAAGGTTAAAGTGACTTGAAGGAACCTTGTGGTAGGGTCGTCAGAAGAAGATTAAAACTCACTGTCTGACTGAGTTCCGCTAACTGTCAGGTTACAAGTAGCCGCCTGTTTTGCTCAAACTTCCCTTCATTATGTTATGGCCTTTCAAACACTATCAATGAACAATGTAGCTTCTTGTTTCAATTTCTACTGATAACCCTGTTGGGGGGTCAGTTCTATCATACTGTTAGACAATCGTAAAGTAACTGAGGAACAAGTTCTGCTTTTGAAAATAAAGCAGTTTTGATCTCAAACTGCAAATGAATTTAATAGCCTGCTAGCAGCTTGTATGTATAGTTTTTTGCTAATTTGTTTTTGGATTGGGCTACCTGTGACATGGGGATGGAAGGAAGGGGACAAAACTTTTGGCTTCTATACAATGTACATAAATTATACAATATATGCGCCTGGGCTTTAAGGTCGGTACACACGAAGGGACAAGTCCCCTCGTCTGAACTAGGAAAAATATTGTTGCGGGGACAAAATTTTGTCCCTGGGACTTGTCCCTTCAAATCAAACTGGTTTGAATTGAGGAGACAAGTCCCTGGGACAAAATGACAAGTTTTTTCCTAGTTCACACGAGGGGACTTGTCCCTGGGACTTGTCCCTTCGTGTGTACGCAACAAGAGATTTGTCCCCGGGACTTGTCCCTTCGTGTGTACGGACGGACCTTTAAAGTACACTGCTCAGTGGTTAAGCTCCGGTCTGTGGAGCAGGAGGTCGCGGGTTCAAACCCCAGCCAGACCAACACTCAGGGTCTAAAAATAACTGAGTAGAAGGTGCTGCCTTTGTGAAACAACTGCAAATGGTTAGACCTTCACGTCTTCTTGGATAAGGACGTAAAATCGTAGGTCCACTGACAGTCTCCCCAATTAGCAGGACACTTGTGCCAAGCTATAAGATTGAGACTTTAATAAAGTTAATATATATATGTATTAGCCTATTGAGGTTCTAAACAAATACTTTATTTTATAGTTACTAATTAGATACATATTTGGTCATTGTGCCATCACTTGAACTGGCCTTCCTATAATCACTGAGTACATATACATGTACATTGTATACAATCATGTATATACACAAGCACAATAACACTCCTTAAGACTTTCCCCCACCCGATGTTTTAGCAATTTGGTTTGGCGTTAGACGAGTGACTTTTTATTTTGGTTTTGCACCGGCTTTGAGACAAATAGAGTGGCAAGCAGAGACGATTTCTCTCATCTTTCTACAAAAATATTTTTGCATTTTACTACCATTTGCAAGCAAGCGTTTAGTGTAAACTTTTTTGTCTGTTGTTTCAAGTGTGAAACACATAGTTTACTAATTATGCGGCGACGTTTGGCGTGTGAAGTCTGAACTTTTAACCACAAAATTTCAAAGCTTGACAGCTCCTGTAATGTAAAATATTTTCCCGCACGAAACAAGTTGTTTTGCATGACAAAAGGCTATGTTTTGCATGACAAAACCTATTGATAGGAGCTATCAAACTTTTACATTTTGCGGTTAAAAGTTCAGACTTCACACGCCAAACGTCGCCGCACAATTAGTAAACTATGCGTTTCAAACTTGAAACAACAGACAAAAAAGTTTACACTTCCGATAATTTTTACCTTTGTAAGAGGATCTAGGCGTAATTTTACGCGTGCGTATATATGCGTACAGGAAGCTACACCCCTGCCTGGGTAGACGTCATCTCATTAATGTATTATTCTCCATGGTGCCTTTTTATCACAACAACATCAATGCATAGAAAATATACACAGTTTTTGAGTTGTTAGTAAAGAAAAAAGTCATTTTAGTCAACATGTTAAGTATTTCTTTGAATGATTCCAACTAGCCAAATTTATTATATGACGTCAAGATGACGTCTACCCAGGTTTCGACCCAGGCTTTTACTTACGCTTTTACTTAGGGAGCACGTCCAAATATCGGGCGGAAATCCGATTATCGGAATCGGATCCGATGCCCTTTCCGATACTTGAGCATCGGGAAAATGTAGAGGTACTTTCAAGTCTTGTCCGATTCCGATAGCAAATATTCCGATTACATCCGATCCGATCCGATCCGATCGAACATAACAGTGACTTGTTCGGAACTCACATCGATCTGTCCGATTTCCAAGTTGCTCTGTTAAATTTTTGTAAACATGATTTACGCCATCACGAGTTGACATACATGTAAACCCGAGTTGAACTCAGTGGAGCCGAACTCAATTGTCGTGCTGCTCAGCTAGGCAGCAATCCTACGCTTCGGAAAACAACAAACAGACCCCAAGACAGATCAAGACAGACATGAAGAACTACATTTTTATTCGACCCGATAGAGCAACGGACATTGCATCGCATTTCGAAGAAATTTCGGCAAGCGTACGTGTTCATTGCACAATTTCGTATGTTAACCTTTCTTCCACCAGGATCGATTTAACGCGTGACAAATTCGAATTCATGACAAACAGTTTTACAAAGTACAGCTATACAGTAAGATGGTTTTGGTAAATACCCTGCGTACCGGATTCTTATAATAAAAGTCCCCGTCAATCATGAACTGTCACTGAACCAGACGCGTGTCTCATTTCTGACACAAATACCGCGGGAGCGCAATTAATTTCCATTTACGCGAACTGACTGATCTGATCCGATGCATTTAAAGCTCTTTTAATTCAAAAGGAATTGCACTTTCCCAGTAGAAGTTTTCTGGTAAGAGTATAGAAGTTTTTGCACGTCTTGATCAATATGACAAACGTTGCTTCAACACTCTGTTGATGTTCTGTAAAATATCAGACTGACACGTTCACGCCTGACTGATTGCACGTGGAAATTCAGACTCCAAGAAGAGTTGAGATTTTTATACGCAAACATTTACAATGATTTCTGCCGAAACCTTTTAATACTAGTAACAAGACAAGGATCTGCCGTAAATGTGAAACTACACTGAAGCAAGAGTTTATTTGGTGTTATGCTTTGCGCTCAGCGAGTGAGTCAAGCTTTAAAGTGGGCCACATACCGCCGGTCTGGGAACTATTAGCGAGCAGCCGTTGTTTTGTTTATTTTAGGGCTCACGATATTTCGATAACTGCATGCTGCAATTTACTTGAAAACTTCATGCAATGACTTTTACAAAGATCTGGAAGGCTGACGGATCTGAATATTATTGATACGGTAACCTTTACAAAATTGAACACTTTCATTCCTTTCGTATATATTACCCTTCCGGCCTTCGATTCAAACGGGTTCAAAGCATCAGATTTCTATTCTTAGCCTGATTATACTGACTGAACTGAAGTAAACTCTACAGTTGTCCTTCTGTACCGTTCGAAAATGAGCCGAAAAGTTCAGTTAGTCAAAGTCCAAATAAAGTTTACAACTCAGGTTGGTCGAATTGACCGAGTGAGCCGGAAAAAAGTAACTTGATCTTGGACGGATCGAAATTACGAAGCGACATTTCGAAGAAGCGAAGTTTCGTGCGGGCTTCCTAGTCAGCTAGCTAATGTTGATGTACATATCATGTGTCCTATCTTTAATGATGCTACACGATGAAGAAATTTAGAGAAGTTGGGGAAGCAAAGAAAAAAAGTGTCAATATCAAAACTAAAACAACGACCATTGAAGTAGCAAGAAACTGGCATATTTCCACGCCGCTTGCGGAGCTAACAAACATTTCGATCTACAGTACACTGTTTTAAATCTCCTACATGTATCTATCGTTAGTCCGTGTTTTAGTAAAGTTTTAATTAACTTTCATTAGGATTTTAATAATGCCCCGGCTATTTGCAATCGCTTCAAAGTTCGTTTGGTTGCTTATCAAGCGAATGCAGAAAACCGTGCTTTTCCCAGCGCGTAGCGATCAGGTTTAATCGGTTGTGGTGGCGGCTGCAGTACTGAACATAGCAATTTGGAAGGTCATCTGACAGATCAAAGACTGATACATATTTCCGTTCCGATTCTTCCGAGTCTGTCGGTACCGATACTGTAACTTATTTCCGATTCCCATTCTATCGGCACCGATTCAATCGGGTGGACCTTCAGTGACATCGGAATCGGATCTATTGCCGAATGATCGGAATCGGTCAGGACCGATTCCGATATTTGGACGCGCTCCCTTACGTGCACTTTAAATGTGATATAGATTTCATCATAATTTACATAAACTTTAACTTGGATTTTCTCCGCCAAAATAGGTTGTATCACCAAAATAACTGAATTATATTACTCTATACATCTTTTAAGCCATTTACAAAACTCGCTGCAGTGTTTTATCAGATCTAAAACACTCTGGCTGCACCTTTGTATTTTAAATCTGATAACACTGCTCTCGTTTTGTTCACTAAATGTACAGTACTTAACTCACCTTAATCTTTGTGGCCCACTTTCTTGTACTGAGTGTACTTGCTTCTTTTTTGGTTGTTTATTTTCTCTACGCTCATCAGCAACTCTCTTGGTAGAAATCCTAGAGTCATCCATTTCAGATGTCTGAAAAGAATAGAAGTTAGCCAAACATTTTTCACCCTACAAACAAACATTGATAATACAATGTATGTTATAGGGACCTTCTTACATGACTGTATATTAAGCAACCACAATGGCAAGTCTAAGGACTGAATAACTACAGTACATGTAGTTATTTTCTTCTTAAAGTAAACACTTTGCATTTGCATTTGCATTTGCTCTCAGTTTATGTGGCTTATCAGCAGATAGTAACTTTGAGCTTGTACATGTAGTCTACTGGGGTTGCATTAATCAGGGTAATTCCCACACATTTACAGGGGGGAAAATCCCTGAAGTTTCCCCGACTTCTCATTGACCAAGAAGGATTTTTCACTGACCTCCAGGACATGCTCTTAATTTTTTCCAAAATATTCAATGGTTATTTTGAGACAGAAACATTGAACAGAACAACACATGTACAAAGTACACTCTATGCCGCCCTAAAAATTAACACACCCAGAACATTTTTGTACACATTATAACATTATTTATAAGTTAATGTACATATTAAGAATTCAACACCTTTCAGCTGTGCTTTATAAATTAATGTTAAGCTCATAAAAAGGTGTACATTCATGTATATAAAGTGTACCTCTGAATTATCTTTTAGCTTGATAACATGAGTCCTAGTCTTCTTAAAAGCCTTCTGCCCTGCGCTCTCACCATCACTATGCAGTGGTGGTCTCTTTAATCTTGCTGATATCAAGCTATGCAATGCACCAGTTCTGCTCACAACAGGTGGATCCACTAGAACACCTTGAGTCACATGAAATGTTCCATCATCAATGGACAGTTGGTTTTCATCATTAATGGTACTGGGATATTGGTATCTTCTGCAGATTAATAAGAAATTTGATAATTCAAATAAACTTGTTGCCAATAATAGACAAGCAAATGTGAGCTACATGCATCTACATTTAGCAATCACAACTTACAACACTAAGCCTTAGTAGCAGGTCAAAGTCTTGTACTCATCATGACAGTTATGTATTTTGCAGTTGTACTATAACACAATCATGCAATTGATGTCTCCACTAGTCACCACCAAAGATTTAATACTTTTGAGTTTAAATTTTAGTTTTCATTTTCTTGGGTTTAAGTATCAGACAAATCATTGCCAAAATGTATGCAGGTACATGTACATGGTACAGTAGATAGATAGATAGCCTTTATTCACGGCTTCTCATAGGGTGCAAAACAAAGGAGAAATTGTGCAGGGGGAAATGGCAGATTGTGACAAAAAACATTTTGTGCGATTTTCCCGAGTTAAGGTTACTGGATACCTTCAAAGCGAAAAAGATGTTTTTTTTTGCACAGAAATGTAGTTTTAGTAGTAGTGTCTCATATACCAAAAACTCCGTTGAATAAAAATTAATGTTGACGGAGAAATACCAAAAGGAAGTTTTTGACCGGAAGTAAAAGGTTCCGTTTGATTGACAGCAGATCAATATAAACACATGACAAGTGCTCACTCGCCCGTAACGACGGTGTGAAGATATAATATTAAATTTATTTCATATACCAATGTTTACGTTTATTGAGAAACGTATTTCCACACATGATTCCATAATTCCATCGGTTGTTGGCCTTATGCCATCAAAAGAGCAAGCAGGATGCCCTTAGCTTGGAAAACAAAGAAAAAAGAAAAGCAAAACAAGGCCAAACAATGCATACGACTACAAAGCCAAATAGGAGTCCTCGTAAAACCCGACAAGGGTTCGTATTTTCACTTTCAGACAGAGTGCCGAGTGGCCCACATCTGAACATGAAGAATTGATAGGAGCCAGCCGAGAAAATATTTGTTTCCAAGAAAGCTTAGATGGAAACGTAAAGTCTAACACCACGATCTTAGCTTGCTATTGCCGTGCTGTTTCAGCCGCCTCCAAATCGCTGTCTCCTCTACTAACTATGTTGGCATTCAAGGCGTCTCTAGGTGTTCACCTTGGCTTTGTGCCTCCAGGTCTTTTTGTCTTTCCCATTTTTCAAGTCACACAAGAAAACTAGAACAACCAACTATATTAACATTTTCTCGATGCGGCGTGAAGCTTTGATCGGAAATCAACATTGGCAGGAAATCTTGACAGATAGTTGAACCGTGATGAGAAACGATTGGCCAAGAGCTCGCTAATCGTTGGAGAGGCGGGGCTTCAGATTCACGCACGACAGACGGCTAGATTTTCTAAAATGATATTTTCTACGCTTTCGATTTTCAACCAAAATAGAGTTTTAAAAAAGCTCCCAATCAAGAGAAATTTAGTCGATTTGTTTGAAATTTTCACAAAATGTCAATTGATAACTCCGCTGCAAAAGGGTGTCGGGGAATTGGAAAATTCTAAAAATAGAGCTCTTGACGGTGTTTTCCGCAAATCTACTCTGATTATTTTTCGCCTTTTCACAGAGAGCATGATAACTTTTGAACTAAATCGAATTTTGAAATTCCCCGACACCCTTTTGTAATACGATTCCTCTGAAATGCGACAAAGCAAACAGATTTTAAAACTTTAAGATATTTTCGGAGTCGGAGCTTCTGAAAGCCATCTCACTAGATCGGAGAAACGGGATCGCGGAAAATTCGAGATTTTCAAAGAACTCAAAACTTTTTATGTATTCTTGTAGCCAATTTTATAAGCTTTAAAATGATACATGGATGATTTATCTACGATGTTTCTTCGAGGCGCTACATAATTTAGACTGGAAACGCACCCTGAAGGTATCCGGTAACCTTAACCCTTTCACTCCAGGATGTGTTTTGGCTCAATTGGTAAAATGCAGAGTGCTTACTCAACCCTCCCCCCTCAGTTACAGTTTGGCTAGCCCAGGCTAGTTAAATACTGCTGACTTTTTAAACCAAGGGCTCAAACTTTCCCCATGATGCCATTCGGCAGAATTCTACGGACTCGGCGGCGGCGAGTATGGTTTCTTCTGTAGGTTTTCCAATGAAATGTGCTCTAATTTTGGACAAATAAGCCACTGCAAGAGAGCTAGAGGACATCATTAAGTCTGAGAACGGCTGAAAAGTGCTTGGCTTGCTTTTAGTAGGCCTTGTGAGGGGTTTCACAGGGTTTTTCTGTTGTGTTTCTGCTTTGAGACACATGAAATAATTCTTCACTGAAATCCTTGAAATCATGCAGTTGGTTGTCTTTTACCCCTGCTCAACCTACATGTATTAGGATGTGTTTTTGTCACTTTAAAAGCAATGGCTTGAGTCCAAATCACTGCTCTTGGTTGTAGGGGTAAAAGACTTATAAAAAAAAAATTACCTACAGGAGTCCCAGGGGGGGGGGGGAGGGGGGGGGGGGTCCCCCTCGTGATTTTTTGTTGATTACCCAGCATGCAATTGGAGATGGGAGCAAAAAAATGTGGTCGAGTGAAATGCAGTGTAAACATCGGCGTTGTTCACCGTCGCTTGGTGTATTTTGTGAAAACAAACCTGCTGGTTGGAAAGATTAAACAAGGTACTGTAATGACTGAGTGGTTATTTTGTATTTGCTCTTGATTTCAATTGCAAATGGGAAGGTTTTTTTGAGCCGATTTTCAGATCCTCAAAATTCATGAAAATGGAAGAAATGAACAACGATCTCCAAAACAAATGCGTTTTTCTCCAATGTGGGACAGTCAAGAGATCCCTGTTGTAGCTCTCGCTTTGAAGTTATTCACCCCTTCAGGGCTCGAAATTGCGCCCGATACGGGCGTAAATACGCCTAGATTTTTTCGTTTTACGCCTAACGTTTTCCACTTAGGCGTAAAATTACGCCTACATCTTCTTATCGGTCTTATTTCCAAATCTCTAAAACTATCTGATTTTTTTGAAAAAAATACTACCATTTGCAAGCAAGCGTTTAGTGTAAACTTTGTTGTCTGTTGTTTCAAGTTTGAAACGCATAGTTTACTAATTACGCGGCAACGTTTGGCGTGTGAAGTCTGAACTTTAAACCGCAAAATGTCAAAGTTTCACAGCTCTTATCTATAGGTTTTGGCATGCAAAACATAGCCTTTTGTTATGCAAAACAACTTGTTTCGCGCGGGAAAAGAGTTTACATTACATTACGCCTAAATTTTGGAGAATTACGCCTAAAATTTTTAAGCTGGGCGTAAAAGTACGCCTCCTTTTTTTTCTTAATTTCGAGCCCTGCCCTTGAAATAATATCACAACATCATATTTCCAGCATGTCTAAGTTTGACGCAATAATTTTCTCCAGGTACATTGGCCGGTTACGGCCAGGTACATTGGCCGGTTACGGCCAGGTACATTGGCCGGTTACGGCCGGTTCAGGAGCGAAAGGGTTAAATATACCTACACGCATGTACATGATTATACAGTAAATGTACATGTAGTCTAAATTTCATTAAACCACACATCTAAAGAAGAACAGTATTATTTACAACAAGTCCCAGATTTCTTGCTCATGGTCATGATCAATAAAAGCACAGACATTGATGCTGGTATGAGGCATCTGAATAGCCTTTGAATTTCAATCAGACTCAAAGCCTGCCTGCATGCATGATGAACATGATTAACGTTTGCTGTAAAAAGCATTGAAGTTTAATACATGGGCCACGTCAAGCAAAAAGGGCCCCGACGACATTCAAGTTAAATAATTCCTACAACGGTGTTCCTAGTGGCAGGTTGAAGATTGTATTGTATTCTTGACGAGAAGCACTAGTAACGGACAATTAAATAAATCAACTGAGTGTACTGTTTCAGGTAACAGTCAGCTTGCATTTTTCCTTCTTTACTCTATTTCTATATTTTGCCCAAAACCCTCATCTCTTCAAATATGAGAAAAACAACTACCAGTTGTTTGAAAATGGACAATTTACTGAAAATAATCATGAAAATGTCAGTATGTGGACATTTTTACCAAAATATTTTTACCAGAATTTGCATAAGTGCAAATTCTACTTTTGACTTGTTTACATTTCATTACTAACAATAAATGTAAGTTTCAAGAAATTGACAACAAAAATCAGGGGTGAAATTTATGTGATTTTGATGCAAGGGCCCGATTACAAATATGACCACAAAAATTATGAATCCTGTCAGAGGGGATGATTTTGATGTATGACATTCATTTATACGTTTTGGCATTAAAGAGTAAACAATAAATAAGATGTGAATAAGATGATCACTTTTTGGCCAAAAAAATTCTTTTCTGCAGTCATTCTACTCCCTGTAGCTCATAATATGATTTTAGCAATAGTACAAGTTACACCTTGAAACAATCGTCTGATGATAAGGAATCATTTGCGTCTGCTAAAATTGTAGTGAGTCACACCCTCGTGTAAAAATATTGTAAATTTCGTCTTCGATTTCACTGGTCAATTTCATGAAATCAACACTACTTGTTAGTAGCACAATGTAGCAATCGCGATGCATATTGTAATCGCACCACAAGTATAAAAAACATGGTACAATTTCAAAATACATTTACATATTATGTCGTCCTGCCCCTTTTTGCCTGACGCGGCCCACATGTTTTTCATTGTCTGTATTTCTTGATCATAGATTATGTCATAAAATGTCCAAAACTTTGCAGTGAAATAGCCTGCAAAAACAGCCACCTCTATTCGTGGGCCAATCAGCGATTCTGTGTTCCCGTCTGGATTCTGGATGGGATTTTATGTCATCAGTATGGAATTTTTCGGCTCAAATTGGAGACCTCTCTCTCGTGGGGCTCCGTTCTGCACGCGAATAGAGGTGGCTGTTTTCGCAGGCTAGCAGTGAAACAACTCCATATGCTTGTTGTTCCACTTGACTTCTGCACATTTTATGATGTACAGTAATCTATCATCAATAGAGTACAGATAATGAAAAATGATTGCAATATATAATTCAAGGGCTGTGTGCAAAATGTGCATTTATAAGTGACTCTCAATCACATTCTAAATTCTCCCTTAGAAAACAAAGAAATTGAAGGAGAATTTGGAATGTGATCAGGAGACAATGTCTTGTTATTTGGAATGCTTGAACTGTTCTGCTCCAGCACCCAATCAGAATTGAGCATTTATCTCGATTATCAATGATACATTACACATGAATCTACAGACTGTAACTCACCTTTTCTTCTTTATATGGTTTAACACTGGGCTCACAACACCTTCCTCCTCGTCCTCCTCTTCTAACACACTGCGCTTCCTACAATAATGCCAATATTCATGTCTCAGGTTTAGATTCCTAGATAATCCGCACAAATGGAAGTCAGTTTGTGTAAAATGTAACTCTGTCCGTAGCCTACTCAGTCCTTTAACTCTTTGTTTTTAGTCACTAGTTCTTAGTTCTTTCTTTGACTATTAATTTAGTTTTATGGACCCGCAGTAATTGGCTTTAGCTGTTGTGGTCACCCTGTCTTTTATCATTTTGTTCGTACATCATTGTAATTTGTTCGTGGTATCATTCCTTATATGTATTTTTCCTTCAGGCGAAGCTTAATAAATAAATAAATAAGTATGTTTCATGTGTTACAGGATGTACAGAGAGTCATGTGTAGTTAACTCTGTAAATGTTCAAACATGTACAGCGACTACCGGGTATGTACATGTATGTATTTTCTTTCAGGGGAATGCAAACACACTACTCAACAAATTATTGTTTAAACCTACACAATAGGGGACTTGCACTAAGAGATCACATGACCATTTCTGCCATGTTGGAGGGCAAACAAACCCAGTTGCCAAGGGATACGGTAGGATTTGTGGTGTCAAGAGTGGTTCGAAAATCCCTCATACAATGTATCTCACTTTGTTTTCCAACTAAAGTCCACTGACAGTCGTTATGAAGTACTAATAGAACTAACAAGAGTATATACGGCCATCGAATCATTCAGTTTCACGGGAGAAGCTAAACAAAACTGCTACTCCTCTAGAGCAAAATATTGCTTTGAGAGATTGACTTCATCTTGGTAGCATTCTCAGTTCAGTGCTCACCATCAAGAATGGGGCATGTCTCGGAAATACTGGCTTGAAATACTCCAAAATATATTGACCAATACAGTGTTGAAGGATTAGGTAAGACAGTTTGTGATTTTTGGCAGAAATCAGAGAGCAGAATCGATTTGTTCTAAACCGCTTGCTGGCTTACTTTCCCACAAAGTCATACTTTAGTATGCCCTTTAGTTTTAAATACATGTACATGTTAGTTCTATCGTCTGATAGCATGGGCTGGGTTCTGAAAACACACAACCCAAGAACAGATAAACACACCCGGTAAGTTTGGTCAATTTTATTGAACATTTATGTTAAAAATGGAAGATGGCTTAAAATCCCATACAAATCATCAAATGCTAGTATTTTTAGTAAATATAATTTGCCAAATCACAGAGCTCAGGAGCTGTGTTGTGTTCACACATGTTGGCAATGTTCAACAAAACAGCATTCCCATGGAGATACAGAGCTAAGAGAATATTATAATGCACTTCTACAAGTACATGTATCCAGTAAGAAAATTAGGACAAGATTTGGCTGAGAAACTTACAATTCAAACCCCGAAGCTGTTGCTATTATACGCGACTTTGCAGAGACCAACTTGTAAAATTTTGCTCCAGAAACGTAGCCATTTTTCAGCTTCTTGTGTCAAACCAAATGATCCCACGGACATACAGTGTATATACTGTAATTATGTAACCTTATTAGTTCTATTGTCCACTTTAGAAATGAAAAAAGGACTGGTTCGAGTTTGTAATCTCAATTTCATTATAATTTAATCAAAAAATGAACTCTGTCACAAGAAAGAGCACACCGAAATTAGTCTGATTAGTTTGGTGATGTTTCGTTCGGTATTTACCTTGGTGAGCTTTCAAAAATAGGGTAAATATCAAACGAAATGTCACCAAACTTACTAGTTTCAGTGTGCTCTTTCTTGTGACGGAGTTAATTTTTTGATTAAATTATAATGAAATTGACATTACAAACTCAACCCAGTCCTTTTTTCGTTTTTAAAGTGGCCAATTACTACTTTATAATAACTGTCAATGGGTTTCAGTTGGTAAACAGAAAGAGAGATGATGAATTTTCAAACCGCTTCTGACCCCACAAACGCTACTGTATCCCATGGCAACCATGTTTGTTTGCCTTCCGACATGGCAGAAATGGTCATGTGATCTCTTAGTTCAAGTCCCATATTAAGTTAATTATTTTTTAATATAATAAATGCCAAAATATGCATTCTGGCTGTGTCTCATGGTGCACTTCATTGTTCTCTTCATGTTTTGACGTCATCTGTACATCTATAAGAGGACAGCCACATGGAAAAATGACACCTAGGGCTGTCAATAAGGGCTGTAACCCCTAATATATACCTGTCACGGGTGAGCTCACTCAATGTTATAGGTGATGGTCGTTATGTTTGATTCAATCTGCTCACAAAGCAAATGTTACAGGTGCAGTGTCATAAGGAACAGATGCTTGAAAAGTTTTTGACAGCCCTGCATACCTATTTGTTAAATAAACACTTGCAAATAAAGACAAACCTTGTGGTGCTTTGCTTCAGTGCAGATAAAATAGCATCTCTGCTACATGGGCTGCTAGTTGACATCAGGGGTTTTGAAGAACTATGTGTACATGTATTTTAAACACAAAATAAATCAGCAACACAAACAAACACTGTCAACAAACATTTATGGCATAAAATAATACTTACACCAGTGGGATCCTATTGTTGAGATCAGGAGATGCTATTTTAACAGTTGATTGCTGTTGTAGTACAGGGTTGAGAAGACTAAAATATTTGGGACTTTGAGGACCATTAAACGGCGATATAACTCTATGCCGAGGGCTGCCAACGTTAGTATTGAACCTCCTGTGTCCACTACCAAAGGGTTGTCCTCCACGTGGTGATATGGAACTGAAAGGTAAAAGAATGAGATATATACATTTCAGGGGTCGAAATTAACTTTTGAAGGTAATTGCACCATTAGGCAACTGCTATTAAAGTTATATAGTTGCCCCCCAAAAAATGTGCTTGCCCTGTTTTAAAAAGTAGTTGCCCAGTGAGAATGAAATAAAAATTGCTTACAGTATACCTTGGTATCACCATGTGTTTTACTTTCTTTGAAAATGTGGGCATCGTTGTCTCATGAAGTGTACCACTGACATCAGTAAGTGATGACAAGATCTCACTCAATGCATGACGAGCATCGACAATCAAGGTGCTTTAACTACATACAAAAGAAACTTTTCTTGGTTTTCTCTTTTCTTTATTCTTTCTCAGTGATTCAAATTATTATTTTTATTATTACTTCCAAGTCCCAGCAGTTGCCCTGCTTGGTGGAAGCCAGTTGCCCACTGGGACAACTGGCCTGAAGATTTCAGTACTTGCCCAAGCCAAATTTTACATGCCCCGGGCAATAGGACACCCATTAATTTCGAACCCTGCATTTGTGGGATCAATCCCGGTTTCTGGGAAACTACCCACTCACCCCTCCCTTGGATATGCATCATTCTATTAATGATTAATCATTAAAAGTTAGGGTGAAGTGTGGGGGAGGGGTGGGGGTTTCCCAGAAATTCGGATTGATCTCATTATATTTGTGGATCATTCTATTAATGATTAATTATATTATGAGAGAGTTCTATTAATGATTAATCAATAAAAGTTAGGGTGAAGTGTGGGGTATTCCCAGAAATCCGGATTGATCTCATTATATTTGTGCATCATTATATTAATGATTAATTAAATTATGAGAGAGTTCTATTAATGATTAATCAATAAAAGTTAGGGTGAAGTGTGGGGGAGGGGTGGGGGTTTCCCAGAAATTCGGATTGATCTCATTATATTTGTGGATCATTCTATTAATGATTAATTATATTATGAGAGAGTTCTATTAATGATTAATCAATAAAAGTTAGGGTGAAGTGTGGGGTATTCCCAGAAATCCGGATTGATCTCATTATATTTGTGCATCATTATATTAATGATTAATTAAATTATGAGAGTGTTCTATTAATGATTAATCAATAAAAGTTAGGGTGAAGTGTGGGGGAGGGGTGGGGGTTTCCCAGAAATCCGGATTGATCTCATTATATTTGTGCATCATTCTATTAATGATTAATCATTAATTACATTATGATAGAGTTCTATTAATGATTAATCATTAAACGTTAGGGTGAAGTGTGGGGGAGGGGTGGGGGTTTCCCAGAAATTCGGATTGATCTCATTATATTTGTGGATCATTCTATTAATGATTAATTATATTATGAGAGAGTTCTATTAATGATTAATCAATAAAAGTTAGGGTGAAGTGTGGGGGAGGGGTGGGGGTTTCCCAGAAATTCGGATTGATCTCATTATATTTGTGGATCATTCTATTAATGATTAATTATATTATGAGAGAGTTCTATTAATGATTAATCATTAAACGTCAGGGTGAAGTGTGGGGGGGGGGGGGGGGGGGGGGGGGGGTGGGGGTTTCCCAGAAACTGGAATTGATCCCATTATATTTGTGCATCATTCAATTAATGATTAAATAAATTATGAGAGTGTTCTATTAATGATTAATCATTAAACGTCAGGGTGAAGTGTGGGGGAGGGGTGCGGGTTTCCCAGAAACTGGAATTGATCCCATTATATTTGTGCATCATTCAATTAATGATTAAATAAATTATGAGAGTGTTCTATTAATGATTAATCATTAAACGTCAGGGTGAAGTGTGGGGGAGGGGTGGGGGTTTCCCAGAAACTGGAATTGATCCCATTATATTTGTGCATCATTCAATTAATGATTAAATAAATTATGAGAGTGTTCTATTAATGATTAATCATTAAACGTCAGGGTGAAGTGTGGGGGAGGGGTGCGGGTTTCCCAGAAACTGGAATTGATCTCAATATATTTGTGCATCATTCAATTAATGATTAAATAAATTATGAGAGTGTTCTATTAATGATTAATCATTAAACGTCAGGGTGAAGTGTGGGGGAGGGGTGCGGGTTTCCCAGAAACTGGAATTGAACCCATTATATTTGTACATCATTCAATTAATGATTAAATAAATTATGAGAGTGTTCTATTAATGATTAATCATTAAACGTCAGGGTGAAGTGTGGGGGAGGGGTGCGGGTTTCCCAGAAACTGGAATTGATCCCATTATATTTGTGCATCATTCAATTAATGATTAAATAAATTATGAGAGTGTTCTATTAATGATTAATCATTAAACGTCAGGGTGAAGTGTGGGGGAGGGGTGGGGGTTTCCCAGAAACTGGAATTGATCCCATTATATTTGTGCATCATTCAATTAATGATTAAATAAATTATGAGAGTGTTCTATTAATGATTAATCATTAAACGTCAGGGTGAAGTGTGGGGGAGGGGTGCGGGTTTCCCAGAAACTGGAATTGATCTCAATATATTTGTGCATCATTCAATTAATGATTAAATAAATTATGAGAGTGTTCTATTAATGATTAATCATTAAACGTCAGGGTGAAGTGTGGGGGAGGGGTGCGGGTTTCCCAGAAACTGGAATTGAACCCATTATATTTGTACATCATTCAATTAATGATTAAATAAATTATGAGAGTGTTCTATTAATGATTAATCATTAAACGTCAGGGTGAAGTGTGGGGGAGGGGTGCGGGTTTCCCAGAAACTGGAATTGATCCCATTATATTTGTGCATCATTCTATTAATGATTAAATAAATTATGAGAGTGTTCTATTAATGATTAATCATTAAACGTCAGGGTGAAGTGTGGGGGAGGGGTGCGGGTTTCCCAGAAACTGGAATTGATCCCATTATATTTGTGCATCATTCTATTAATGATTAAATAAATTATGAGAGTGTTCTATTAATGATTAATCATTAAACGTCAGGGTGAAGTGTGGGGGAGGGGTGCGGGTTTCCCAGAAACTGGAATTGATCTCAATATATTTGTGCATCATTCAATTAATGATTAAATAAATTATGAGAGTGTTCTATTAATGATTAATCATTAAACGTCAGGGTGAAGTGTGGGGGAGGGGTGCGGGTTTCCCAGAAACTGGAATTGATCTCAATATATTTGTGCATCATTCAATTAATGATTAAATAAATTATGAGAGTGTTCTATTAATGATTAATCATTAAACGTCAGGGTGAAGTGTGGGGGAGGGGTGCGGGTTTCCCAGAAACTGGAATTGATCCCATTATATTTGTGCATCATTCTATTAATGATTAAATAAATTATGAGAGTGTTCTATTAATGATTAATCATTAAACGTCAGGGTGAAGTGTGGGGGAGGGGTGCGGGTTTCCCAGAAACTGGAATTGATCCCATTATATTTGTGCATCATTCTATTAATGATTAAATAAATTATGAGAGTGTTCTATTAATGATTAATCATTAAACGTCAGGGTGAAGTGTGGGGGAGGGGTGCGGGTTTCCCAGAAACTGGAATTGATCCCATTATATTTGTGCATCATTCTATTAATGATTAAATAAATTATGAGAGTGTTCTATTAATGATTAATCATTAAACGTCAGGGTGAAGTGTGGGGGAGGGGTGCGGGTTTCCCAGAAACTGGAATTGATCCCATTATATTTGTGCATCATTCTATTAATGATTAAATAAATTATGAGAGTGTTCTATTAATGATTAATCATTAAACGTCAGGGTGAAGTGTGGGGGAGGGGTGCGGGTTTCCCAGAAACTGGAATTGATCCCATTATATTTGTGCATCATTCTATTAATGATTAAATAAATTATGAGAGTGTTCTATTAATGATTAATCATTAAACGTCAGGGTGAAGTGTGGGGGAGGGGTGCGGGTTTCCCAGAAACTGGAATTGATCCCATTATATTTGTGCATCATTCTATTAATGATTAAATAAATTATGAGAGTGTTCTATTAATGATTAATCATTAAACGTCAGGGTGAAGTGTGGGGGAGGGGTGCGGGTTTCCCAGAAACTGGAATTGATCCCATTATATTTGTGCATCATTCTATTAATGATTAAATAAATTATGAGAGTGTTCTATTAATGATTAATCATTAAACGTCAGGGTGAAGTGTGGGGGAGGGGTGCGGGTTTCCCAGAAACTGGAATTGATCCCATTATATTTGTGCATCATTCTATTAATGATTAAATAAATTATGAGAGTGTTCTATTAATGATTAATCATTAAACGTCAGGGTGAAGTGTGGGGGAGGGGTGCGGGTTTCCCAGAAACTGGAATTGATCCCATTATATTTGTGCATCATTCTATTAATGATTAAATAAATTATGAGAGTGTTCTATTAATGATTAATCATTAAACGTCAGGGTGAAGTGTGGGGGAGGGGTGCGGGTTTCCCAGAAACTGGAATTGATCTCAATATATTTGTGCATCATTCAATTAATGATTAAATAAATTATGAGAGTGTTCTATTAATGATTAATCATTAAACGTCAGGGTGAAGTGTGGGGGAGGGGTGCGGGTTTCCCAGAAACTGGAATTGATCTCAATATATTTGTGCATCATTCTATTAATGATTAAATAAATTATGAGAGTGTTCTATTAATGATTAATCATTAAACGTCAGGGTGAAGTGTGGGGGAGGGGTGCGGGTTTCCCAGAAACTGGAATTGATCTCAATATATTTGTGCATCATTCTATTAATGATTAAATAAATTATGAGAGTGTTCTATTAATGATTAATCATTAAACGTCAGGGTGAAGTGTGGGGGAGGGGTGCGGGTTTCCCAGAAACTGGAATTGATCTCAATATATTTGTGCATCATTCAATTAATGATTAAATAAATTATGAGAGTGTTCTATTAATGATTAATCATTAAACGTCAAGGTGAAGTGTGGGGGAGGGGTGCGGGTTTCCCAGAAACTGGAATTGATCTCAATATATTTGTGCATCATTCAATTAATGATTAAATAAATTATGAGAGTGTTCTATTAATGATTAATCATTAAACGTCAGGGTGAAGTGTGGGGGAGGGGTGCGGGTTTCCCAGAAACTGGAATTGATCTCAATATATTTGTGCATCATTCAATTAATGATTAAATAAATTATGAGAGTGTTCTATTAATGATTAATCATTAAACGTCAGGGTGAAGTGTGGGGGAGGGGTGCGGGTTTCCCAGAAACTGGAATTGATCTCAATATATTTGTGCATCATTCAATTAATGATTAAATAAATTATGAGAGTGTTCTATTAATGATTAATCATTAAACGTCAGGGTGAAGTGTGGGGGAGGGGTGCGGGTTTCCCAGAAACTGGAATTGATCTCAATATATTTGTGCATCATTCAATTAATGATTAAATAAATTATGAGAGTGTTCTATTAATGATTAATCATTAAACGTCAGGGTGAAGTGTGGGGGAGGGGTGCGGGTTTCCCAGAAACTGGAATTGATCTCAATATATTTGTGCATCATTCAATTAATGATTAAATAAATTATGAGAGTGTTCTATTAATGATTAATCATTAAACGTCAGGGTGAAGTGTGGGGGAGGGGTGCGGGTTTCCCAGAAACTGGAATTGATCTCAATATATTTGTGCATCATTCAATTAATGATTAAATAAATTATGAGAGTGTTCTATTAATGATTAATCATTAAACGTCAGGGTGAAGTGTGGGGGAGGGGTGCGGGTTTCCCAGAAACTGGAATTGATCTCAATATATTTGTGCATCATTCAATTAATGATTAAATAAATTATGAGAGTGTTCTATTAATGATTAATCATTAAACGTCAGGGTGAAGTGTGGGGGAGGGGTGCGGGTTTCCCAGAAACTGGAATTGATCCCATTATATTTGTGCATCATTCTATTAATGATTAAATAAATTATGAGAGTGTTCTATTAATGATTAATCATTAAACGTCAGGGTGAAGTGTGGGGGAGGGGTGCGGGTTTCCCAGAAACTGGAATTGATCCCATTATATTTGTGCATCATTCTATTAATGATTAAATAAATTATGAGAGTGTTCTATTAATGATTAATCATTAAACGTCAGGGTGAAGTGTGGGGGAGGGGTGCGGGTTTCCCAGAAACTGGAATTGATCTCAATATATTTGTGCATCATTCAATTAATGATTAAATAAATTATGAGAGTGTTCTATTAATGATTAATCATTAAACGTCAGGGTGAAGTGTGGGGGAGGGGTGCGGGTTTCCCAGAAACTGGAATTGAACCCATTATATTTGTGCATCATTCTATTAATGATTAAATAAATTATGAGAGTGTTCTATTAATGATTAATCATTAAACGTCAGGGTGAAGTGTGGGGGAGGGGTGCGGGTTTCCCAGAAACTGGAATTGATCTCAATATATTTGTGCATCATTCTATTAATGATTAATTAAATTATGAGAGTGTTCTATTAATGATTAATCATTAAACGTCAGGGTCAAGTGTGGGGGAGGGGTGCGGGTTTCCCAGAAACTGGAATTGATCCCATTATATTTGTGCATGCAGGGTAACCCTCCTAGAAGGGTTATAAATGCACAAGATACATGTACATGTAACCCTCCTAAATATGCAATGCCATCAAGGAGGATTAACTATAGCATAAGGCATCATACAGTCCTTAAATAAATAACATGGCAGAAAACTCATCAGCTTGGTAGTTTTATTGCCTGCATTGTTAACTGCCACTTTTCAGTGTTGTAGTCTTTGCTTTGCCATTTGTTGGTTCACTTGACACAAGCAGCAATAAATTAACATTACAGTCTGACAGGTGTTCAATATGATCTAGTTCTTACATTGTAAGAGACATTCAAAAGAAAGTAATTTACAGTTGGTAGAATTTGGCAAAAACAAAACAGACCAGTGATAATTTTTTTGTTGTTGTTATAACGGGCCTGCTTTTTCTCCTCACACACTCCCCACTACATTAACTGTTTTGGACACACTACAGTCGACTCATGGTTGATTTTTACGGTGATGGCAGAACTTATATAATGGAAATAACCTGCATTGATCTGAGTAGCAAAAAAATGTTAAGTTAAGAATGGATCAAAAAGTGTTCAAATTACTTCCATGTGCATTTATATGGCACAAGTTGTCCCTGGCATCAAGGTTTTTTTTATTTTTTTATTTAATAGCTTTACAGGCAGAGACAAAGACTCTAAGTCCAAACAAGCTAAGCCTGTTAAAGGTTACCCTGGCTAGCAAAATGACAGGGTAACCCTCCCCCTAGAATAGTCCTAACCCTCCCCCAGGAATAACCCTACATGTACTTGCAATTACAAATTATGATGTTCAAGATCTTTCACAGATAGCACCAATACATTACGATACTTCATTTACCCACATGTCAACTAGGAGCTGTATAACTTGTTAAAACTTGAATGTGAACTTAAAAGTTTGTAAAAAAAAAAGAAATAACTTACAATAATAATTGTATATATATATATATATACATGTATATACTCAATCTGCAGACAGTACTGTTTCGCTCTTTGTGAGCTCATCAGAGCAGAACAGAGATTTCAGACTGAACCTTAGCTATGAAGCAAGCATATATATATATATATGATGTGTATAAATATTCTAATAAAATTTATAATAACATCTAATAAAATGTATTTTACCCCTTTATTAATAATAATGTGAAAAGTATCCCCTCCTACATTGCAACCAACCCCTTCCCGCAAGAAAAGAAACACACCGATGGTAACCCCCCCTCCCCCCTTTCCAGGGAAAATAAGACTAACACCCTCGTCCATAGACAATTACCCCAATAACTTACCCTAACCCCGGCCCTAATGTAAAAATACTATCCCTACCGTACCCCTGTAAAAAGTATTTTCTCCTAGCTAGCACCTGAGCCGTGACGTGTCTGTTTGTAAAAAGTAAAAGCAAAGAAAAGCCTATATATGTATTAGTTCGTAGTCTAAAATTGACAAAATCTAAAAAACTAAAACGAACCATAAAATAGCACTATGCCATATTAAGATCAATAGATCCTATGGCATTTTTGAAGATCTTAAAGTGCCCCTACGATCAAATTTTGACATATCAATGTTTTTGCATATTCATAAAGTAGAGTTCATATATTATTACCAGTTCAAATTGTTTTTCGATACAACGACAGGAAGTCTTATTTTTTTAGCTCCGAATATTGAATCTACACGTCCGCCATTACTGGAAGCCGTGCCCTTTGTTCAGCTTTAAACAAAGGTTTATTCACCGGAAATGATGTCATACACTTAACGCTCGCCTGCAGAACACAACGCCTGGAGGCATATTTCTACTAAAAACGTCTTCACATACATAAGAAGAAAGTTATATTTATCTTTGCGAGGTTGGCTACTTTTTTTATGCACGCTATTTCGCGCCACGAGGTTGTCGTTTAAGTGTATGACATCACTTCCGGTGAATAAACCTTTTTTTAAAGCTGAACAAAGGGCACGGCTTCCAGCAATGGCGGACAGGATTTTACCGGTAAACTCTCCTAAAATTTGTGGTTTAAGATGCCCATTTGGGAATATTTTTTACTATTTCGGATATTTCTAATACTGATTGACCTATAGACACTGAAAAAGTGGCAAATCGAAATGGTAATTTTTTGTCGTAGTGGCACTTTAATGTCATCGCATTCGCGGACCAGACTATTTAACGACTTATTTACACTGATCTCAGATGTGCATCTATAGCCACAATCTTAGAGGCAGCAAATTTGACCTACACGTACAACCTAAGCCAAAAAACTATTTCATGATATGCTCCTTCTCCTATCGTGGTGCCATTGCCTGGAATGAGCTTTCAAATGAAACAAGAGAACTTGGCAGCTTGACCTCCTTCAGAAGAGCCCTCAAACGATGACACAATTTATTCTTATAATATAATTATTTTACAGGGAAGGGATATTATTACTAACATGTAGGTATTAGTATATTAGTTCAGCTATGTACATGACTTTTTTGTATGTATTTTAAATTATGTACCGTCGTTATATCATTACTTTAACTGGCTATGCATTTGTATTATTATTATGCATGGTTCAAGTTCAATTTATTCACACTTGTTTATATTTTACAATTATTGGTTGAATATAACAAGCCATAAGAAAGAGAAAAATAAATAGGAGATAATAATTACAATCTTTAGATGATAGTGTGTAGTGGTCAAAGGAGCGAAAGCTTTCGAGTTAACCACTACCATGTTGAAAGTTAATGAGGGGAGCAATAAATAAACGAATAGGCTTGATTGTATCTTTACAGGGTTTTAAAAAGTATGACTGTTGGTTATAATGAGAGAAGAGGAAGAAAATAAAGGCTGTTTACATGTACAAACTAGGTTTGGATATATGGTAATTTTACAATACAGAATAATGTAGACATTTACAGTAAGTATTTATAAATAATAGTCGATAACATGTATACATATAAAACTATTATAAATGCAGCTAACATTTCATATCTGGCTTTCAAGGAGGAAGAGCTTACATTGTATATTATTTTTTTAAATTGTTATGAGGCAAACATTTTATCTTGATTGGTACTGTTTCCCATATTTTTGATGACATTACTTTAAATCTTGTAAGTCCATAATTTGTTCTCGAGGCTGGTCTGTATAGGTTTTGGTTAGAGGAGTACCTAGTGTTATAATTGTGAACTTCAGAGGCATACAGAACCAAGTCAGAAAAAGTAGTAGGGATTTCCATTGACATACTTAATTTTATGTACAAGGGAAGATATTTTAAGATTAAAAACATTATCAAGTTTAAGGATTTCTAGAAGTTTAAAGTAAGGAGCAGCACTCTCTCTGTTATGTGCAAAGAAGATACAACGGAGGGATTTATTTTGTTTTACTTTAATTTTTTCCAGTCTGGATTGGCAGACAGTTCCCCAGCTCATTAGACCATAATTTAAATAGGGATACACAAGAGTGTAGTAGAGCTGTTTTAATGTGTTTATTGAAACAAAATGTCTTATAATTTTTTTAATATTCCTGTATTTTTTGCCAATTTATCACTGACATGTTTAACCCTTTCCCTCCTGTGCCGCCCGTAACCGCCCAATATGAAGCATGTACCTGGAGAAAATTATTGCATCAAACCTAGACATGCTGGAAATACGATGTTGTGATATTATTTCAAGGAATGACTTCAAAGTCAGAGCTATAACAGGGATCGCTTGACTCTCCCACTTTGGAGAAAAACGCATTTCTTTTGGACATCGTTGTTCGTTTCTTCGATTTTTGCGAATTTTGAGGAGCTGAAAATCGGCTCAAAAAAACCTTTCCATTCGCACTTGAAATCAAAAGCAAATACAAAATCACCACTCAGTCGTTACAGTACCTTGTTTAATCTTTCCAACTAGCAGGTTTGTTTGCACAAAACGACTGTGAACCACACCGATGTTTACACTGCATTTCACTCGACCACATTTATCTGCTCCCACCTCCAATTGCATGCTGGGTAATGGACAAAAATTTCACAAGAAGTCTTTTACCCCTACAACCAAGAGTGGTGATTTGGACTCAAGCCGTTGCTTTAAAGTGACAAAAACACATCCTAATAGGTTGAGCAGGGGTAAAAGACTGCCAACTGCAGGATTCCAAGGATTTCATTGAATATTTTTTTCCTGTGTCTCAAAGCACAAACACAACGGAAAAACCCTGTGAAATCCCCTCACAAAGCCTACTAGAAGCAAACCAAGTACTTTTCAGCCATCCTCAGACTTAATGATGTCTTCAAGCTCTCTGACAGTGGCATATTTATCCAAAATTAGAGCTCATTTCATTAGAAACCCTACCGAAGCAGCCATACCTACCGTGAACGAGTGAACAGAATTCTCCCAAATGGCATTGTGGGAAAAGTTTGAGCCCTCGGCTTAAAAAGTCAACAGTATTTAACTGACCCGGGCTAGCCAAACTTGAACTGAGGGGGGAGGGTTGAGTTAGCACTCAGGATTTCACCAACTAAGCCAAACATGTCCAGTAGGGAAAGGGTTAAGCTGTGCATCCCACTGTAGATGGGTCAATAAAAACACCTAGATATTTAATTTGAGTCTTTTGCTCTATATTACAAGCTGTTATTCTTATTATAGGACTTTTTCTGGGTGTAGTTGTTAGCATATAATTGGTCTTTTTAAAGTTAATTGATAGTTTATTCGCGGAACAATAATTCAATACAATCTTAAGTTCACTATTAACTACTGTTTCAAGGTCGTCAAGGTTATTTGAAGAATAGAACATATTTGTATCATCAGCAAAAAATCTAAATGTTAATTTCTTGGAAGAGTTTGGGAGATCGTCAATGTAGAGAAGGAAAAGCAAGGGTCCAAGAGTGGATCAAAGGGATACCACATATTATGGTTTTCAGGGTAGATTCTGCCTCACCAATTTTGACGTATTGTTTACGATCACTTATATAGCTAGAGAACCATGTGAGGGGTAGCCCTCGTATTCCATATTTGTTCATTTTTGCCAAAAGAATATCATGATTAATTGTATCAAAAGCTTTAGAAAAGTCCAGAAATATTCCACAAGTTATCTTATTTTCATCTATGGCAGTTTTTAGGTTCTCTATGGTTTCTAAAATAGCATACTCTGTTGAATATCCTTTTCTAAAGTCAAATTGGTAGTTTAAAAGTATGTTTTCTTTTTCAAGGAAGAATATAAGTTGATCGTAGATAAGCTGTTCCAATACTTACTAAAGGGAGAAATTATTGCTATAGGTCTATAGTTCCCTAGCTCAGTTACGCTGCCATTCTTAAATATAGGGTGGGGTTACTCTTTATATTTTAAAGGCTTCAGGGACTGTCCCTGTTATAATTGATTCATTATAAATCTTTGTGAATGGTATCGACAAGGGTCCACTAGCAAGTTTAATAAGCTTGTTTGGTTTATTAATGTATGCCTTATTTTAATGGCATGTCTGAAAATCAGTTCACTAAGCCGTTTACCATGTTGAAATAAAGTTAATTGAATCGTCATGTAAACAAAACAAGGAAACACAACATACTAGGGTATCCCTTCTAGCAAGGTTACCCTCTACAATGTATCTCCATGTTTGTATGTAAACATACAGGGTATACAATGTAAGAGATAGCTCTGAGGGCTGTACAATAATGTACATTTATGTGCAGATGTTGTTAGAGTATGATGGAATATTGTGTTAAGTATGATCCAACAGAAGTGCTGCTGTTTTTGACTTACAATGCACATACACTGTACAATGTACATGTACACATTGGTTTCAATAACTTTTAAAGTAGGAGGCAATTTAGTTTACGATTTATGATGAGAGGTTACATGTACAAGCTATTATACAAGAGTAAATTCCATAAGCCAAAGCAATCGTAAATTGCCAAAAAAGTCATATGCCCAGGGGGGAATGATTGCTTTGATGATCACTTTTGGAATTGACCCATGAACATTTATATGCCGAGCTAAAGGAAAACGTCCAAATGACATTAAGAAACTTTTATTTGATTTGTCGATGACCCTTAACTGAATATATATTAATTAATTAATAAATATAATGGCTAAACAGTCTAAAGAATACCTGGCCACTCACTTTGGATATTGAAAACTCTGCCATAGCCAGATATATTAATATTCAACAATCGACTGCTGACCGTAGTGGCAGTCACTCTTATGCTTTCCCTCTATTAATATTCGACAATCGACTGCATATAAATGTTAAACAATCGAGTGCAGGACTGTGGACCCATGCCAGTCACTCTTATGATTTCCCTCTATTAATATTCAACAATCAATTGCCATTCAGTGTTTCGTCATTCTATACATGTAACCGATTACAGGACTGCGGAGCACGTTCACTGCTGTATTGTGTCTTGTTCACGACTGCAGACCACTCATTTACAGTAAAGTGCCTTAAAAATGGATGGGTATTCTATACAGTGTAGTTGCTCCAATATAACTTAATGTCTATGGATATATTTATTGAAAGATGAGAATACTTAATACAGAAAGAAACAAAAGAATGCACATACATACATTGTATGTATTTTATTAATATTACTTAACATTATTACTTAACCGAGATTAGATTAATATATAATATATCCTATTCAGTCAAGAACTGAACTGAAGAGTGAAGAATGTTCATGAGTGATGTTAAAATGTCGACGAATATAAATCGTATACGGTGGCAGTGCTATAACTTTTTATAAGTATAAAACATATGACGTGTGTGTAATAATATGCAGTCCATTTTCCAGAAAATCCACGATCGCTTGTTAAAGGTGATTTAGGTTCTAACAGTATAAAAAGTAGTCAAGATAATCAGCTTTTTAACTTACCTCGCGTTGAAAGTAAAACTAAGTCTTTTGCTAACTTCAGAGAGCAGCGGCATAGGTGATCGAAGAGTCGGCTGGTAATTCTTTGGGTTCGGTAGTCCAGTAAAAGGTGCATCTAGTGATTGATTAGCCATCGAGAATTTACTCTTATCAAAGGAATCAGCCAGCGATTCTGTTCTATATTTTCTGACAACTACTTTCGTAGTACTAGTAGCGTGGACTTGCCAGCGACCGAATTGGTAAGCCAGAATTAAGAACGTAAAAACGAGTAGAAAACTCCAAAATAAACCAAATAAACTCCACAGGATGGAAAATACAACAACTAAAACTGCTACTACGAAGTATTCTTCACTTTTCGAGGCCATTTGAAGTAAAAACCGAATGGTTTTTCAAACCACCATCGTTTCTACTCTCGCTCTGAACAACATGGCCGCATGACATGACAGGGGTGACTGCGCATGTGTGCAACGTAGGCGCCAAATTTTTGAATGTGTACCTCGTTTTGAAGATAGCATTCTATAATCTTGTGGGGAGGAGGGGGAAAGGAAAATCTCGGTTTTTGCAACACTTTGAACACAGGCAGCCCAAGCTCAATTTTTGTATCATTTAAAAGCATTTTACAGAAGTTTAAAGGGATACCAGAGTGATAAACACATTTGGGCTCAAAAGCATCTTTCAGATGTAATGTACTGAATGCAAGGACCAATTCGGACGAAGTGCAGGAACCGGATCACCTTGGATGGGATCTAATCAGCAAAAATATACGAATATCAAGACAAGATGAAAGGCTGATTGTACGGTACTGGGAATATATATAATTACTACCGATATTTCGGTTGGCACGGCCAACCTTCCTCAGGGTACACAAGTACTTTGTTCAGAAAATGTATTAAAATTTGATAAAACGTTTTCAGAATTGAGAACGAGCCCCTCAAAGACTATGATAGGCAACTAGTTCCTGTAAAATCTAGTTTTGGTCTGCGTCGGCGGGGAAGATAAACAATGGTATGTAATCAACTAAAGTCGATTGAGGTATGCTAACCGCCGTGGAAAGCGAGTAGCAGCTGACGTTTCGAGCGCTAGCCCTTCGTCAGAGCAAAAGACCTCAAAGACTAGCCTGCTATGCAGACGTATTTTTTCACTCTCGTAAATTCGAAGAAAAAAGTAACGTCTGCTTACCCGAGCGCTTAATTAGTTTCCAATATGCAAGCAGACGTCAGCACGTTTGTTTTATTTTTCTGCCCAATCAAACCGTTGTTAGACAATGTGGTGTGCATATTGGAAACTAATTGAGCGCTTGGGTTAGCAGACGTTACTTTTTTCTTCGAATTTATGAGAGTGAAAAAATACGTCTGCATAGCAGGCTACTCAAAGACCTGGGCGCCGCCATTTTGTTCATATTAATTCCTGTGACGACGTCACTTCGTCCCACCGGAGTCTTGCGGCTAACTTGTAGCGACTTGTTTTCAAACATAATGAAAACAAACGTGATGAAACTTAATATGTTATCTCAAACCCATATTTTTACTTACGTCATTTCCTTTTTCCTCTTAGATTGTGTAATCACCTTGATATTTATACTTGCCATTGTGAAATATTCATTTGTAAGATCTACCTGAAGAAGGCTGGTTTGGCCAGCCGAAATATCGTAGAATTCTCAATATATACGTTGTTCGATCAGCTTTTCTGTAGTCATTGGACTTGTTTACTTGTTTTCTTTGTAGAATTTTCACACGCTCGGAATTAGCCGGTAACAAAACGAGCGGGGGACTGGAACCGAGTCAGTAAAACTAATCCAATTAACAACTAGTCAAAGTGAGCATACTTACCTTGTCTGGAAAGTTTGGTAAACTTTGGCTCAATATTGACGATGCTAGAAGACATCAAATATGTCAATTTTCCCATACAAACTCTCTTATTTTTAACGTTGTCCCTCCAAGCCATACATTCATTGTAAACTTTTGGAGAGACCAAAGAAATTTCAATTGCTTATAATTCAGTCAAGATTCACTCTTATCACGTAAAACTTGGCACACATACTAATTTCAACATGCTCTATCATGTGATTAACTTCATTTTAGAATACAAAAATATGATGAAGACGATATTGTGAGAGAAGTTCAGAAGACTGGGAGGACGAAGAAAAGCATGTGGAAGGCGAGTATATCAGATGAACAACAAAAGGCAACGGAACTTGTCAGCATTAAACACAAGACTAAAGGTAGATTATTACAATATTTATATCGGCATAGCAATCGAAACTTGTTTAATTTCACCCAGAGAGCTAATCAGGGTGGGTAGCAAGCCACATAATTTTAATTTCGTTTACCTAACTGATGTGTTGTGAAACAGCGATCGCGCACCACGTACGTTCCATCACAATTGCAGAAACATGCCGGGCTTGATCGCGCCAATGCTTTCACACAATGGGAATGGAATTATTTTTGCAATAAAATTGCTCCGTGTGTCTCGTTCTTGTGTCATTGCATATATTCTGCTAGGTTGGGCTACTAGTTATGATCGGTTTTTACCGGGAGGTTTTAACTTTTCAGGTGTTTCGTTTCAGTTGCACAAAGCCATGCAGTCAGTACAGATCGAACCGGATAACTCGCAAATTATATAGCTCCAATAATACATAAGTTTCGAAAGCAATGCCAATATCAATATTGTCATAATCTACCTTAGTCTTGCGTTTAAGGCTGACAAGTTCCATACAAAAACACACAGCGAATCTTTACATCATAGCACACTGACACCAGTTTTGCACTAGCTCGGTAGTCGCCTTTTGTTGTTCGTCTGATATTCTCGCCTTCCACAGGCTTTTCCTCATCCTCCCAGTCTTCTGAACTTCTCTCACAATATCGTCTTCATCATATTTTTGTTCTAGTTCGAAATTGCTCTGCCCTAGTGAAAAGTTAGCCGCAAGACTCCGGTGGGACGAAGTGACGTAAAAAAACGTCACAGGAATTAATGTCAACAAAATGGCGGCGCCCAGGTCTTCGCGGGGCCAGTTCTCAACTCATCAAATTTTAATACATTTTCTGAACAAAGTACATCCGAAAGATGCTTTTGAGCCCAAATGTGTTTTTCACTCGGGTATCCCTTTAATAAAATGTAAGAAATAAACTACAGTACTCCAATAAGTGAACAAGTCCAAGGAATACAGAAAAGCTGATCAAACAACGTATATATATTGATAAGTTAAACAATATTTCGGCTGGCCAAACCAGTACTCCAATCAGAAAGTTGTGTTTTTTTATTGTCCTGTGCACTCCCGGGGTTATTTTAGCCACTTTAGGAATATTTCCAATTCACCATTCCAACTGTATCATTGTGTATTTATGTATGTATGTAGCATACTTGACCTTATGGCTGTAAATAATTTTGCACTACATGGTGAATAGTGAACGATTATTCACCGAAGTGGAAGTGAATAGCTTCGCGGCTCGATAAATATCCACCACTATTCAACGACACTGAGGTGAATAATTGTTTTAGTATATACCACGCAAGTGAATTGCCAGCACCAAATAGCTATTTTATTCTCTGTCAAATGGAAAAAAACTCGCGCGAGGTGATCGCTAGCTTCTTCGCTTGGAGGTGAATAGCAAAGGATATTATTCGCCTCCGGATCGGAGTAGCCAATCAGACCAAAGGATATTCACTTCCGAAGTAGCCAATCAGAGCGCGCGAAAGCACGATTCACTTGTGCGGTACTGACACTAAAACTCAGTGAAATATTACCAGGCATCTCTGACCATGAAGGAATTTTCACTGAAATCGACATCAATCCCAAACACTATAAATAGGCCAAGAGGAAGATCCCTCTCTATAAGAAAGCAGACTGGGAGAAGATTGCAGACCAGTTGATTAGCACTAACCAGTATATTCAAGACCATTTTGATTCTGAAACTACAAACTCTTTGGAATAAGTTTAATCAAGACTTTCATGCTGCCATAGAAGAATATATTCCGCATATAAGACTTGTTTCTCCTATACTGATAGATCTCCATGGATATCAGGCAGAATACGAAATATATTATTTTGCAAGAGTAAGCGAGCCAACAAGGAAAGAATAGAAAAGATGGAGAGCAAGTCAGACCATGTCTAAAACATAAGATCAGAAGAGAAACTAGATCTGTTTATATATTAGAGTTACGTGGAAACTGTTATTCTTCCTGAAACGTACACCAGGTTGAGCCTGTTAGAGACACCAAGAAACTATATGGTTTCATGGCCGTACCGCCCTTAGAGGCCGGGGGGGGGGGGGGGCCTGCCCCCCCCCCCCCCAATTTTTTTCCATAGGCTCGTTGACCCTACTATAGGAATGCCATCAGAGTACATAAAACTTTAAATAAGGATTATCTATGAAATTGAATATTAAATATTAAATTTGGTGATCACGTGTTGCGAAATGACTTTGTGCCCCCCCAGTTTTTCAGGGCATGCTACGGCCCTGTAATATTCACCAAGCCGCATAAGAAACTGACTCAGTCGGCATAGCCCCATAAAAGGATAAAGGAGTACTAATGATAATCCAAGAGATGAAACCCTTAATGTACAGTTTAAGTCCGTTTTCACAGAAGAAAGACCTGTTGATCAGGAGCCAGACGTTTTCGATTTTCACTGTCCAAATCCTGATATTGATGACCTAGTCATCACAACAGAAGGTGTGCGGAAACTCCTTGGGAACCTTTAGTTAACCCTAATGAGGCTATGGGTCCTGAAGTACCTCACCCGTAAGTGCTGAAACAGCTGGCTCCCGAAATTGAACCTATATACTTGCAGCAATTTGCAACACGTCCCTGCAATCTGGCGATGTGCCAGAGTACTGGAGAAAGGCGAACATTGCCCCAATATTTAAGAAGGTTGAACGTTATACTACGCAGCCAACTACCATGTCAGCCAACTACATATATAGTCACAAAACACATTTTTAACCACATGGAATCCAGTGTCATACTTTATGAACTTCAGTTTGACATGGATTTAGATACAAACGCTGCACTGAATCTCAACTCCTAGTTGCATTTGTTCTAGATCTCTAGTTTTAGTAACCTTCGTAAAGATCATAAAGTTCCCGCATAATAGTTGGTACAGAAACTTGAGATATGAAATTAAGGGAATATCAATAGGTGGGTAGAGCGCTTCTGTCTCAACGCCAGCAAAGGGTCGTATGCATGTCGGGGAGAAAATGTAATCATGGGTTTCAGTATCCAGTGGGTACCCCACGCTCAGTCATTGGGTCCATAATTGTTCTTGGTTTACTTTAAACGATATCCCAAGTAGCCTCCAACCTCAAGTTAGGCTCTTTGCGCAGAAGACACAGTTATCTACATGGCTGCGTCTAAGGATCTCGATGCTGAAACCCTCCAACGGACCTTGTCATGATCAGCTAGAGGCTTGGGAGCACAGGTTCTAAATGATCTTCCACCCGAAAAAGTTGCAACGTCCTGCGAGTCAGTTCCTCGTAACAGGAAGCCTGCCCATCCTGTCTACAATTAACTTACATGGCTAGATCTTAAAGGAGCAAGACACAACTGATCAAATATCTTGGTCAGTCACCATCCACCACAATTTATCGTGGAATGAGGATATTAGTAACACAGTTAAGAAAGCGAACTCGTCTTTTGGCTTCCTTAGGCGTAATCTTCAAGTCTCTAAGGGAGCGGTCATTAATTACTGGGGGGGGGGGGGGGGGAGGAGGGCCGGTAAAATATCTAAAACGAGGACCCAAAAATGTTGGCCCTCGCCAAAACATCAGCCCAATAAATATTGGCCCTCCCCAAAACATCAAAAAAATGACGTCTCTTTTTTCACAAAAGAGCAAAGCATTTCTTTTGTTTTACTCCTGAAAACCTCGTTAATCAAGCAGAATGTTTGAGGTCTCGAACGTTGCCCATTAGCAGCATCCAGCACGTGCGGATTAAGGGACATTTCCAAGGTGGAGCTGAATGGTCGATTGAAGTAGCCTAAAAATATTGTAAAAGTTTCATTGTTAAAACAGGCGCCCAAAAATTTGTGACCCTCCCTAAATCGAAGCCCAAAAAGTCTTAGCCCTACCCCTAAATTTACCGCCCCCCCCCCCCCCCCCCCCCCCCCCCAGTAATTAATGACCGCTCCCTAAGAAGCACATAAAGGATAATGCATATAAGACTCAGATTATCCGACTGACAGGTATGCAGCTAGCTGTTGTTTGGGATCCATTCACCCAGGCAAACGAGAGCAGCTCGTTATGTCAACAATGACTATAGCCGGAAATCGTCTGTAACTACCATGATTGATACACTTAATTAAGAGTTGGCGTATAGTTTCCCGAACAGCGTAGTGGAGGGTCTGAATGGGGTTAACTGACTACTGATAAACGGCCTTAAAAAATAACTGACAAATGACGATATTTGTACTGACAACCGAAAAATTTGTTTTTTGGTCGGGTTAAATATTGTAAATTTTCTCTAGTAATGATTAACTAGGGCTAACTGACAACTGGGCAAAATTTTAACTGACATGTAGGATCCCCCCAATTCAGACCCTCGTAGAGCGGAAGTACACCAGGGTCCGCCCCGAGGTCCAAAACTCTTACATTTTATATACCATTTTTGATAGAAAAGGTAACCCTTTCATATACCTTTAGCTTCCATAAAAAAATATACCCCCAGTAGAAACACTGCATCTCGTTAGGTGCGTCTATTTGAGATATTTTGAAAGGCCCTCAAAACTCAAGCATGTTAAGGCCTGGTTCGTTTAATGGAAAATATAGTTTTCCATCAGTGTTTTACACCACGCTTAGAAAACATGACTATCATGTAGAGATAAGGTAATATTAATGGCACAAAATGCCACGTGACCTATTTTGCACATTTTCGCCTTAATAACTCGTTAACGAAATATTGTAGTCATATTTTCTAAGCTGAAATTGGTAAAAGGCTTTAACCTTAACTACATCTACCAATCTGGTTTTCGTAAGGCTCACTCGTGTGAGACAGCCTTGGTGAAGATCGTCGATGAATTATTTATGAACATTGATAAAGGTTTGCTTAATGGTTTAATAGCCATTGACTTCCGCAAGGCCTTTGATCTTATAGACCATGTTGTTCTACTGACGAAACTACAGCTTTATGGCCTAAACGATTCTTCCCTTGCCTGGTTCAAGTCATATCTCCGTAATCGTCGACAGTCTGTCAAGATCGCCAATGCGATATCATCTACGTTACCAGTCACTCATAGCGTACCCCTAGTTCAGTATTGGGACCTCTCCTGTTTATCATTTTCATAAATGATTTATCGCTCCACACTAATGAATCTACCATCGACATCAGTATGCTGACGACACGACACAAACTGTATCCGGGAAGACTCTAGAAGCCATTGAGCAAAAGTTAATAGAAGGATTCAAACCAATCCAGGCCTGGGCTTCTCATAATAAAATGGTTATCAACACCACGAAAACGAAAGTCATGCTCGTTGGAAGCAAACGCAAAATTTCGGCGCTCGATCGCGATATAAGCATTGAAGTCAATAACACGAAACTGCAGTCAACTGAATCGATTAAACTACTTGGTGTACATATTGACAAATCATTATCATGGAATATCCACATTGATTATACTGAAAAGAAGGTTTCGCAACGCATCGGATTACTTAACCGCAATAAAAGGTACATACCTCATGCAGAAAGAATACTATTTTATAATGCACTAATTAAGCCTGTGATCGAGTATTGTGCCACAGTTTGGGGTGGATGCTCCATAGAAGGTAAGTACCGCCTTCTTAGATTACAAAAACGAGCTGCTCGAATTATATTAGACGCACCTGCACTTAGCCCTTCAGTTCCCTTATTTAATACACTTAGCTGGATTCCTATCCATGAAGTCTGTAATTACTTGAGCCGTATATATTAATGTTTAAGATTTTAAATGGCTATGCACCAGCCTATCTTTCAGATGGCATTAAACCTATTAAGAAAGTACACAGAATACACACTCGCTCGTCTAGGTTTAATGTACAGATTCCAAAGATATCCCTAACAACAGCAGGCGGCAGATCATTTGCTTTTAGAGCCTCATCATTGTGGAATTCATTACCAGTTGATGTTAAAGATGTATCCTCTTTGAATATGTTCAAGTCCAAATACTTTTATAATATTTTATTGCAACAGAAGTTAATTGACCATTTTAAAGTTTAGCTTTTTGTAATTCACTTATCTTAATCTCTGTCTCTAGTCAATATATATATGTACTCGTTCAATTTCTAGATTATATTAGATCGATTTAGCTATATGTTATTAGTTAGTAATTGTGGTTCTGATTTCAATTGTATATAATGCACATCTTAGTTTTATCCGTAGTTTTTATCATATTTGCTACCTATATGTAAAGTTATATTTTATACTTAAATTAGTAGTTGAGGGCCACAAGTTTGTAAGCTTTGCTTTTGGGTGTTACCCTCTTTAAATAAAGAATATTATTATTATTATTATTATCTTCACTCTTTCTGTTAAACTCGGAGCCGCGCTTTTGATTTACTGATTTTGTGGTACGGCATATGCATGTCACGTCACAGCGACATGTTTTACTGCAAACAAACCACTCAAGGGAATCACGGAATGACGATATCTATTATCGTGAGAAGCTTTTCATATGATCGCAACGATCGCAGGATTCTTTTGTTCGGTCAGGAGCCCATTGAATCGAAGCGTAAATTTATACGCAGAACAAACGAATCCTGCGATCGATGCGATCATATGGAAACCGGGCTTTACCATACTCGGCTGTGCGCAAATAAGGAAAACAGTTTTTACCCGAAATGTCATCCCTAAACCAGGCCTTAACATGCTTGAGAATAACAGTTTCCCTACCCTTTTCTATACTTCAACTCGTGAAATCCCTACCTTTTATATACCTCCAGTCTGTAAAGGTACACCTTTCGAGCGGAGCCTCCCCGTATAGCCATTATAGGGAGTACCTCCGGGGATTTATGACGTTTTTTCGTCGGCCTTTCGAGGGAATGAGCGTGCACCTTTGTGATATTTTGGGTAGAGGTGAACTGAAAATAAATCTCCCCGAAATACGGCTTGAGGGCTCCAAGACAGTCAAGAAACAACAGATGGCCAACATTTGATGTGGTATGTAAACTTTAATGGCTGTTTATTATCATTTTCCATCACCTATATATACTAGCGATAAAGTTTCACACAAATCCTAATATTTTGCCATCGAGTAGTCCTCATGTTGTGAGCTCTCTTTGGAGACGTTTCATTGGATATTTACCATGTTGTGAACTTTCAAAAATCGCAAAATTAAATTAAAAGACGTCTTATTTCGATGTGATCTTTCTTGTGGTTCATTTTTTTATCAGATTTAAAACGTTTCACAGCTAGTTCCAATCGTTACTAAAGTGGCCAATTTGTGTATTTATTATTTAAAATGCGTCGACATTGTTCATATCAGCAATGCTGGATGGATCAGCGTTTAGGCTACATTTCCCATTTCCCATGTTATTTACATGTAGATCACAAACAGCAACTGACACTGTAACACAGTAACAATATACCTTATCGGCATGATGTTGTCACGCTATTGTGATCGATGTACCAGCCACACCGGCGGCAAAACGTCATGCGCATGCGTATTTGCTATTTCTTGTCGGCGTGCGGCCGCCCCCAGTTTCCCGCCAAAACTGAAATGAAACAACAGGCACATGCCGTATTTTTAAAATTTCTGCTTAAAAGTATCCATTTGTGAACTGTTTTGTCAAAAAATAAGAAAACTACTTAAAAGGTAAGCCTAAGATCAGTAACAGGTTGAAGTTTTCTTAATTTGTAATTCACTGTGAGTTTACTAAGTTTACTAAAAAAGTTTAAACCCTCAGTAATTTGTATTTGATAGCAGAGCCTTCGTTCTTTCGGCCAGCGGAGCATACCGTTTTGCCGCGGTGCATCCTCACTTTGGCACAACATTTCCTCGCAACGCAAAAGTGAGGATTGGTGGCAGCTGATTGGTGGTGATCACAAAAGCATGACATCATCACGCATAAGTCCTATTCTGTTGAATTGTACTAAACCAACCGGATCGTCCATCTCCCATGCAGCGGTTTTTACAGACCGGGTTACTTTTAGAATGTGTTTCCCGCGAGTTTGCAATTGGTTCTGCTAGCCAATAATCACAAACGTTTGCGTAATTTTAATTCAAATGATTAATGATGTTGCAGCCACGTTGGTTGACCAAACAAGAGAAGCTAACGAGGCATCTTTTGTTGACAACATTCCGCGATGGAAGTGAACAACGAGATGTGATATCTAAAAATAACCCGGTCTGGGAAACGCTGCATCGTGAATAGACTATATCGCAACTCCGCCGTCGCAGTGCACTCTGGAATGAATATCTCAGTTTCCATTGTTAAATCCAAGTTGGCCGCCCAACAACAACAATGGAAAACTGAGATATCCATCCCAGAGTGCACTGCGACGGCGGAGTTGCGATATAGTCTATATATGACAGATGGATGCTCCGGGTAATGGCTCCTGATTAAACACGTTGATTCATTATAGTTTACTCTAACGGCATTTTATCTACACAAACAAATACAGCCCTAGATGTAGCCAAGTGGCGGCAGTCATTATCTCTTTATATGTAAGCTCATGCTGTTGTTTACCAGCTTATGAATTATTATTGGCTAAACTATAGAATACTCCAGCTAGATGGTATATTCAGTGCTACCGCGGTCCTGCAGTCAGCTTTATTAATATTCATGCATCGACTATGGGACTGCGTTGCCACTTAGTTCAACGTCTTACCGATATTAATATTCATGCGTCGACTATGGGACTGCGGGACTGCGTTGCCACTTAGTTCTATATCCTTCGTTCTAAAAAAGCTATCGCGACTGCGGTACCACGGTAGCACTAACTAAATAACATAGCTTCAAAAAGTGGCGGGGTATTCTATAATCGCTCATTATTATTATAATGGTTATTTTTATCCTTTTGCCGCCATTTGCACTCTGATTATTAGTCATTGAACATTGAACATTGCACTTCACCATGCACTATAATACTTTAACTTATTATCACTTATTGCACCGTAACCTCAGTACTTGCACGACCGCTGACAATTTCATTGCCAGATTAGCTCCACCGCTACCAGGCAATTATCATATTTAAAGATTAAAGATCCCTTCATGTAGGACGACACGAATTGCTACCAAATTGTATTCTATAGTATTGTGTTGCGTTCTATTGTTGTATTGAATTCTATTGTGTTGTATTCTATTGTATTTTTGGTAAACATTCGTGTCGTCCTACATAAAGGAATTGTCCTAGATGTTCTTTTTTTTTTGCAGCTGTGGTACCGCCGACAATTGCAAAGTTTCTGGGCGGGACCAGAGCTGTGTACATGTTTCTGTGGGACATTGCAATGTATAATTCGTTGGACCGTTTTATTGATAAATACAACTGTCAGAGCATTACACTGATTTCAATGATGGTTTTCAAATTGATTCTATATTTAATCAACGTGTGTCTATCAAACTAATCGTGAAAGTCATATTTCATGCACACAGCAAAGTACCAATTCTATTATATTTTGTCGAGAAAAATGGCAAACCACTGACCCTGAGGGAAACAGTGAGTTTTGTTCCCGATATTCTCGATGTTTCCCGAGACGTCAGTCTTGGAAAACAGCGAGAGTCGAAGGAAACAAAAAAACTCACTGGTATGTTCTCGAGCGACCAGTAGTCATTAAGTGTTTTGTTATATAGACATATTAAGTTTTACTACCTGATTCCATAGTTAATAGAGTGGAATGGTTATGAAACCCAGCGACCTTCTTTGTTATATGTCTTTGTTAGCTTTTTTCAACCACTACCCTGCACAAAACACAATAGAAATTCCAATCTGTTAATCAATCAGCCAATAGAAACGTGTGAGTTCAGTCGTTCAGGGGACGCTAATGAACTATGACCCTGCACAATCTTTTGTCTTGCCCCCTTCCAACATAAATCGCAGCGCAGTTGGTAGCCCCTTTGAAGTTTGCCGGATTTCATAACCATTCCACTCTATTAACTATGCTGATTCTAGCGAGGTTTGTCAGCTGCTGTCAGCGTCGCTACGGCATTTTTAGTAACGTTTTGTTTGTTTCTTGCATCTTATTTTAGCTACCAATTTCTTTCTCTTACTCTTGATAAAGATGTAAATTGTATATTTGGAGGTGGTTCCATTTTAAACGCTTTCTTTCGACGAAAAAGGTAAGCTTTTGATGAGGATCTAGATGTTTTGGTGAACAAATATTTCCCGCCTTTAGCTAGCCAGTTATCACGATGTGATCACGTGGCGGGCAACAACTGGGAATTATTACCCGCGCGGGAATAGTTTGTTTTGTTACTTGTCGGATGACGATAAATCGGCCAATGAGGGCGCACGTTATATCTAGAAAACTCATGGCTATATAACAATAAACACTTAATGACTGGCCCCGAGTGAAACAGTGAGTTTTCTTGGTTCTCCCTTCGTGTAGGCAGATATGAATGACTACCAAATTGTATTGTGTATTGTCAGTGTTCTATTGTATTGTGTATTTCGTTCTATTGTTTTGTATTGTGTTAATTCTATTGTATTTTGATAGCAATTCATGTGTTGCTTACATGAAGGGACCACCGTCTTCTTTCCTCGAGACCCTCAATGTTCCCCAACCCTCAATAGGGAACATTGAGGGTCGAGGGGAAACAAATGGAACATTATATTCATCCCCATAAGTATAAATGGTTATATAAACATCATTGATCCACTAAGATCCGTTCCTCGATTATGTGAATATAAACTCTTATTCTGCTTATTGCTGTCTTTATCTATATCTCAGCTGCATATGCGTTGTACAGACTTTTTCTGTGTGTTTCGTTGAAATCACGATCAAAGTTCGTTGAACTCCGGACATCTTTCCGCTTTTATCATCTGTTATCGTACTAAAGACTGCCTCATGATCAACTTCAGCAATAAATGTTTTCTTCTGGCATCAGAGCCACGATTTCGTCCAATTACATAATCGTAGCTGCAGTTTGAACACTGTTGTCTCTCCGGTTATTAAAGAAAACTTTCTTGGTTACAGCCATAAAACCATCCCTGTAGTTTCGACTCTGAAACGCGTACAAAAACGGATTTATAGACGAATGAAGTGGTATCAAGTAAATGATCACATTCGTCAGTTCATTTAAGTTCTTCAACTGTTGATCACTCAGCTTATCAAAGAGATGAAGTCTGACTATTTGAAGAACTCCGGCTGGGACAAACGCTACAAAGAAAATTGCAGTGACGGTGAGAAGTAACTTCACTAGTCTTTTCTTCGCTGCAAGGTCCTCCCTTGCTAACCCTGGAGTACTGGAGTTGCAGATAGTGTTATTAAAGTAAAGTCCAGAAATGATTTGAAAATAGGAAAACGCAATGAATAGGAATGGTATTATGGTCATCGTAATTATAACAAAGGAATGTGAAATCGTGAGGTTGTTGAGGTTTTCTCCTGGAGTACATTGTCCTGTTTTCGCATCAATGTGTAGATACACGAGCATGGGAAGCGCCATCACCATGGAGATGACCCAAATACCAAAGATGACGTAAACAACATTCTCTGACGTCAGTCTTCTGGAGATTCTCATTGGCTTTACCAGTGCATTGTAACGCTCGACTGCAAGCACAGTCAGAGTAAGTCCTGTGGCAAGTAGCGCAACATTTGACAATGTATTTGGTACAATAACCTTGCACATGAAACCTGCAGCAGCTTCTCCAATCGCAACCCTGTTTAGCAAGACATGTAGTAATGTTAACAGCAGGGTTAAAATATCAGCAGCAGCGACGTTTACCAGTAAATAGTTGGTCGTAGTTCTCATGCTCCGGATGCACTTTACAACAGCAATCACCATTGAGTTCCCAATTAGTCCAACTATTATAATAATTGACAGAACAACAATTGGGGTAATGTTTCTCGAAGAACCATTCACTCCAGAGTTCTGGGTATCATTCCCTGTCGTATTGTTACTGAACATGTTCAGGTGTAAGATCGACTACGTCTCGTTATATCTTGATGTTATTTGAAAGGAATTGCTCTTCAACACTTACGACTGAGTTCGGTTTTGCGTTGAATGTGAGACGTCCTTGTTCACTTCTTCTAAACACGACGCGCTCGACATCCGAAAGTACACAATGAGAGGCTTCTTATTCAACACAATTTATAATGTTTCACAAATAGATGTAACTTTGTAAGGAACACCGTCATAGGGTATGACCGACAAGTAGACCTGACATCAGACCACATCGGCGTCGTTACATCACTAAGAAAAAACAACAGAAGGCGATGCATTAATTACTTTATTAAGCTTCCTCTAACGATAACAGTGTTTACATTACTTAGTATAAGTGTAAACAGCCCACACTAAATCCCTTTCGATTCCGCTTAAAAAAGCCAAAAGCCGATATGTGATGTAATATCTGTATAGTTGTCTGTATCACTTTCGTCTTTAATCTCACGCTTTCGGATTCCTGACACGACTGCGAACTTGATCGCGGCAACGCATTTCTTTAATTACGGCGCTGTTAGAAGCGGTAATTTATCGTCCAGCCGGCTTAATTTACTTGCAAATTCTATATTCGTTATATATCAAAATATGCGTACACGTTGTTCGTTGTGACGTTTTCAAGAAACAAAATAGTTTCTAGGCGTATGAACTGCAGTTAGTTAAAGTGCGAGTAAAGCCATAAAACAACATTAACTCTTTTTTTTTGCTCCAAATACTATTTCTAACATATTTCAGTTGTCTAAATTAGTTTTCTTCGAGAGAGTGGAGCAGCAATTCAACTAGTCGAGAATAAAAGTTACCCGAATTGCGGGATTGATTCATCTTGTGATATCACAATTGAAAGCTACGGAGTTTTCTCTTGGGAGGGAGTTGATTCATCTTATGACGTCACAGGATCCACGACAAGTAACCAAAATTAGGGATTAAATGTCAGAAATTTTACAAAATCTGCAAGATTAATACCTTTTTGTGAGAAACAAACACCATAGTACAATTTTTTTTGACATGATACTTGCACTTTAAGCCTTGAGCGACAATTCCATGGTAATGATATAACACTGATAAGAAAGATCTAAATATATAGCATTTGTGGTGAGTTTTTGTTGTTACTAGTTTATATATTATATGATCACGCCTGTAGGAAACATGGGATCGGATCATCAACGAGTTCGATTACTCTTGCTTCACCTGTAATGTATATATCGGGGGATATATCTTATCTGATAGCTGTCTTGTTGTCCATTTTTGATATTCGTCCAGGGATTCTTTTAATTGATAGAACGACTGAATTCTGAAGTCATTTGTCAATTGGGGCGAGACCTCTGTTTCCTTCCCTTTTCCTTTATCTTGTCAATCGTACTTATTTATACAGCTTCTTTCGATTCGATTATTTGAGTTATATAGTGTAACTTGTTGTGTGATGATGTGACGAATCCAATAAACTTAAACTAAACTACTACCTCCACTAAATTACAATATGTCTTTATCTGTACAATATATCTAAGTATCAATACCGTGTTAGGGTAGAATGTTTACATGAAGCATTAGTATTTCAGTTGAACTTGGTGGTCTTAGTTTATTCTATTTGCTGATGATACGAGCTAGTCTCTTCTGTTCTGGAAAAGACATACAAAATCTAGAGACTAAAGTTAAACAGGAGCTAATAAATGTACATGAATGGTTGATGGAAAATCAACTGTCATTGAATGTAAAAAAAAACTAATTATATCATATTTAAATCACGTCACAAACCACTAAAAACGAGCATACATGTACTTTTAAATAATCGAGAAATCGAAAGAGTAGCCTGCTATGCAGACGTATTTTTTCAGTCTCATAAATTCGAAGAAAAAAGTAACTTTTTTCTTCGAATTTATGAGAGTAAAAAAATATGTCTGCATAGCAGGCTATCGAAAGAGTTGATAATACCAAATTCCTAGGTATAATGATTGACCAACATTTAACATGGAAGAGCCACATTGACTATGTCGGCAAAAAATAGTCAGGACATCAGGGGTCCTTTGTAAAATACGCCATTATATTAATCAATCTACTCTAAAAAGCTGATTAAATTTTGATCTCAAGAATAAAACATTACCCTGCTATTTTGATAATAATGCTGTTGAAAATATTCAAATACACGAACATAATACAAGAAAATCAAAGAACCTACACAAAATATTCAAAAGAACAAACTATGGTCGTTTCTCAGCACGGCGGAATAAAATGGTCAATGTATGGCACGCTTTACCATTACAAATCAAGAATTCCTTTTCTCGCAACAGTTTTAAACGTAAAATGAAATTGTTTCTCCTATCTCAATAATACTAATGATTACTATATATAGTACTCACCTTATATATACCCAAATAATATTATCTATCATCAAATAATTAAATACTTATCAATACTGTCACCTGATACGATATATACATCGATATAAACATTTATATATATAAGGGGGACTACCTTGTAAAAACCGTAAGGGTTTATTTAGTCCTCCTCCCGTTGTATTTTCCTATTGTTTTATTGTAAAGAAACGTGTAAATATAATTGTGGAAAAGAAAAAAAGAAAATTAGATGACAGATTTTTAAATGTTTGGGTGCTGCATGTATCGATAAAAAACATAGTACTCTCAGCGACAGTGAACGTCTTTCGCGGGCAACGTTTTGGTTTACTATGGGTTTCTATAGAAATAATTAATTAAGAAAGTGTTGCTCAGTTTTGAAAATCGCTCTGTTTAATAGTACAGTCGACTCTCTGTGTGCGGACACTCCCGTAAGCGGACAGCTCCAGTTACGGACACCTTTCCAAAACCCCGTTTGAACTCTCAGTCAAACTCTGTATTTATACGTTCCCGTAGGCGGACATTCCTGTAAGCGGACGCGGACACTTTTGAGGGTTATGATTTGGATTTTTCTTTTGTTTTTACACTCCCGTATAAAGCGGACACCTCGTAAAAATAATCAGTCCAATTACTATAACCCATATACGCGCTCAGGGCATTTTGACCACTTCAGATATCTGTCAGCAACTCCAGCACTAAGCGAGGTTTGCAATTCGCGCTGTTCAGATAATAAAGTAAACGATCACGCTCGAGCTAGTTTACAGTGGTTAGGGCAAAAATGGCAAACGAGGTCGAAAACTTTCTTCAGGTACGTTTAGGTATAACGTGATATATATTATTTCGAAGTTATTTCGCTGAGAGAGCTTAGATCGTGATCTGGTTAACGCACGGCTAAAGATCTGACACATGATACAGAAGACTCCAAAACAGCAAACATCTGTCAGCGTTACGTCTCAAGCCGAGTAGAGGTGAAGATCAAATCGTTTTTGGCTATTTTAGCCTTGAATAACCAAAAAAAACAAGCAATCATTTTAAGACATTGTCAGTTTCATTTTGTGTCAGTACCATTGAAAGTCACCAGTAGAAGCTCCCGTAAGCGGACAAAACTCCCATATTCGACAAGACTCCGCTTACGAGAACTATTCCCGTAAACGGATAACTCTGCTTTATACGGACACTTTTTCTGATTCCCGATCGAAGGAGAGTCTACTGTACCAAGAAAGGTAAAGATGCTTCACTTACTTGTCTTCGAGGGCAATGAAAAATCTGCGTGTCATCCATGTGGGTTATTAAAGCATATTTGGTATGAGTGAAACAGACTGCGTATACAGCACTGACTACAGCACGGTTACCATACGGCATACCGTGACGTTGAAATGGTTTCCCATTGTTTTTGTCCTGCTGATCCAATCACATTACAGAAATACGTATATACGACACAGCACGGTTACACGTGGAGGTAAACCTCATAAGGGCCCGGAGGGGATCCTTACTTGAAAAATGGGTATGTATGTGATGGTATGTATTTGGCTCAAATCCTGACCCTGTTTGACCCAAAATCCGAGCTCGGCAAAACCCTGATTGCCCCCTTTTTTTTGGGGGGGGGGGAACCCTGATGCCTAATAAATACTGAACCCCGACCCTAACTGCACCCACATTAAACTCAAATCCTGACCCTGATCTGCCCAAATCATATCAAAACCCTGACCCTACCTGCCCAAACTGAACTCAAAACCCTGACCCACCCCCGTGGCACATACATAATACGTCCCCCCCCCCCCCCGCCTCCCCCTCCTGGGCAAAGGGACTTCGAGTCCTAAAGTTTCTTCTCCCGTGACCTTGTGTCCGAATGTCATAAATAAATAGAATAAATGCCGTAGATACGAAATCTAGATCTGCTCTAGTTTTGAGTCCGGTACGCGGCAAACACAGCCAAATAAGTTTTAGTAGGCGGGATCAAGAGAGTATAATCAGCAAAATTGTAAAAGTAATGGCCGGATGCAAGGCTGATTTGTACGGTTAGGGAATAATTATATTTTACCAATATTTCGGCTGGCACGGCTATCTACAGGGTTTATAAGTTGTGGAAAATCTAAAAACCGTTCCAAATACAAATATACGAATATGAGACTACGAAATATATGAGATATACGACTACAAATGGTGTTGTACACATCATACCTGTTAGCGAAAGTACACGCACACAGTCACATCGCTATAGAGCACACACAGTCAGATTACTGTCAGTACGAACACACAATCGTATCAGCCAAATTTCAGTTAGTACGCACGAAAAATCAGATATAACTAGTCGGCTGATCGCGAATTAAAGTACATGACAGGATATTTTCGCTCCAAAATAACTAACATTTGACTTAATCCTATCAGGCTCAAATTTCTTCTCTCGTATCAAGTCACGGCTCAGCCGGCCAAGGACATACAAACTATGAGGAGCCGCGTGCGGCACATTTTTTTACCCCGGGAACAAAAATTCACCACATTCATCAAATGCCTTTTGCCCAAGTCTTATGGGATGTTAATTTAAATGCGTTAGAAATGCCCATCAAAGTTGAGGCCGGGGATTAAGAAGACGAACTGTGAACGGAAGCGCGCTGACAATACTCTCCGATCACCTACAGTGCTTCAAAATCTACAAAACAAAAACAAAAAAACTATAGAAATAATATACAAAGCACTCGCGCGTAAAGTACAATAATAGTTTATGGTTGCTGATCACTCAAATCTCAAGAGTGTCGACCCTCTGAACAGCGACAGCTGAAAGTAACGATTCCAAAACAAATTCCGCTTCACAAAAGGGAAGCTTCGGGATTAACCAGTAAACTAAGAATACAAACACTGAATTCAGAACGCTCTTAACAACATGGTAAGAAAGGTGAAACGGGCCGTTTTCATGCCGTTCGTTACGATTTCAATAAAAGGAATACTCCATAGTCCACGCTTTTAAAATAAACATCGAAGTACCGATTCCCCATTAAGTAACGACACTCTTGATAGTAGCAATCCCTGAAGGCAACTAAATCCGAAAGTAACGAGCTGGTTACTTTTTGAGTTTACGGTATTTGTTTAATTTTGGAACGACCTTGAACACACTAATCACAATTAATTCCGTGTTTTTATTAGTATTTAATCATGAATGAAGCGAGATGAAGCAGCTAAATTTTAGCTAACTGATGTTTTAAAAACAATTTATTTACAGTGATAAACAAAACCTAATTTGTAATACACATCTACATTATAATTGCATTCGATGCTGCAATGAATGAGAAATCAATGATTGAAGTATGATAATCAGCTAAGTGAGATAAATATATGGAATACGTTATCCGGAGAAAAATACCACAAAGAACTCCGATTGTCAATATTTAAAAAATGGCTTTCAAATCGAAATTGTGTATATACAAAAAAATCATTGTAGTCAGGATGTAGTATAGAAGAAATCATAAAACTATGATTACAGTGAGATACGTAAACACATCGCATAAGTCATTATTATTATAAAACAATAACCATTATTGATTAGTTAAATTCTCAATGCACTTCAGCCATTTATAGTATTATTCAAACTGATTTTATCTGTAGTTCAGATGTTCATAAGCTAACATGCTCAACTGCCAAAATGCGACATGGAAAATATATTACAATAATACCATTAAAATACCTCCCCTTCAACCCCTCAACAAATTTACCACAAACTGCAGGTACGCACTAAGCCTATACCCAAGCGATTTGCAGCTCCGAATACAGATTAACTATTTACAAATGCCTCCCCCCTTCATCTCCTCACAAAATTTACCACAAACTGCAGGTACGCAAGCGGTTGGCATCCTAGTATGGCGTATAAATGACATGTATCTAAAAATGACAAATATACGGCCATCTACGCAGTCTACAAAATCAATACGTTATGAACCAAGCCCGGTTACAATTTAACATTTAAATTGGCGAGCAGCGACACTAATTTTGACGGATTACCTGTGTTTCATGTGACCGAGTGAGTCCCGGGCGCTTTATATGCAACAGTCGTTCTGAATTTTTCGTGGGCGATGATTTTGAGTGAGGATGCAGTTATGTATTATCAGCGGCAGTCGTTGTAGAATTGTGCGTGCTCAGGCCACATGCGCAACTTGGATCATTAATAATTCATTTTCTCAAATTTTCATACAAACCTTCTAAAAACCCAACCCTGAAATTTTAAAAAAACCTAACCATTTTCGACTCAAAATCATTCATAGAACGACCCTACATACACCTGCACTATAATGGAGAATTTAGCATAGTTTAGCACAGTTTTCAAGTGATCTTTCAAAGTTGCGGGGTATTCTATAATCGGGGGTAGAAGCGGAATATTGAATATTGAATATCGTGGTTGAAAACTAAGGAATATTGAATATTTGCCTGAAAAATATACTGAATACGGAATATTTCAATAAAGCGCATGACACTTTCGAAAATTAAAAAGAATAAGGAATATCCCCAAAAAAATTTGTATGGAATGGGAATATTTACTTCAGGAGAGCAGAGGAATACGGAATTTTTAGAGTGAAAATATTCCGCTTCTAACCAATATGGGGATACATACTGTTTACTCTAGGCGCTCGTTCATGTACTTAAATAAAATCCTGTGTTTAACTTTAATTAAGGCTATATTTAAGCTACGAAAATATTCATAAATGTTGTATTATTTAAAATTAAATGTTCGTTTCCTTTGCCTTAACTTAGAAAAGGACAGGCTATGGCTAGCTACATGTACTTGAGGAGATGCAGAAATTATCTTAGAATATTATTTTAGTTTGATACTGAATCTGTGGGTGTTACATGTCCAGTTTAGAAGCAAAGAAAAATATCAGGACTTTGATAAGTTTTATATATCCCTACTTAGTCATTGGAGAGAATGTTATATATTTTGTTTCTTATTTTGCTATTAGCCAGTATAACAGGCATACATTATTAACCACTCGCTATAATGTTTTTATATTATATTAAAGGAACACTAGCTGTCAATTAACCCAAAAATGATAAACATTCTCATGACTAAAGACAAAAATATTACCCTGCAAGCAGAGGTTTCTCATCTCTCTGCCAGGCATGAGAGTATGCAGTGTACTAGCCGAGAAAATTTGAGACAATTTTGATAAAGGATGGCAAAGATTTGAGTGGATGAAAAATACTGCTTTTAAGAGAAATTTAGAGCAACTTGAAATATGTTCACTGTAACCGAAATCAAGTTTATAGAGGCCCGGTTATTAGGGGGAGGTGGGGTGCTGTTATCCCTTATCCCTATATTTTTCAGGATAGTTATAATCACTTATCCCTGAGATGCAGATGGCTGTTATCGATTATCCCGATGGACTTTGGTTATCCCTTATCCCTACTGTTTTCTGGTTTGTTATCCCTTATCCCAGTCATTATTTTGCTAGCTATCCCTTATCCCCAATACCCCTAACCAGGCCTCTTCATAGAATTAGCTTTTGTAATCCACTTAGTCATCCTTTTTTTTGAAAACCATATCCGGGCATTCACATAGTATTACTCTTCGAATTCAGGGTGTTATCAGTTTGTAGTTTTGTTTTAAAGAAACTTGAAGATTCAATTCCAATGACAGTGCCCCTTTGACATCCATTAGACCATGTAAAAGTATATATTAGATTAATAAACACTATCAGATATATCCCTTAATTTTTTGGTTTTATATGCCTTGCTTCTTCCTGGGGGTACTCCCATATATGGACTTGATACGGGGGTGATCCACTGGACAGGGTATGGTTTTTCGAGTTTCTGGTCTTAGACAGGGTATCCATTTTCACATTGACAGATCTTGAACAGGGTATGGTATTTATCACTTTTGACATGACATTTATCTGATGTAAACATCATACTCATTACCAGATATCGATTTGTAATCAGTTTATCCCTGACCTCTAAATAAAACAGTCGACTTTATAGACACTTCTTGTGGATTCTTGTTGTATTTTCGTCTTATAGAAGGGTATAAAATTTTAACAATTTTAATTTGTCTTGAACAAGGTATGGAAATTTGAGGTTTTTTGTCTTAAACAGGGACCCAACTTTGGGTAGAGTACCCCCCCCCCCCCCCCCCCCCCCCCCCCTCCCCGGGTCCTGACTGTATGAAGTATAATGATTGATATCCAGATTTACGATGCCTAATTTGCATTTAAAGAAAAACACCAAAACCAGTTAAGCTTAATTAATTTAACAATTAGATTAAATAAAATAAATTAAATTCTTAAGTTCTTTATCATTTTCTAGCATGTCACTTTTTGAAACATTAGAGTTGATGTGTTTGCTGCAGGAAGCTTACAATATGTTTAATAAGTTTTCAATATTTCATGTCACCACACCAAACATAGGAAAAATATAGTTGAGAAAAACTGACTCCCTCTTTATAAATATTAAAGAAAAAGAGCTAGCCAGAAAACATACCGATTTACAGGTGCCAGAGCACTAACTGATTGCTATATGGTTAATTATAGACACATAATAACACAAGACCAGTTCTTCAAAGTTAAATATTTTATTTATTTTTCATTTTTTCTTATAGAACTTTCACAGTGCAAATACAGAGCTTGGCCTTCCTGTATCACAGTGACAGTGACACTGTCACCATTCGTCAATGTTTCGTGTACTCTCCAAAGTTATAAACCTGAGAAATTAACGCCGTAATTACTGGTTTATATAACATAGTATAAAAGAAAGAAGGAATCTGCTCAACTATTACAATACTATTCGTTTAATTATGACTACTTTACCTTGTTGAGCGGCCGCCATGTTTGCCATGCCTGAGATTCGAGGTGAGTTCGTTTGAGCGTCCAAACTCTATTTTGCGCCGCATATTTGACAAAATACCGGATCAAAAGTAAAGAACGACCTTTACTTTTGTTCTGTATAAGACTTATTTCGAGATGAATTTAGTAAGTAAGACGAAAAAACGCTTCGAAGTCCAGCTATGATACCACGGCTCAGTCAATCTCTGTTGGTTGTCAAGGGAGAGCTGGTTAGCTTGCAACCCAGTATGGCGTTACTATGGGCCAACAAGTCACGTGACTGTCTATTGCAAAAGGCCTATTATCTTGATATTTCTTATATCGCGTTAGTCGTTGATGTTACTTATTTCAACTTCAAGAGAGTTACTACAATCTATGAATAAAAACAATATCACTGATATATTTTTTTCATGTGATTTCAAACATATGATATCATAATCCACCCAAATACATTCAAGTTCAAGTTCGTTTTCAAGTTCAAGTTCAAGTTCGTTTTATTTTGCACTATTTCTTTTAAAGATAATTACACAAGAAAAATAATTGTAGAAAGAAAAAGAGAGGTACGGTAATAATAAAATAGTTTTGAATTTCAAGAATGTGCATAGAGGTCAAAGGAGCCATAGGCTTTCTAGTTGACCTCTATCACAAGAAAAATAAATGAGGATATTTGGAGCACAGAAAATACATAAATATCTATTGTACAAATTTTCTTGAGTGGTAAGCGGCTAGAATTAATACTAATAGGAAGAATAGTTTATTTACAATATTGATACATAATTATATGGAGACGTTGACAATATATTTATATATATGCAAAGAATAAAGATGGTATGAATATATTAATTCGATCTTAGTTATTGTTCTATATTTACAATTTTACACAATAACTTAAGCCTGGTTTTCAAGTAAAAATAATTTGTATTGTTTTTTAAAACTATTGTGTGGGAGGGATTTTATTTCTAACGGTATTTTTTCCCATAATCGTGATGCAAGAGATTTAAATCGCGATAGACCATAATTAGAAGAAACAAATATTTGAAAATCGCAGGACCTTCAAGTCCAAGCAATAAATTAAACCATAAAACATTACAAGCTAATTAGTACTAAATAATACTACGTGTAATTCAGGTCTAAGCAATGGAAAACAAAGATTTGTGTACTAGTTATATTTAACACAATTTCATGCGTATCATTTTTTTAAACAAGTCACTTGTATTGTTGAATTACATACTGATCTGCATTCATTTTACGGTGCAATATATCCGTGAAATAGATATAATTTTTTCAATACAAGAAATGCAGTCGTTCATAAAAACTGATGCCAAAAATAACATTTTTTGGAACAAATATAGGAAAATCCAGTAAACATCACAGAGGCTATTAACCATTATTAGTATTTGATGAGTTACATCGCAGCACTTCACTTGCTATTAGCAATTCCTAGTAGTAAATGTGTTTTGGTAAAGCTAGACACAGTGGTGTTTGTACAATTCCTAACACGCTGTGAAACAGGAAACAGCGAACATGAATACAGGCCGCTTAGAATTTACCATAATAATTATGAATGAAACATCTATCTTCAGAATCAACCGGTAAAGGGTTCTTGTGTTAAGTTTTAGATTTCATAAAAGCATAAATGTATAGCATGACTAAACAACTGATTATGTTTCGAACTCAAAGGCGCCTTGAGTTGACCCGGTCTATGTTGTGTATCCAATCGTTTAATTATATTGAGGTGGCACAGATAAGTTAAAAGGTATATGGCGAGCAAAATAATTATCTCACCTGATTACTGTGTGGTAAGGGGGAGACAAAAGGCGAGACAAGAACAGAAGACCAGGGCCAAAGCATAAAAGACCGCTTGCGGGCGCTGCACGGATTGCGATGAGGTTTCCCGGCAAAATGTGCGGCTGCCAATGAGCACGACAATAGATCGATCGTAACACGATACAAGAGCGGATGTGGGGACAGGCGACGAATAGAGGTAACTAAAAAACCGTAGCTGAGAGGCTCGATTACTAACCGTTTAGAGCAGTATTCAGTTTAACAAATAAAGAATCAAAGTCATGATCAATAATATTAACGGCTAAGCCATATCAAGATAAGCGTGATAGGCGTGGTATGCAATTTACGTGTATGAAACTTTATATCGAAAGCACTGTTTGAATACGTTATAAGTTAAATTGTAACCGGGCTTGGTCTATAACGTTTGTCTTTGTAGATGGCCGTATATTTATCATTTTTAGATACATGTCATTTATACGCCATACTATACTGTTTTATTTATTCTTTGGAATGGAAGCAAATTGCTGAATATCTCGGCAAATAATATTTTTAAAATTTTGATTTCAGATAATAAAAGTTTCCAACGAAATGTATCGCTCCATATAAAATATATTTTTTACCAAGATGTTCGAAAATTATGTCCGCGAAAGTGATCGGTAACCTTAAAACCACAGTAGCTTTTACATATCTATAGCTGTAACGATTTTAAAAACGGTAATGCGCTCCTGATCTGTCAAGATCCTTCAAATGATACAATCAAGTAATAAGCCTATTTATAGGAAATTAAAAAGCCATAGCAGTTAATTTCAGCTGTTAGCGCTCATCTGATAATACCTTAGAGTGTGCTAGGCGGTCTTCTCAGAACTTACAACGCATCTGTCGACACTAAACTGAGTTGGAATTTTAATCTAATTATGGCTTTAGTCGAAAATTCTGCTGCTTGCGGCATAGCGCCACAATGGCGAACTCGTGGATGTAAAGTGTATTTTAGTCTGTTTTCAAGGGTAAACATGTGGAAATGTTCACAGCGTATAAAACCACGTGACCGATGACGTCATCGTTACGACATCACAACTAAGTGAATCGTAGGGACCCAATACCATGCCTGTAAAGGTTTTAGCTCCCTGGTGTTAGAAATGAGGGAGATATGGGCATTTGCTTAAAACACGTGACGACGCTCAGGGGCGTTAATTAAGGCATGCATAGATCTCAATATGACCGCCGCAAATCAAGAGGGGGTGGTCTATCTCTTAGCCTGAATTTCAGCCGTCTCCTCTAGTTCGTTCCTCCCGAGAGAGATGTCTGAATCCAATAGCCGATAATGCCGTCCAGTGACGTCAAGGCCGATTAACGATTTAATTTATGCAAATAAAACTGTCACGGCGGTAGAAAGAGTTCGTGGGTCACAAAAACAAAGCCATCGCTCGCCTTGAGAAATTATGTGAGATCATGTCGGCCAAAATAAAAGCCCTACCTATATATATATCTCCATCCCATTTGCTTCTCAAGTGCCTCTTATGTTGTGAAAACCTTTTCGAAGCAACAAATCGTTATATTATATTTGGAGGCAAAGTACAGTTGATCTTTGTCTTTCCGTTGATCTTTGTACATATCTCGCGATCTGCCGTTCGAATCGACACAGCTACGAGATATTACCTATGTAAATGATGCAACAGAAGAGTAGAAAAACATGAAAGGATAATGGAGAAATTTCGAAGAAATACGAAGACTCTTGCGGGAAAGAACAGTTCCTTGAGAGTAGCGACATTCTTTACCACTGCGAGTGTGAACAAATAATCGATTATCAACAACCCGGCCCGCGGACAGTCGGCTCGTTATTGTGCAGGACACTTTCAATCCATTTCCAGATGTTTTCCGTACGAATTCAAGGTCTTTGCCAAAGACAATCACTCCACTGAAACTCAACGATCAACAATCGCGAGTCTTCTCGGCTGATAATTATGATAATTATGCAAAATTATAGAATATGAACCAATCAAAGATCACTACCAGGTTTTCTGGTAGTGACGTCACTGGACGGCATTATCGGCTATTGGATTCAGTCGTCTTTCTCGGGAGGAACGAACCAGAGGAGACGGCTGAAATTCAGGCTATCTATCTCTTCGTGCTTGTAAGATATATTCTTAGCTTGACACTTTCACAGATTCGTTAAAGTCACAACCTTAACACATTTTCATGACAGTTTCCATGGAAACATGGAATGTGACCTATGACCTTTAATTTAAAGTAAATTAAAATTATATAAAATCCACCTGGAGTATACTGTAAAATTAAAGTTCTAATTTAGTGGGTATTTTCATGCATAGTGCACACTTTGCTGTTCCAATTAGGAAGTTGGTTATTTTAATGAAAGGCTAATTAAAGCTAGTATCAAATATGATACCCTCAAGTTTGTACTGAATTAGCAAACATTTCAACAATGTCTAATTGGACGGATAAACTACATGGTAAGCTGCATTAGTCAGTTCCACCGCCTTTACTTCTAATTGTTGTGCACTTTATAACATTCCCCCCGAAGCTTGTATTATACTTTCCTCGGTAAAACTGAGTTCAAAGGTCGCAAATTCAGTCGCCATGGCAACCATATTTACAAAAATCATTGAAGTATGGGTTTGCATGATATATCGTGAAATCAAGATTTACGAGTAAAACCAAACTAAAGTAGACCACCCCTATACTTATTAGGAGTGTGATCGCCCAGGAGCCCATTAACGTACTCCTGGATATCTAGCGTCATCACATATGACGACGTCCATCATTACGACATCATCACTAAGATTTTGGGGACCCAATACCATGTATGTCAAAGTTGTAGCCACCTGCCATTAGAATTGAGGGAGATACGGGCATCTAGGAATCACGTGATTGGCTACGTCATCGTTACGACAACACCCCAAGTCAATCGTGCTCCTGTGGAAACCCAATAAATACCGCGCGCCAGAGGTAGCCCGATCCGAAAACAAATGAGCAAGAAAACATCTGTAACAGCCGAGAGCAGGTTACCTTATTATTAAAATAGGAACTGTAATATCGTATTTTAACATCTTCTTGAATAAGATTTGAAAATCCATAACATTATACCAGTAAACGGCAAGTGACTTCATTAGAAAGTTATAAAACACTGACTGAGACATAAATATGAACTAGGTTATAGCATTTATTACTTTGAGATACAGCTACCGTGATATGGAACTTATACCATGCACTGTCGAGAAAATAGAAACCTTTGAATTCGACTACCGTGGTTTTGATAATCGAAAATATGGTTGATTATTCATTTTGAGAAGAGGTTGCCAGAGCCGGGAAGAAGGGCTTTCAAACCAAACATACTGTGTAGTCTCCAGATAGGACACATGCAACTCAGGGAATTATATATAAGTCAGTTAGTATATGTTTCTGATGGCTGTGTGTGGAGTTTAAAGTTCGTAATTTTTACAGTGGAATTACCGACGTTTCACGCACGTTTTACGCAACGGTGGAACATTACAGTTTCGTGACACGCAATGTGTGACAAAGTTCTATTATAATGTGGGTATGTTATTTACTGTAGTGAGATCAAATTGATCACGAAACTGAAACTCAACGGCCAATTTAAACTCTCTCGGTAAAAGTGTATTGTTTACTGCAGGACAAAAGTTCACCTGGACGGAAAACGTAAATATACAAATAAAAATTGTCCGGCGTTATGCGATACTTCTGCCTAGATTCGTACATAATTCTGAAATAATGCACGGCATGCAATTGTAGCGCAAGGGTCAATTTCCTATCAGTTATTTTTTACTCCTAAGAAAGGATTTTTAGCGATACTGAGCTCTTAATACACTCAAGAAATAAAGATTACAGTTGTTTGAGTGTCTTATGGTGATAATTTTATGATAAGTTCTCTATTTAGCGTATTTTGAGAACTATGAGTTTCTGACCCACAGATAAATGTCTCAAATATGTTATCTTATACTCGCGAATACATGCAAGCTTTACAATCAACTTTGAATTTACAAAACCCAGAAGATCAAACGGCGAGTCACATTTCCTACGATAAAAAATACAACTGTAACAATGCAATCAAGTTCGACCTTTCGTTGCCGTCTGATCAACAGCTCCTTCATATATTGCAAAGCCAATTTAGGGCAATTAGTCACAGTGCATGGATCTCGCAGACATTTGGCTGTTAAAATGTTTGTCAACGACTAACCTATTCAGTCGATATTCTTAGTACTGGTTATGCAGAATATTCAAATCCAAAGGTCACTGGTTATATAAACTTAGTAACAACTAGTATAAACATTTTACTAGCCCTCTTCTATAATACTTTTAAAAACATTAACTGACAAGATAGATACAGAGACAACAGAGAAACTTCACAGCAGTAAATTATAAGTCATTTCGGAATATTTACCTTAGAAAGCGTCATATCTACAATACAGCATGACCTAATCCTTTCGAAAGCTTCGACGCATCTTTGTACTCACAGTCCGACAGCTAACACAAACGGCCATCAATACATCTTCGGAAATGGATACGCCACGGTCGGCTCCGAAAATCCTGCACATGCGTGCATCCACGAGTTAAAAAGGTAAAACTAAAACACGAGGAACACTAAGGGACCGGTCATTAATAGAGGTAATCGGCTAACGCTGTTGCCACCCAATTCAGATCATGTGATGTAAACAGATGCTACTCTGGGGAATTATTCCTTTTTCATTCTAATCATAATGCAATCATGCCTATCTGAATAAAATTAATTTTCAAAGAGTCAATTCTCCAGGGTACTGTGTGTTTACATCACATGTTCTGAATTGGGTGGCAACAGAGTTAGCCGATTACCTCTATTACAGGGGGTAGAGACTGGTGCAAAAAGGGGAGGGGTCCCCAATTTTCATGCAGCAAATTAGGGGGGCCATAGTAAGCTAGAGGGGGAATTCAGGGGAGAGGAGTTTTTCATTTGCACCACCCCCTCTAATTAATGACCAGTCCCTAAAATAGATGTTTGTTCAGTTACGAGTACTTATGAGTAGTAGTAACATGACACTGATTCGGGTATTTAAGTTACGGAGAGTCATGACGGTCGAAACTTGCCCACGAGCGACGATCACTCTATTCACTTCACAGCCACTATTGCAGACTATGACAGCTAAAGCAATATCTCCTAGCCAACTAATGCCAAGACCTATATTCGTTCTAGGTTGTCGGCACAGACTGTATACGTCTCCACATAGAGCTCTGCATGATTCGCCATCGGAAGAACTTTGATAGGAGTAATAAAACTAATATTATTTATTTATCCACGATAAATAGTTGAATTTGTAGGAATTTTAAAAGGGTTGATCATGGAGGATGAAATAAAAAGAGGAAAAATGAAATTTGTACACACCTAATTACTTGACTACTTGACGTAGTGGCTTTTAATTAATTTCCAATGTTAGTGATAATTTGAAACCTCTTGGTTAAAAGCATTGGTTAAAAGCTGTTTCTGTTTTTACAAACATCACGAAAATCACGTTTTAATTACTATTAAGCCATGTCGACGACGAGAAGAGATTTCGCTATCCTTGCAACTAGAAAGCCCATGTCCTTCAACGCGTTATGAAAGCTCATTACCTCCTTTGGCTAAAGAGTGGCCGCCATTTTGTTGGGCCACGAAATTCAGATCTCGCTAAAAATCTCGTAATAAACGATAGAAGGAATGAGACTCGCTATAGCTTTTATTTATTGTTGATAAATATATAGGTCGGTGACTTTTGAAACTCAAACGAATGGCACATTGCTTCGGAGGACAGATATTTGAAAGTTTCCGGAGAATAACAATAATAAATGCATGCAGTCGGGAGAGACCCTTTAAATGCATTTTAATATGTTCCACCTTTTTCAATGGCAGGAAGAAGTTTTGAAATGAATATAAATTACTTTAAGTGTATCAGATTTTAAAAACACTGCATGCATGTAGGCTATCCAAAAATATATACACGAAATCACGAAATTTCTCATTTATTCTCGAATAAAGTTTTAAGACAAGTATATTTTCTCCCTCAGCAATAGCCAGTTGATCGAGTTTAATCAATGAAAATGAAAATTATAAATGCTGTGCTAGATATTTTGTTCCTATACAAAATTTTATAAATCATAAATACTATAGTTTTTTTGTAATGGAATAAACTTTGTCAAAGAACAAGCTGACTACTATGAGTGAAGAGAACAGAGTTGATAAAGTACGAGTATTATGAAGGATATCTACTGCACATGTACGAATCCGCAGAACACAGCTGCGACAACTATAATAAACGTCTGCCGGCATAAGGTTGCATAACTTTCGTTCAAAAACAACTCTACAAATGGTTGCCGCCAAACAGCAGATATAATTCCCGTTTTTTTTTTAAATTACGATTTATTGAAACTCTCAGACCAACTGGAGCGCTGAGTGGTATTTTACATATTCAGCCACTTTGTTTTTATTTTGACTCTTTACAAGGCAATGATGATTTAATCCTAGAAAATAGAAAAAACTCTACAAATGATTCGCCTGAATTTTAAACTATGAAAAACCAAAATCAATCAGTATTTCACGGAAACTCTGAACCAAATTGAAGAACAGAGTACGGTAACATCACGTGATACTTGAATGTTTTTTGTCCTTAGTTTACATTTAGGCCCTCACATGGTCAATGCTTTTATCCTAGAAAAACAAACAGTTGTTTCCTCGTATGGAGCAATAAGGTGACAACAGCCTTGCCATGTACTTGACTAAAATTTCTGAGAGTTTAAAAATGTTTACTAAACTGATGACTATATCGCCGGATCGTTATCAGCAAATACTTCTAGAAAATGCTCTCAAACTTGCTCTCTAATACGCATCCTGTATCATGCAAACATGTATACCTCGAAAAGTTATATTTTCTCATTTAATTTCAATTATGAAATTCATTTTATTAGCCAGAGAGCCTGATAATGGATATTTAAATGTCTTAATTTGAGGTATAATATTTTAAGTATTAAAGTGTATTTTGAGGTCTTAAATCAAAGCGTTGGATTCATTTTCCCGAGGCCGAAAGAGTGCCATTAAAGCCCTTAGCTATAAGTTACCGCCTACAATGACGCATGTACTTATAGTAAGTATATACTGGCCTCGTACTCTCAAAATAATAATTGGAGAATCTTTGGAGTAATGTAACAATAAATCCTGGAATCTATTGCGAGCCTTGTTTGCGTTTTTAACTTCTCTAGTAATACATGAATAACAGGAATACGAATGGAATGAATAGGGCCATGGCATGTTGGTTTCACCAGTTTTTGCACTTGACGGTTATTTACGCTTTCCATTGTCACACAATATCAGTTAGGAAGTCATGAAAGCCATTTACGGGCTAACTGCATGTGTGCATGGGATTGCTTGGTACGGGGTGAGGTAACAGAATACGAATTTCCGGCAACTGTTAACTCCGATAGGAAATTTGGACCAACTTACTGTATCGGAAAATTTGTTAATTTAATTTCCGACTGAAACTTCCACAACCCTGGTTTTATATTGTATACTAGCAATATATTTCTTGAGACCCCTTTCTAAAGCCTTAAGAACCCATTTCAAAGTACTTAAATAACAGAGAAGGATTTTTCAACTAAAGTTGCCGTGATTTCTCTTACTAATAGAAGACTTCAGTGGCATGCAAATGAAAGTAAAAAGAAAAGTCGACAACTCCTTGTGAAAACATCAAGCTTTTATACTTAAACTTTGGCTTCAACAACTTGAGTTTCCAGATCGTGTTCTTATCTAGATCCAGCAAAGCGTGATCGAGCTTTCGTTTGATGTTAAGCCTCACAAAAGAAATTCTGAAAATTAATGCAGTCTGGCGTATTAGACTTAATTCCAGAAATCCACACACATTAAGTTACATTTTAGCTAAAATTACTATCAAAACTAAAACCACTTCACCATTAGCTTTAGCCTTCAGGGTTAGGGAGCGTCGACATATTCTTAGTGCCTCGCTTAACGACCACTGGACGTTACGATCGGACCCCCTCCCCCCTTAACCTCCACCCTTCTTTTGTCGTTAACTTATGATACTATAAAAGGTACCGAGAGCTCAGTCGAAAATCACACTGAGTGTAGTCGATAAGAAGCGTTAGGACATGTATCGATCGATTGTGCTCTCGTTAGCTGGTCTATACACCTTATTCCAATATGGCTGCTCTTATTTGCATAATGCCAAAAAACTTAGGATACTATAGGCGAAGTGAATGCCGTCTTTATTAAAGCATGCAAAAGTAAGTAATACTGAACAGTTTGAGAGTTTGATCTTTCATTGTTGCAAAGTTATTGACATTTAAATACAGTGTAAATCACGAAAATTATTCTAGTAGGTATAACTGGCTCAAACCCATACAAAACTCTATATATTGAAATCTCGATAACTTAGTACCCGTTTTATGTTATCACCCCTAACATTCAGAGTATTGCTAATCTTGGCATACTCTTTAACGTTGTAGCATTCAACTGTTATTTACTGCTTTCTATACTACTGTACTCAAACACGATTTGCCATTTTGGAATGAGGTGTATGGAAACTCTGCATGTTTGGTTTGTTTGCATTTTCGACATCAAGGAATACCACTGCATTAACATTGCCTTTGTCAATATTGAAAGCCCAGTTGTCAGTGGCTTCGAGTAAGGCCGTAACAGTGGAGTGAAGTGATCGAAACCCCGACTGATTGCTTGAGATTAAATTATTTTCAGTTAGATAGCTATAAAACTGATCGTAAACGATTCTCTCAAAAACGTTTCCCACGACGGGGATGATATATATATAGAGATAGGTCGATAACTATTTAAGTCGGAACGTTCTCACTGTGAACGTTGGTGTGGGACATTAACTTAAGACCAAAATAGTTCTGGGGACGAGATTTGAGCAAAAACATGAGCCAATATGGCGGCCATGCATGGCTTCTGAAGTTGAAGCAAACTCTTTCGACACTGTTGACCATGCCATTTATGGTGTTGGAAGCGCCTCACTTAACTGGTTCAAATCATATTTGGATAATCGCAAACAAACTAAGATGTTTCGTAAATGGTTCTCTCTCAGACACCCAACCCCTAACCTGTGGCATTTCCCAGGGAACTATCCTAGGTCCTCTCCTCTTTATACTTTACATAAACGATTTGCCTAATTGTCTCTCTCATTCTCAACCTCGTATGTACGCCGATGACACGCACTTAACTTTTGCCAGCAATGATATCAATCACATAGACAATGAGTTGAACCACGATCTTGTGAGGGTTAGTGAATAAGCTCACCCTTAATAAGTCAAGACTGAGTACATGTTGATAAGGTCAAGGCAAAGGTTAAGTACGTTTGACAGAGCTCCCTCTCTTTTTATTGATGGTGCCTCTGTTAATCGAGTTACATCCACAAAATGTCTTGGAGTGCATATTGAGGAACACTTATCTTGGAATGTGCACATAGGCAAACTGTCAATGTGGCGCCCTGAAACGCACGAGACCTTTTGTACCGTTTGTGTATGTATAATGTGTATATATAATGCTTTAGCGCAGCCCCATTTCGACTACTGTAGCGTCGTTTGGGGAAATTGCAATAAAACTCTTGCCACTAAACTTCAAAAGCTACAAAATCGTGCTGTACGAATCTTGACTTTTTCCAATTACGACGCCAGTGCTGATGATCTATTATATTCAAAAAACTTGGCTGGAGAAAACAGACAATCAACGGAAAATTCTAACTACTACTATGGTCTATAAATCGCTAAATGGCCTAGCGCCTGAATATCTTAAGTTTGTTCAAAGTTCGCCGCTGACCGTAGTAGCGTTTCGAGTTATTCTCTAAGGGACACCGAGGGCAAACTACCTATTCCTCTGCCCGGCACCAATTTTCTAAAGAACAGCTTCGGTCCCTTAGTTTGCAGATTCGTTTGGAACTCAGAACAGGTGGAAATTAAACGTATACGTGATTCAGCCGCAGCCTTCACACAAACAGTGGTTTAATGTCAGACGTTCAATCTGAAAACAATTATCTACAAACTTCTTCCATTTCCATTATTAATACCATATTCCCCAAATTAGAAAACATTAACAGGGATATTTAATTAAAATACCTCCTCGAAGAATATCACTATCAACTTCCTACGCTATTTAAAAAGAAGTCAATGTCATGTAAATACGTTACTCTTGCCTGTTTTTTTTCCTGGCGTGAAAACATTGTTGAAAGGAGTTGAAATATATTGATAGCATGTTGTAGAGAATTTGACTTCGTTTGAAGGCCATTTCAAACGGTTTCAAGATTGGTTTAAAAAATGTTGTCCAATGTTGAATCAATATCGAACCAATACTGTACCAATGTTGTACCGATGTTGAACTAATACTGTACCAATGTTGAAACCCTTTGATTGGGGCCTAAAACTAATATTGTTCCGGCTTGCTCTCAAAATCTTAATTGCCGCTGAATGCGAACACTACTACAGACTCATTAATAATTCAGCATTAGCCTTGTTCTGAAGTTAATATTCACAAATTAGATAACGACGAGATCTAAAAGAGGAAACTACATCGCCGATGATACAGTAGGAGTTTTCGAATATGCATGCAAATAGATGACTGCAGGTTATTTACGTATCGAAAACCAGGTTCCGGTTGTTCAAAGGGTGGATAGCGTTATCCACCAGATAAATATAAGTATAACTATAACCAACTGGTTTTATCCACTGGATAGGGATTTATGCGGTGGATAGCCCTATCCTGTGAACAACCGGCCAATAGACGTCCAAGGCACTAGGTTGCATGACTTTCGGTGCATTAACGAATTACGATATTTATTAGTGTTGTGCCACACACTGCGACGTCTAAACTTTCTCCAATCTTCCCTACCCTCCCCCACACGCATGTCCCTCCCTTTCGTCGTGGTGTGACACTGTTCGATGATGATTCATAAGTTAATAGTCACTGCCATTAGGCCGCCTCATGCATCCGGCTACTGCATGAAAAACCCATTTGCAGTCATAAAAGTGATACTTTTTACGATATATTGAGGATTTAAAAGAAGTGCTTCAATTTTAACAATTTTCGATTTTCAATTTTTCACTAAGTTTGGCTTATTTATCTGACAAAAGCGTCTCCTACCTTGGATCCGCCCAATAGTCTGGTATTTTAAAGCAACTGCAGCAAGGAGTGATAACAATTATACTAATGCTATCTTAAAACAGCAAGTCTGAAACTCATCACTGAATCTCTACGGCTACTAGAAGAACGATTGCCATTTCTGCTATTAAAATAAGACGGGGCCGGGAAATATAGCAACGCCGAAGACACGCTCATCCTATACATCATCGCTATTGATATTATAGGCATCGGTTTCCCCTTGATGATGTTATTAAGAATAGTGCGGCACGTGGGTTGTATCATTTCTCACGAGTGAACGTTTATCGTGATTAGAATATTAACATATCGGTCTAAAACATACTTCTCATTCTGCCGCTTTCCTGTTGAAAAAGCCATTCTATATCCTTTAAACATGCTGTCAGTTTATTTAGCCGATTTTTTTAACCAGAAGTCCCCCTCAGTTCAGGTTTAACTTATTAATGGATATCACATCTTAAGTTTGCTATATGTTGTGTCACCTGTATGGTTGTGTAGAATCGTGCCCGAAGTTGTTTATTAATCCTACGCCGCCTAAAAGAGAGGAGGTAGTATATATGTTTTATATTCTTAAAAAGAATACGATATGAAATTCAAAACAGGCCTGGAATCTTTCCTTTTTTTGGTGATAATAACAATTAGGAAACGATAATTTTTCGGTTTGTTTAATTATAATACGAGCTTTAACTTACATTGAACATTGACTATAGGTTAAAAGGTTTGTGTATTTATTGTCGTATAAAACTTTAATTTTCTGGTTTTTCGTTAAATTTTGTAGGACGGTTTTCTGATATATCATCTTCACATACTCCTCAGGTAAAAGAATACGAATTTCCGGCAACCTGTTAACTCCGATAGGAAATTTGGACCAACTGTATCGGAAAATTTGTTAATTTAATTTCCGACTGAAACTTCCACATCCCTGGTTTTATATTGTATACTAGCAATATATTTCTAGAGACCCCTTTCTAAAGCCTTAAGAACCCATTTCAAAGTACTTAAATAACAGAGAAGGATTTTTCAACTAAAGTTTCCGTGATTTCTCTTACTAATCGAAGACTTCAGTGGCATGCAAATGAAAGTAAAAAGAAAAGTCGACAACTCCTTGTGAAAACATCAAGCTTTTATACTTAAACTTTGGCTTCAACAACTTGAGTTTCCAGATCGTGTTCTTATCTAGATCCAGCAAAGCGTGATCGAGCTTTCGTTTGATGTTAAGCCTCACAAAAGAAGTTCTGAAAATTAACGCAGTCTCGCGTATTAGACTTAATTCCAGAAATCCACACACATTAAGTTACATTTTAGCTAAAATTACTATCAAAACTAAAACCATTTCACCATTAGCTTTAGCCTTCAGGGTTAGGGAGCGTCGACATATTCTTAGTGCCTCGCTTAACGTCCACTGGACGTTAAGGTCGGACCCCCTCCCCCCTTAATCTCCACCCTTCTTTTGTCGTTAACTTATGATACTATAAAAGGTACCGAGAGTTCAGTCGAAAATCACACTGAGTGTAGTCGATAACTGAAGCGTTAGGACATGTATCGATCGATTGTGTTCTCGTTAGCTGGTCTATACACCTTATTCCAATAGAGCTGCTCTTATTTGCATAATGCCAAAAAAACTTAGGATACTATAGGCGAAGCTTTAAAAGAAGTGTCTTCATTTTTAACAATTTTCGATTTTCAATTTTTCACTAAGTTTGGCCTATTTATCTGACAAAAGCGTCTCCTACCTTGGATCCGCCCAATATAGTCCGGTATTTTAAAGCAACTGCAGCAAGGAGTGATAACAATTATACTAATGCCATCTTAAAACAGCAAGTCTGAAACTCATCACTGAATCTCTACGGCTACTAGAAGAACGATTGCCATTTCTGCTATTAAAATAAGACGGGGAAATATAGCAACGCCGAAGACACGCTCATCCTATACATCATCGCTATTGATATTATCGGCATCGGTTTCCCCTTGATGATGTTATTAAGAATAGTGCGGCACGTGGGTTGTATCATTTCTCACGAGTGCACGTTTATCGTGATTAGAATATTACTGATATCGGTCTAAAACATACTTCTCATTCTGCCGCTTTCCTGTTGAAAAAGCCATTCTATACCCTTTAAACATGCTGTCAGTTTATTTAGCCGATTTTTTAACCAGAAGTCCCTCAGTTCTGGTTTAACTTATTAATGGTGATCACATCTTAAATTTGCTATATGTTGCCTACGCGGCCTAAAAGAGGAGGTGGTATATATGTTTTATATTCATTAAAAAAATACGATATGAAATTCAAACCAATAACAATTAGGAAACGATAATTTTTCGGTTTGTTTAATTATAATACGAGCTTTAACTTACATTGAACGTTGACTATATGTTAAAAAGTTTGGGTATTTATAGTCGTATAAAACTTTAATTTTCTGGTTTTTCCGGCGTTAAATTTTGTAGGACGGTTTACTGATATATCATCTTCACATACTCCTCAGGTGATTCCCTTTCTACTGAAACTAAGATTATCTTTACGAAAAAAAATCTTTATGGTTCTCATCATGATTTAATATTACCAGACTGATGCCGAGACATTTGAAACATAACACCAAAGTTTCGATCACTTGAAAAAAATATAAACTGATATTCTGTTGTTTTTTCAATTCTCCTCAACACTGAATTGTAACTTCTTCTTGTTCTCCGGCCATCTCTGATATAGACCAGTTCGCGGTGAAAACATGGCGCGAAATACAGTGTTTGTATGGGAATCGATGGGAATCCGATGCCAAATAAAATTCGTAAAATCGAATTTCTGAAATATTCTTCAGATAAAAACTTAAGATACCAGGTAAAAGATTAACATATCGAAATTTGAGGGATGTAACTGTGCTGGGAAGCGTGCAATCGTGTTTTCAGTTTTCCAAACATTGCCGGTCTGTAACTTTTCACGCGGAATTTGACTCGTTTTTCCCATACAAACACTGTATTTCGCGCCATGTTTGCCGACCGCGAACTGGTCTATTCAGAGATGGTTTCTCTTCGCTAATAAGAGTTTATATATACACCGGATCAAAAAAAAGACGACACTCCAGAATATATATATCCCCATATGTGTCTTTGTTGTTACCTGGGAAAGCAATACCATAGGGATCGGTACGAGTACAATGCGCAAACAATCGCTTCGTTTAGTGCCTAAATACCTCACAATCTTTCTTTGCGCCAGAGGGTTTGAAGTTTACAAACATTAGAAATAAAGGAAAGTAATTTTTTTATAGCGCAGCATTTTTTCACATTGTTTGATCTTCTCTTGGGGCTTTAAACACATTTATATCACACTTGACACGGTTTTCTTTGTTCTTCATAGGGGTGAAACTCTGGTATAAACCCGTTGAACAATAGACTAATTAAATCATAAATCTGAGGTTTATAACTGTTACAGGGAGGTTTATAACTCTGTTTTTAAACCTCCTTTCGCTTTGAGAAAACCTCGCCAAATGTGATATAAGTCAGTTTCATACCTCGAACCTTCGGTTCTCGATATGAAACTCTTACTTAATGAAGTACCAGTTCGCTTAGAAAAACTTTGCCTTAAGAATGGTTTTTAGAAAAGAATTGCGATACCAAATCATTAGGGGGTTTAGTCACGTGCTCGGAACGCTTGAAAAGCATAATTCGACCTAAACAAAACGCGGCCGCCAATCTCGTCAAGTGCAGTAATTACCGTGCTGATAAAAAAATAAAATTTGCTCGTCTTATGGGTCCAAAAAATATTTGCAGACTTCGAAACATTACTGTTTGATAATCAAAACAAAATTCTACAGTAGTTTATTCAGTAGAGCACGCGCGGTTGTGTATCGAAATTTCTACCATTTTTTTAAAGGTCATGTTGAAATGTTTGCCTTCCTTCGCTTCAGTTGGATAGAACGTGATCGAGATATTATTTTTTTAACATCCAAATAATTTATTTTTTTCTCGAAAAATATGTTCTTGTGGATGTCTTATATCCGAGAGTTTCCGGCGATACCACTGTTACAAAAGCAACTCATAATTTCTTTCTCATATCATCTGAACATAATGTAGGATCAGTTCTCTTTTAAAAAGTACTGAATTGTAGAACTATAGAGGCTGAAGTGAAATCGATCATCGCTCACCGGTCTGAGCAAAATTTAATTTCCGCGGAGTAGAATTCAAGCAAAACTACGTCATTTTTTGGGTTAAGTAGCTAAAATAGGATCTAATATTGCTACTTCGGTAGTTTCCAGTGAACAAAGGTGGCAGAAATTTCGCTATAAAACTTTAACTCAAAATAAATGTCTCAGTCGCGTGCTTTACCGAGGAAACTGTTTTAGACGGCTTGCTTATAGTTATTAAACTGGTGTCTTTTGGCCGATAACACGCGCGGATTTTTCATTCTATCGGACGGTTATTTCCTCATCTGACAAGAATCGCGGCCGCTTTTTGTTTATGGTCATGCCACCCAAAGGTTTTGTTTTTAAAGTTTGAAGTAAGCAACATATTTTTGTTTCACAGATCTATCATATCTGCGATTCTGAGCAGTTTATTTTAGTGATTTCTTAATATAACGGAAATAAGAGGCAAAATTGTTTGTAATTAATACCGAGTTTGAGAATTTTCAAGCGTCCCGATTAAGAAACGAAAGTACATTCTACCATTTTGTGATTTTCAATTTATATCTCATGCAGGATTTATTTAACCGATTTTGCTACAATAAAACGGAAACTTCTCAGGAAAGTAAGGGCAATTCGAAGAACACTTGTTTGATATTGAAATAGTAGTTTGAAAGCCAAAATTATCTTTTATATTGTATCGATTCGGCCCCAACTAGACACATAGCCAGGGACCTAAACATTTCGCAACCACGGCATTATTTCTTATAGGTGTTTAACCCCCCCCCCCCCCCCCCCCCAAAAAAAATGAAAATAAATGCTGCACTATAAACACTTAAACTTTCCTTTGTTTCTAACGTTTGAACGGTTGTTGATTTCAAGTCCCACTGGCGCTAAGAAAAATTGTTAGGCATTTAGGCACTAAACAAAGCGATTGTTTGCGCATTGTACTCGTACCGATCCCAATGGTATTGCTTTCTCAGGAAAAACAAACACACACATGGGTATATATATATATAATCTGGTGTGTCATCTTTTTTTTTGATCGGGTGTATAAATATATATATATATATAAACTAGTTAGTTTTTCAACAGATTTGGAGAAGTGAATGTAAAACTGAATGGATAAACTGCTGTGGCATTAGAAATTCATGCAGACGCTGTTTCATAGTTTAATGACAGCTAGTTTTAGAAAATGCGATTGAGATGCTGTATTGATCATGAATTATGAAGAAGGACACGTTCTGCTTTGGGGAAAAAATTGGATTATCGAGGAAATATAATCATGTGTCCAATGAATAGCAAATAGAAGTCTCTCTTGAATCATGGAGATAGTTCTATGTTAAGCACGTCATTTCTAGTCACTTTATTCACCCAGATGAGAGAATATCAGAAGTAACACTTATCAAGAGGGCGGAGGAACAGAACAGAGAGGAGGGAGAATTGGCAAAAAAAAATCAGGGAGGAGGGTGAAATGTCCAGAAAAACTAGGGAGGAGGAAGAATTTAGCATACAGGGAGGAGGGAGAAAATGGGATCTACATACATGCTCTAGAGAGAAATTTTAAAACTCACTAGGGAGGAGGGAGAAATGTTGGAAAAAAATAGGGATGAGTGAGATTTCACTACCCGTTCCTCTCCACTCTATTAATAATTTCATTCCAGAAATAATACATGGTACTGAAAACTTACCCCTGTCTGTCAGCAAAGCTTGCAGTATTGAGTAGTTAATGCTATTACTGCATGTGGCAGTGGAGCCTTGTGTGAATGAAATACGTCAAGCCTGGTCATACATTGTAACTGACTTGCTCTGTCGATAAGTGTAAAATAAAAATTGAATTGAATTGAAGTATATTTTGTTGTCGAATGGTTAATTCGCACCAGGTTAAACAGACCGGTCTAAAAGATTTACCACGTTAAAAACTCTGGCCTGACTTTCAGACTTGAAAACAAAAATAATCTCGAGATGTTACTGACCTTCCATGCTGCTTTCGATACTCCAGTTTCGTATTCGAAAATTACCGCTGAAGGCAATGACGCATGTACGCAGGGTTAGCCTCATTCTGAAGTTAAACATTTTTAAATACCAGCGAGAACTTAAGGTGCAAAGCGTGAATCTACAACAATACAGAGTGTTGTGAATAGCCCACCTTTTCGCTGGTATTATGAATGTTTAACTTAATCAGAATGAGGCTAACCCTGCGTACATGCGTCTGTACTCATTACATTCAGCGGTAATTTTCGAATACGAAACTGGAGTATTCAATACTGAAATAGAAATGGTCTGGCTTGAAGCTATCTGATAGTTCTCAGTCATATTGTTATCAAAACAAACAATGGACGGTTCTATACTTTCGAAGTATAGGTTCGGAAACCCTGATTCGATTTTAGACCTAATTAACTCTTCATATTCAGCAGTACAGTATAGTCACCGATGATATACGCGTGAATATATCAATGATTTCCTTTATATAAAAGAAACTCACCCTTTTATATATATTTGCAGCGTGCTCAAGTAATTTAAGTTCATCATTCAGGTGGACTCTTGGCTTAATGAAGAGCATTATAATAGATATAAATTTGGCTACGTGCCGGACTATTCTTATAAGCCTTAGGTTAGGCCATCTCAATATAATGTTTAAAATAGAAGACTATTTTGTTAAACTACACCTCTTTTCGATTCCGAGCAGTTTCTCGCCTTTCCCACTACTGATGATGTAAATTGTCAATCCACATCGGAAAAAGTAGTCGAGGAATACATGAACATGTTTACACGAGTCTTCAAGCCGACTTAACTGATGGTTCCACATCGCCGAACGTTTTTTTTACCGACCGAACGACCCACCGATGGGTCGGGCGATGGTAAACAAAACATTTTATTGCATGGCCTTAATCAAATACATTTGCCTATAAAATTCAAAATAATTCCGGCCTCAAATGCCCATAGAAATAAATACGTAGTTCATTTGAAAACGTATTGTAAAATTGTATTTACGAATCAGTTCTTAGGAATGCCGTCTAAATAGTATACCATCTACACTCTTGTACACTGAAATATAATTTTTAAGCAATTTAAAAAAGAAACCGTAATTAATAAATACTGTTTTAGTAATGTCAAATAATGAGTATCTAGTATCTAGTAATAAGTTTTCTCAAATTTTGAATTAAGTTGGCCCGCGGCTATTTATCAGTTGGCAACGGCGTCTTTTTAAATCGCGTTTTTGAACAGCTAAACATTATCCGATTTCTGCGATTTTTTAAAGTACTCTTTAATAAACGAGCAGCAGTGTTTTCTCAGTTTTATACCTGATAAAACACGTGCTGTGAGTTTATTAAACGGCTTCAAAAACTTATAATGGTTATTTAATGAACCATTGAACCTTTGTATTCACAACGCCATGCAAAATATTCGCGGAGTAATCACCGCTTGCGATTACGAACATCTCAAGGGAATGACATGAAGAAATTATCATACTATGTTGTTTGAAGCGGCGTTTCGCAATGCTGAAAGCATTGTGCTTGGGCAAGAAGCAGCACTTGAAGGATTTAGTGTCGTGGTTGACATTGATAAAGTTCAAGACTTGGAAATTTAGCGATGTGACTGACATGACGGCAGACTCTATTTTTTTGACTCCGGCACAAAATATGAAGAGGATGTTCGTAAGTTTAATGCATGTTTTTATTATTTTACGGCTTTGAGTTTGGTTTAATTATAGGCCCTTTGCAGGACCTGGTCACGTGACCTTTTTAGCCTGTCAATCAAAAAAAGTTGGCGCTATAACAACATGGATGCCATTCAAATTTGCCATTCCTTCAGTTTTAAAGATATGAACCTAAAACTTGGGCTTTTTACTAATTTTGGCTTGCTCTTTCCATTTCTGGCATCCATGTTGTCCTAGCGCCAATTTGTTTTGGTTGACAGGCCCAAAAGGTCACGTGACCAGGTCCTGCAAAGGGCCTATTGGAACTAAACAGTGGCTCGGTAAACAAGTCATGGTAGTTGGATAACTTCATTTAAAAAATATTATCTCGGTAGTCTGCTGATATTAGTAAATTTAGTGCAAAATTTATTATCTAGGTTATGTTCCGTGTACTTTTTTCTATCTTTGGGTCTTTTTCAGTGAATTCTTAATTAGGATGAAACTTATATAAAATTTCATGCTCATTAGTATTCTTTCAGTATAAAACGTTCATCCTAATTAGCAATTCAATGAGAAAGCTGAAACATTAATATAAATTCCAAGAGTTGCAAGGTGCTTATCCATTGTCTCAATCATTAACCCCGTTTCCCCCCGAGATAGAATTCAAATCCCTCCGCGGGCTTTTTAGAATGACGAGATGTTATCAGGTATGAAGGAGCATGCACGTGACTGATTTGCTTCATCTGATTGGACAAAATGCTCATTAATTATTCATGAGTTTTGAACTCTCAAATTTTATAAAAAGTACAATTTGAGAGTTGCTGATGATATAAGCGATTTTCCAAAACGCTGTTTAGGGAGAGCGTATCGTTTCCAAACCCAACTGCAAAAGATGAAATCGGTTCCATTTTACTTTCAACGAGTGCCCAACCTCCAACGTCTGTGACAGGCATTAGTTTCGGGTTAATCGGCACCATACAATTGCAAGTTTCTCAGCAAACGGTTGATCAATTTGAACCTTAACATATTATGCTCATGCATCTGGTTCAACTGCCGGAGAAATATTACAGTAATAATTAAATCGTACATACTATATGGAAGTTCAATACCACTTGAAACTTCTGTGCTAAAGTCAAGAAGATCGGAAAACTGCAACTAACGTTATGCAGCGAACGAAGTAAGATAGGTTATTGCTGAATATTTGCGAAAATCGAGAAATTTGTATTATTTATAATTCACTCGTTTGATTTCCTTAAGTTCCTAATATGACTTACAGTAGCATATTTTAAAGTACCTTATCGAGTTTCAGCGTGCTTTTACCATGGATACGCTTTTGAGAAATAAAGATTGTAAACTTCAGATTGTGCCAGACTTTTAAAATCTAAATATGCTTCGAAAACCTCTCCTGTTCGCTAAGGGACCATTCATTACTTATGCCAGGGGGTGGGCTGGCAAGATCCATCATAAGCCTAAACAAAACCTCTTGACCCCCTTCCAAGGAAAAGCAAAAACTCATGACCCCTCTAGATGTAATTTGTAAAATAGCCCCCCACCCCCACATTTGTTTCCATATTTTCTGATGACCCCCCCTCGAGTGTCCTGAATTTATCGTGCCCCCCCCCCCCCCCCCCCCCCCCTCATTCTTGCCAGCCCACCCCCTGGCATAAATAATGAATGGTCCCTAAGTTATTCAATGGGTTTGTTTTGAATTTCCGCACGGGTTCTGCCACTTGGGACCGCGAGGCAAGTAATAATTAAGGGCAATGCCGCCTAAAATGTTTGCTACCGACGGATCACAAAAAGATCCTGTAGTGGTCTACAAGCTCTTCGCTCAGAAGAGACGTGAGAAAATAAAGGAAGAAGATTCTCCTTTTTATCTAGCTGTCAATAACAAATTAAAGGCAGATTCGCTTGAAACGAAAGACTGGTTCAAGTGTAGTCCTGTTGGCATAAACAAACTTAACAGTATCGTGAAAACTATGGCTCAAAAAGCAGGAATCAACAATTAACGACCGCCTCCGAAATCACAGCAGTAGAAAGACTATATGATTCAAACTCTAAGCGATAATGATATTCCACCGACTCATATCGCTCAACTATCAGGACATAAAAACTTAAGGAGCATAGAAAACTGCAGCAAAGTGTCAACAAAACAGAAAATGCACATGTCCAAAGTTCTTAGCACTGCTATAGCTGGTACAGCAACAAAGACATCCTCCTACGAAACTGCTAATATTAATCCAGCCATATCTCCATCCACTTCTGATTCACAGCAATCTATGGCTTTATTCAGCGGGGCTGTCATTCAAGATGGCAATTTCCATCAACATAAACACAGTTAATCAATCACCAAAGCTCACACTAGAAGAATCTAACTTAGCTACTGCTGAAGCATCGATACGATGTGTGTTCACATTAGGATGTTTCGGAGTCACTCACGGCAATTAACAGACGTTCACATTCGCTCAAGGAATACCCGTTGGCATTGGTTACGGCGCCATAGAGGGAAGTTCGGAGGTGTTTAGCTGCGATTTCCAAGTCTACTATTTTGAGGGTTAGAAACAGCAATGTAAATATTCCGGCCAATGATAGCCAATGAGCGTTCAAATATCAGTATTTTAATCCCGGAAACTCATTTGACAAGTGTACCTAAATTGGAAACATTCATGATTCTTCGTACGTATACTCTCCCTTCCCGTAGCTATTATATTCTGCATTTTCGCTTTAATATGGAATAAAATTCGCGCTTTATTTGTGACGATGTTGATTTTAGATAGACCAAACTGAAGACCACAACTCCTATAGGAATCTCCTGTTGCAAGCCGCCTCAACGAAACAGCAACTCTCTTTTGGTTTGGTACAGCCACAGGAAGCCCAAGCTCTTTTATGTAAATTTAATTATAAGGGTTTGTATGGGAATTTTTTAATCTGGCTTTTCGATAAATATACTGTAATAAAGTGAATAAAACTTATCTGGTGTCTATGATCTGTGTCTTGGCTGTGTCTGTACGTAGTTTCAGCGAATTTGGGCCAATTTTGAATCCCTTACTCTTCATACTGTAGAAGAAATGAAAGGTAGGAGACGAACTTCAAATCTCGGGTTCAAAGCCACTCACGTTTGGGTCGATTTTTTCACGAAAATCGCATCGATTTTACATTCTATCCCCATCAGCATACGCAGTGATAAATTTCCAGTCTATCTGTGCCAACCAAACGAAGATATCTGTATTTGCCGAGCTACAATCCACTATTGAGTCCGCCAAAATCTCGCCATAAGCAGCCATCTATGCCCGTGACTCGCCAAAGTGGTGCCAACACAGGAAACCCAAGCTGTGGAATTTTTAAATCTAGCTTGCGTTAGTTGCAGAGAAAGGATTTAAAATTCGCTGCAACTGCATACAAACATAGTCAAGACACAGGCTATAAACACCAGGTAAGTTTTATTCATTTTATTGCAATATATTTATCGAAAAGCTAGATTTAAAAATTCTCAACAGCCATAAACAGAGCTTGGGTTTCCTGTGTTGGCACCACTTTGGCGAGTCACGGGCATAGATGGCTGCTTATGGCGAGATTTTGGCGGACTCAATAGTGGATTGTAGCTCGGCAAATACAGATATCTTCGTTTGCATTGGTTGGCACAGATAGACTGGAAATTTATCACTGCGTATGCTGATGGGGATAGAATGTAAAGTCGATGCGATTTTCGTGAAAAACTCGACCCAAACGTGAGTGGCTTTGAACCCGAGATTTGAAGTTCGTCTCCTACCTTTCATTTCTTCTACAGTATGAAGAGTAAGGGATTCAAAATTGGCCCAAATTCGCTGAAACTACGTACAGACACAGCCAAGACACAGATCATAGACACCAGGTAAGTTTTATTCACTTTATTACTGTCCCCTAACAGTATATTTATCGAAAAGCCAGATTAAAAAATTCCCATACAAACCCTTATAAATTAAATTTACATAAACAGAGCTTGGGCTTCCTGTGGTACAGCCTTCCTCAATCTCGTATGGTTTCGTCTGAGTTCTGGACCGACAATTCCACAAATCAAGTCAAAAATCGCTCTCGAAACACGAAAGTTCTGCTTTCACATCGAGTCCTCAAAACGGTTGTTTAACAGTTGGTTAAACCAAAACTGTGGCCTTGGCTTGTCGACCAGTGGGCTGATTCAGTTGAATTCGCTGATTAATCCGGGCGTAATATTAAAAGTCTGCGTATTCTACGGCGCATCAAAACAAGTAGCGTTCTCAGCCTGCTCCTTACGCGGTTCAATTGAGTTCGAACACGCTCTTGTAATTGGCTTATGAACTGAGGCGAAAAAACGAAGAAATCGTATGCGATTCATGATATGATATCGAAAGCAAATCACGACTGAACAAGCCCGCGCTTTTGTTGTTTACATCGAATGAGCGAATGAGCGGGAAGTATAATTGACATATTTTTGCATCGTATTTCACGTGCTAATTGTAAGTAACTCCCTATGCTAGCTATGAATATTCAGAAATACAATTGTAATTGTAAAGTGACTCGAACCTCTAGTGTGAACACAATAAGTGAGGCCTTTGGTCGACAGTGATGATGAGTGAGCTTGACTTCACTTTATAAATAACATTAATCATTATTTTGAATAGTTCAAAGCAAATTTAGCTGCTTTATGATTTCCTTTTCTTTCGTTTTGCAAAAACTTTGAAAAGAAAATGTTGAACTTTTATACTTTTGAGTAAATAAAACTCATATCGACTATTGATTGTTTGATTTGAAAGAAATCTCAGTACTCGTTCGTTTGTGATTCTTTCACAATTCGAGAATAAAAATCGTACGCGCTCACCAACCATGAAGTAATCTCTATTTCCTTATTGTTTAATTAGTTGCTTTTTCCTTTGTAGATTGCCTTATTCCTATACAGCTCGTAGTGCCTTTTAATTAATTTCCAATGTTTAATAGTGCTAATGAAAAACCTCTTTGGTTAAAATCTGTTTATTATCATTTGGGTAAATGTCTTTTTCCGGGTTAGGATTTTCTCAACACGTGACAGGTTCAACCCGAGTCAGATTCGACACCGCTCGGGAAAACTCCCGGGTCATATTTTTACGCGGGACATTTTTTTGCCAAATGGGATTTTCTGTCACCATATAAATGATCGAGTACTGGAGTTGTTGTTGCCAGATAAATCGTCAATCGTCATTCGTTAATAATAATAATAATAATAACTTTATTACAGTGTCAATGTATTTAGCTGTTCAGCTAATGGGGGACACTTTAACAGAAGATAGAGTAAAATAAGATAAAAAAGTAACCTAGCGGTTATGTACAATTTTAAAATCTACTATAACTATACTTAAATATATTATAAAATCTAATTATAAAAGCTAATTATATCGTGAGCTGCATAATATGCAGCAGTAAGAATTGTTATCTATTAAGCTTGATATATCTAACTTTCGTATATTATGTTTAAACGAATTTAGACTGGACACAGTTCTTCATTCTGGGCCCTTCATTCTCTTACTCGATCTTTGACACCAAGTGATTATAATACACGCAAATTTGTGAGAGCAGTTTCAATGCATGCGATATGCGCCGAAGATTGAGCGAAGATTTGTACCGCCAGTGAGTTTAAAACCAGCGGGAGCACCTAAAGGCAAAACTCAGAAACACTTTGCTGATCATGAGGTATGAAGGAGCAATTTGTAAGAATTTCACGGGGTGAAATGATTGAAAATTCTAGTTTAAAAGCACCTCACACAAGTTCGATAATTCTTTCAAGTTTTATTTGTCGTTTTATAATTAAACAAGTCAATTTTTTTTTCATTTGCCTTCATGCGTGAATTACTGGTTTACTCGAAAATGCAAGTTTGGTGTGATTATTCATCTAAAAAAAATATTAATCTTGAATTAATGGAAGGGATAAGAGTTAAGCGATCTTTATTTGGTGGATTTAACGAGTTGAAATAAAGTCTTGACATCGATCTATTTTGAAGGGGTCGGTGACTTCATGAAGGCGCCTTGGAAAATCTGGATCGGTCGATCGGAACACGTATATAGTTAAGGTTAGAAAACCACAGCAAAAACCGTGTACAATCAATCCTGCCAGACGTTGGATCAAAAAACAGATCTTGATCAGCAAGAAGAAGAAAATATAATGATAAAGTGTCGGATCGATCGGATCACAAAGTTATTACTCAAGTGACTTTTTTTTTCTCAAGGACCTATGTTTTATTAGAACCTGCGGAGTGATTGCAGAATACCCCACACATCGCATCGGCGTTTGGTATTAATAATTCATTTTCTATACTTTTCCATACAAACCCTCTAAAAAATTAACCCCCAAATTAGGAAAAAACCCAGGAGCCCATTATGCTCGTAAAAAACCTTAACCATTTTCGGCCCCAAATCAATGCTAGAACGAGACTGAAAAAAATAATTCAGCTGACTAACCGAGTATAGGCTGCATACAGCCTATTGTTGAGGCAAAAAAACACGCGAAATCACACGTTTTAATCGATTTTAGCCATGTCGACGAGACGAGATTAATTCACTATTCTAGCGACTAGAAAGACCAACGCGTTATCAAAGTCCATTACATTACCTCCGTTGGGTATTAAAAAAAATCCTTCTAAATGGCACGACTTCAACATGCCAAAAATATGTTAATTACAATTCCTCTTAAAGGAAATATACTTAATGGTCTATGATAGCGGGCAGCATGCCATATGGAAGTATGTACCAAAATAGAACCATTAAACTATCTTATTTAATTCAAGCGGCTAGCTAGAAAGCCAAACAATATAATTCTTGCTGGAGCATCAACTGAGCCTTTAAATCCTGCCTCGGGGAGGTCAACTCTTCACGCATGCGTGGTGGATAATTAGTTTATTAGTAACATGCCGGATTTGATAAAGGTTGAAATGAATTCGAACCTATATTCAGCGCATAGTAAATGCTTTCTGTACAGCACATACCGACATTTACAAGTGTGAGAATAAACTTTCAAATAAAAACATTTTAAGTTTCTTGAGAAATGAATCCATGTTCATCCGCAAGTATTCTATGCATCATGTGGACTTTGACACAATCCACTTAGGATTTAATGGCACAAAACAACAAAAAAGAGCTCTGGTAGGTATCAGAGTGATTGTCGGAAATCGATTACTTTGTTCCGTTTTCGATTTCTGAACAAAATGTTTATCTGGCTGACTAGTCACGAAATTACAAATACAAATGATAATAAATCGCCGTTGAGATGTCGGAAAATGTGTCTTGAAATTTAACGGTAATTTAAGTTGCTTGCTTTTTCCCCTTATATTTTCCATTGCATCTTTAACCAGTTTAAGTTACCTTTATAAACCTAAATACCATCCCTGTGGCTTATAAAACCTGTGTTAAACTGTGATTGTCAATTCAGTACACTGACATGGATACTAAAGCATTTTTACCGAAAATAGCGCCTATTTGTTCCAGTGGTATCTATACGAAGTCATACTATTAATAATACCTTCCATTTACTATACCATTTGCGTTCAAGCATACTTTAGCATGAACTTTGTGAAGTCAAGGTGTTTTCAGGCTACCTTTTTCTCATATGATCATTTTAACGTACGACTATGGCTTCCTCTCGAGAAGTTAACAACGACCATAATTTTACTAACCTGTATTCGATTTGATCGGCTTCTGTCTCAGATTCAGCAGATTTTCTTGTTATCTGTCGAGAGAAAAGTAAAACATATTTCTTGACGAGAGCTTCCTCATAGAAAACTACCTTTCTTCAACCAATCCTAGTATTTAAAACTGGTCAGAGCTGTGCTCCAATGACATGAGCTGCGCCATTCATTGAAGCCCAGTCTATACGAAAAGCGTTTCGGGCAATACTGCACTCCTAACCGCTTGGGCACGGAACTCTAAACAGGCAGGCCGAGACTACGTTTACACAGGGTTTTGGCAGCTTTGATTTTCGAGCACGCGTACCTAGAACATTTCCATTTAACATTTGGCACATGCACGTTCGTTCCAGAATTTACGAATAACGTATCCAAGTGCTTGTCGTGTGAACGGGGCATCGAGTGACGATAAGCGAAGACTGGCTTCTGTTCTTTTAGATCGTCCAGACTTACTTTAATGTCGCGTTGTGTGGAAAGGTTTTAAAAATAAGCTTCTGGAGGGAGCCTCACTACTTAACATATATACCATCCCTTATTACCTGCCTATCTCTTTCAAAGCACAGCCGATAGCAGTTCTTCAAACAAACGGAGATTAAACCATATCTCAAAATGACTTCCGACCCTCCTCAGACTGTAATATCCCCCCAGTAAAGTACATGTAAGTGGCCGCTATTGTTAAAAACAAAAAGCTATTTGGACCATAATATAACCCGCTTTCAAGAGTGCACATCCGGCCCCTTAACTCCCGAGTAAGACTGTATATTGTCCTAATCTCATGCACTCACGATGTGCTTTATTCGTGTTAACAAAGATTTCAATGAAACTTGAACATTCTGTTGTGTCAAGTCTGTCAAGGGCTGATCGACTGAAATATTAGTTTTGCTGATACAAAGATAAAGTAAGTTGCTAAATCATTTTAGGATTATCATATCTATTTCTTTCTCGTTTACTTGGAGGATAAGAGTATAACGATGTATTAATGTAAGGGTGCAAGTACTTTGGTCGACTGTTTAACGTCATTTGCCGGCAATTAAACTGCAGAGCGGTGTTATTAAAATGGAGAATGGAGAATGGAGAATGGAGAATGGAGAATGGAGAATGGAGAATGGAGAATGGAGAATGGAGAATGGAACATGAGAATGGAGAATGGAGAATGGAGAATGGAGAATGGAGAATGGAGAATGGAGAATGGAGAATGGAGAATGGAACATGAGAATGGAGAATGGAGAATGGAGAATGGAGAATGGAGAATGGAGAATGGAACATGAGAATGGAGAATGGAGAATGGAGAATGGAGAATGGAGAATGGAGAATGGAGAATGGAGAATGGAACATGAGAATGGAGAATGGAGAATGGAGAATGGAGAATGGAGAATGGAGAATGGAGAATGGAGAATGGAGAATGGAGAATGGAGAATGGAGAATGGAACATGAGAATGGAGAATGGAGAATGGAGAATGGAGAATGGAGAATGGAGAATGGAGAATGGAGAATGGAGAATGGAGAATGGAACATGAGAATGGAGAATGGAGAATGGAGAATGGAGAATGGAGAATGGAGAATGGAGAATGGAGAATAAGAATATAATTTGTAATGCCCCATTCTCAATTCTCGTTCCCCATTCTAGTGCATGAAAAACACTAGGATTAACTGATGTCTAGACGTTAGGTTTAGGGATTTATTCCATTCCAGTGTCTTCTGGTTATGATTCCTAACTGCTAACATTAACCCAAACCTCAACCATAGACACTAATTCTTGTTTTCCACTAATTTGTAATGTCCAGACCTCCATTCCCATTCCCCGATCGCCGTCCCCGTTTCACATTCTCCATTACTTCTAACCCCGTTCTTAGTAGTATCCTAGCAGCTAAGGAACCCCGTGCAATTTCAAACAAAAGACGGTTCATTTATATGTAACCCGCGGGACATTTTAATGAAATTCATCTTGATTTTATATAATTATTGGATTTTGTTTTGCTGGTAAAATCGTCAACATTAACAATAGCCCACTTCCGCGATATACTTTACTTGTCACGCACAAAGGTTTCAATACGAGGCTCCGTGCTAAATCGAATTTATACTTTTCTCTGTGAAAAGAATACATTTAATTTAGCACGGGGCCTCGTATTGAAACCTTTGCGCGTGACAATTAAGCATATCGCGGAAGTGGGCTATTAATATTATCTAAAAAAATATTTCATTTCTCTTTTCCTCAGCCCTATGACACACCATACACTTTACAGATTCGTTTGTGATCGAATTAACGTTGGTATATACGTATGTTTTTCATCCAATTCTTGAGGTATTAATGTTTAGCAGCTTGAGAAACGGTATGATATTAGCTAGCGAATCTCACGCCTGCTATCAGGTATGGGTTGAACAATTTCAAAGCCCTTTGTAAAATATATTGTGCATTAAAGGCTTATGAAGTTGCTATATGTAAACGAATTTCTAAGCGATAGCGTAAGCATTTAATCTCTCGCACTGTTTCGATTCCTTTTAGGGTTATTTTTTTGACGAAATTTGTGACATCGAGTGGGGGCGTGTGAGTGACAATATTATGATTACGGTTTGTCAGTCCAACAACAATATGCAATTAATATCAGTATAGTGCACTTTATGCTTTTAAGTAATGGTTCGCGTAAGAACAGAAGCACTCAACGGCCAGGAATGCACAAAGGTATTAATTTTTCTATTGTTGAAACTTGATATCTCATTGGTTATTCACAAATAAATCTCCTAAAAATAGGAAATAACTCTGATTTAAAAACGATTGAAGCGGACAATCTGAAACTATGAAAAATGAGAGAAATAACTCCTATTTGGGGAACATTGAAATATTTTATAATATCTCAGCTTTTGTTTTAGTGTCTTTCTAGCTATTGGCTGAATTTGTTTTGGAATATATGCATTTTAATTTGAGAACATTAATACCACTAGGCAAGAGATATCTTTAGTAAATAATTGAACCATTTGCTATTTGGGATTAATGAAATCACATTCATTGCCGTGGAACAATAGATCTTGCTCTGGTTATTACGCGAATCATTACTTAAAGTGATGATTCGCGTAATAACCGTTATCTCAGTTTAGAGTGCGGGAGGTCGGGGACTCGAATCCCCGGCCGCGTCCTTGGGCAGGGACGTTTATAAGCCGTTGGCCTTGTCTCCTTCTACTTCTAATCTAATTTAAAGGGGACGCGAAAGAACCTGTTGTACTACTCGAAAAAGAGCAGGGGATTGCCATCCAGTACATCAGCCAGGCCATTGCACTAACCACATACTCAACATTGTAAACTGCGTGGCAGCTATTAGCCCCGTAAAGCAGTCCGAAATAATTCACTGACGGGATATGTTAGTAATATGTAAAGCGCCATGAGACTGTGGTGATATGGCACTATATAAATATGGCCATTATTATTATTATAACTCGAGTCAGTTACTAGATATATAAAAAAAATTGAGAAACCGATATTTTGTTTGAGAATGATAATCTAAATTATTCATACACCGAAAACATAAATCTTAAACACCCTATGTCGCTCATAACGCTTTGTACGACCATAGTGGTGCGACTCAAGCGAGCAAATTTCGTATGATATGAAATTCCGAGCTTGAAAGTGTAAAACTCAATTGTAATATAATTTAGTATCGTTTTTAGAATTCCCAGCAACAATAAGTAAACTCTCGCAAAGAATAACGTCTTTACAGTCGAAACAGGTAAAGCGTAATACCTCCCAAGAGCCAGAAATGTAGTTCATTATTCCAAATTTGATTTCATTCCTCGTTTCATATTTCCATTGTTGAAGTGAAACTTGCAATATTCGAAATGAGCCTAAATTCAAATTAGTCTCCGTCGCAGCCATTCTTGGGGCGAGCGTTTGCTACCAACGGCTAACAATGGCTGCGAAGGAGACTAAACATGATTTTATATCATAACTACATATAAAATTCAAATACACTATATATATGGAATAAGATACGCAAGCCTTTTTCACATAAATACAAATAAAATTAGAATTAGGCTCAATTTAAATTGTGCAAGTTTCGTTTTAACAACGAAGTTTGAAATGAAGAATGAAATTAAATTTCGAATAATGAACTTCATTTCTGGCTCTACAAGGGCACCCAACGAAGTTTTCGGTTAAAAAGCTGTCCGGGAGAGAAAGTTAGCCTAAAACTTTCGGATTTGAAAACATTGTCCCTAGAAAATTGTTTTCTGAAATACTGGCTAAAAAAATTGTTTTCAATCCCTAGAAAATTATAGAAGAAAAGGGAGACTAAAAGCCGGGTTTCCCCTAAAATATTCGTGCGTATTCGTCTGATCAATAGATCAATCAATCAATGTTTATTTATTGGTACCTTGGAACAACATTGTGTACATCAGTATATATCCAATAAATTTGAATACATATAATAATGATAATAGTATAACAAAGGGGGAAATATATATATATAACATTTCCTTTACATATACTAATAAGGAACAAACTGCATTAAATAACAAGAACGATTTGAACTACTTGAATAGAGTAAGAGCTTTCCCCTAAAATATTCGTACGTTTTCGTCTGATCAATAGAGTCGGAGCGATCCGGAAAGAAACATTGGTTGGAATGAAAAAAAAAAACACATATTATCACAAATCATTTAGTGAAGCGGCCACCTAAAGTTTTCGAGAACACATTTTCATTCCCTAAGAAATTCTGACATCTAAAATCCGAAAGAATAAACCTTTAGCAAATGGAGGTCACCTAAAAGAATTGCCTAAAGGAAAAAAGAACCGCTAAAAAATTCGTACCTCCACAAAAATTTGCAACATGAAGTTACTTGGGCTAGAAAATTCTTGTTTATGTTCTAGACTATATACTAACAAATTCGTAGGCCAGGAATATTTTGCCATAGTATTTTCGGTTGACGCGATTTCCACCTAGAAAATCCGAACAGCTAATAGCTTTCTAGAATACGTCAAAAGACATAGTAGGCGCCTTAAAATGGCTATAGATAAGCTGCATACAAGTGGTTTCAAACGAATTTCAAAAAGTACTCGTTGGGTGCCCTTGGCTCTAGGGAGGAACGCTTGATCTGTTTCGACTGTAAGAATATATAAAGTAAATATGGCATGAAATACTACATTTACCTTGTAGACGTATCTGTTCCTGAAGCAGAAACACTTTACAATTGTCATGCATGAATAATATACTGGCTTTGGCTGTGACTTGGGTTTGGGCTATTCTTTAACTTCTTTGATTTCAAACTGAGTTATTAAAGTGAAAATTTATAATCTACCCTTTGTGAACATAAAATCTTAAAGTTTGAATATCCGAGAACTGAGTGTGGCAGTACTGTAAGCATCTTAGCTCTCGCCTTGGATATCGTGCCGTATAATAATACAATTTTATTACACATTTGGGGTTGATATCCGTGTGATAAAGCCGTGAATAAAAACCATATCAGTGAAGTGATACGATATCACTTCACTGTACTATTGCTTTTAGAAAGAAATTTTGTTATGCTTAATTTTGTGTTATTGTATTCACTTTAAATGTATAATAAACAAATTATGACATGTTAAGAGCCTGATATCGTTTTTATTCACTCGATTTTCGTATCATATCGCTCACTCGCTTGCGGACTCACTCGTTCGCGATATGATACGAAAACCTCGTGAATAAAAACGATATCAAGCTCTTAACATGTAATAATCTCTATATCTTTCATATATTTATTTATACTTTCTATTCATACTTTAAAAAACTGGATAGCAATATTTTAATTTCAATTTTTCTGGCTCGTGATGGTGGGTCGGTCGGTTAGTAAGAAAAAAAAAACGTTAGGGGCTGGAACCAAGTCGAAGCCTTGCGTAAAAAAAATCATGTATTCCTCGACTACTTTTTTCCTCTACTAGTTGTGGATTGACAATTTACATGGGAAAGGCAAGAAACTATTACGTAGAGAGCTCGGAAAAGACGTGTAGTCAAAAAAAATATTCTTCAATCTATTTTTTTTTACTTTTTCCAAAAATGTGTCGGTCTACTATTTCAATTTGTTTTGCTTTTCAAAAAAAATTGGGTCGGTCGGGCGATGGTAAACGAAACATTTTATTGGGATGGCCTAATAATATCGGCTTCTTATTCTAACTATTCTATATTATTCGGTCTAGAACTGTTGACTCGCCTTTTCGTTTTATGCATTAAAACATTTATATTAGATGTAAAGCGAGAAATATTCGCACAGCTTAACACCCTCAAAATTTGATCAGTTCATCTTTTACCTGGTATCTTAAGTTTGCAGACAGTGATTATTTCAGAAATTCGACTTTACGGAATTTTTTGGCACAAACACTGTATTTGGCGCCAATTGTTTGCACCTTTTCAAAACTGAAAACATGATTACACGCTTCCCAGCACAGCTACATCCCTCAAATTTTGATCAGTTATATTTTTTTACATGGTATCTTAAGCTTGCAGACAGTGAATATTTCAGAAACTCGATTTTACGGAAATTATTTGGCATCGGATTCCCATACAAACACTGAATTTTGTGCCACGTTTCAGTGCACCACTTTAAAAAATGTCGGATAGTCTATTCAATCCATAAGATGACAAAATCTCTAATTCGTCCTTTCATGCAGAAAAAGCATTGTTTATCCATATCTATTGCTTTATCCACAGTTAATCGTGTGTCGGCAAAGGAGACTGAAAAAGCTAGATGTTGGGCTATTTGCATGGATCAGTGGTTATGATGTTTTCCGGTAGTTTCAGTCGGATGGAAAGACAAAAACATTTCCGAAAACGTTCAGGTTAATTTCCGAAATTACTAACAACATATATACGAAAGGCGGAAATTTGGTGGGATTTTTCGGCAACGATTAAACACTTTTAATAACGTCAGCTCGAAGCGACTAGTAATAGTCGATAAGTAATTATGTTAATCTATATTTTCAGCCATGGTAAATCAGAATCAATAACCGTCCTCAGAAAGGAGCATCAGCCCGGGGTATTACAAAGTTTTTTTGGTTTTTTTATTTCGATTCGCTCAATGGCCAGCATCGACTTCTAGGAATTTATCTTAATTTATTAAAGTGCCTATGAACAATATATTTTTATTTTAGATATCAATTCTACATCAAGTGAATAGTAGAATGGTACAACAACGACCTTACATATTGTTTTTTCATACAAAGATAAACGAGCTAGAAAGTTGATTTTTTAATTCTTACCTCTAAAAAATGTCCAGTACTTAATGCGCTTAGCAATCCAGTTTTTATCTAGGACTTTAACCTTCTTGCCAAGAAAACTGAACTACCAATGTGCTCCTGAAGTCAGTTCTCAATGAATTCACCGGCTAGTGTAGCATACTTTATACAGCTCTTTACGATATTTGTTTTAACGTGACATTTATACCTCAGCAGTATAATGAACACGCACCTTTTCAAGTAGGTAATAAGTAAATAAAAATACCATTCAGTTCAAAAGCCTTCAAATATCCTAGCAGTCCAGCTTACAGGAAGCATGTTGTTGTTCACTACAATAGGCCTTTCCAGTCCTAGACAAAGCCTCTGTAATTTTACTATATAAATACTAGCCTGAGGAAACCAGACGCCTCTCGGTTTTCCGCAGGCTATATAAATACTTTCTCGTGCTGAGAATTGTGATTAACTTTCACTTCCGATAAGATTTATATTATTGGAGATTCGGACAATTTAGAACGGATTTGGTACGATTGCTCTTTACACACTAGGCCCATTGAATTAACGACCATTATACTCTTTACCAAGGACGTTTCCCACGAAACACTAGCTATAACTAGAAATATACGGTTAAAGGGGCTTTCTTATATGTATAATGTATAATGTATAATGTATAATTCCAAACAGAATATTGAAACCTTAAATAAAACACATGGAAAATGTCTAGCTATAGAGAAGTAGAAGACCAAAGATCCTTATTCAGCTAGACTTCTATACCTACTAAATGGAAAATTACTAAAACAAGACTCTAAATTAATCAATTAACCAATTTATAATACAAGCTAAGAAATTTATGTCATTTGATTGGTTGAGAGCACTGGTATTTCAGCATAATTTGTAATAATTATATACAGCTATTTAAAAACAATGGTTGTCCAGGACAACGGCGGCAAACGACAAAACGCAGCGACATTCCCAGGGCGGAATGAATTGTGGTTGTAGCTGAACGTCTTGTGAATTCGTTTGTTTTTGGGTCAAATACGAATATTAATGGCACGTTTCTTGCGAATCTATTCTCGAATTACACTGAGTTTATTCATTTCGCACAGCTGATCAGTTATAACCACAATCCATTTCGGTCTGGGAATGTCGTTTGCCGACCTATTCCATATATGGTAGTTTTTGCCATATTTGGAAAACACGCAACCAGTGTTGTCTTCAAAAGAAAAATGGAGGACATGTTTACCCGAAAGTGCGAAGAGAATGTTTTACCAGTAAATTTCCAATCCGGCGAAAGGAATCACAGTATTAAAGGTCACACAAGAATACTGGAATGCTCCCTAACTTGTTGAAGAACATAAAAAAAATGCATGCAAGAAAATGGATCACAAATGTATACATTTTCTGGCTTAAAACTGCAGAATACAGCGCCACTTTTTAAAGCATGCAGAGCCGATGGCTCTGTGGCTCCCCAATGATTGCTCGGTATTATCATAAGGATTTTAGTAGTGTTACTTAATACTAGGCTCAAACCTCATTTTAAAACCGACATATATACATGATTTGTTATATGCTGTTTACCTAAAGGTATTTTTCCATGGCTACGCAGCTCCTTGGAACTAATAACGATTCTGCGCAATGCTTACTTATAACGAGAAGTGGCTCCGTGGCTCCATGGTTCCGTGGCTCTGTGGCATTAATTAATTATTGTGCAGCTCTATTCAGCAGGCTTCACAGTCTCGAAATTAGGACGAAGGCATAAAACAATAGGCTTAATTACAAAATACAATACCTGCACGTGAAAATGCTCACAGTCGCCTACATTCCAACCGTTGCCTGCAAAAACACAACGTGAAACCCTCAAATGTTACGTTTTAAAGAGAACGAGAACGTAAGAAAGGTAATCAATCCGTTTTTCGTTCGGCGTGAAAGGAACTCTATATATGGTCATCATATTTTTTCGAAAATCTGGTTGTGAGAAACAATTAAAGGCGAACAAAGGAAAGAGTAAACACCAAACTTTGGCATAAACAGTTTATGTTTTTTTTGAAAAAAGAAAATATATAATATACGTATACTGTTGCAGTATTATATAGTGGAATAGTTCAGTAAACAGGTTGACTGCATGTGGAGTCATGCAAGATGCCATGGAGCTACTTGAAATATATACTCTTGCAGTAAGTACATTTTTCGTTTATGTAAACAGTTAACTACGGAGCCACTTAAAAAATCTACTTTTACAGTAACTACATTTGCAATACTTTTTAAAAATCATGCAGGTGGACTGTGGAGCAACGGAGCCACTTCAGATGCTATGTTCTTTTGTGATAGTATTACGATTATTCACTTAGTATAGGTTATTGAATTATAATGAGACACCGTGGAGCCACGAAGCCATGGAGCCTCCTCAGATACTATGTTATGTTGAGGTAGTATTACAATTATTCACTTAGTATAAGTCATTGACTAATAATGAGAAACTGGAGCCATGCATGGAGCCACGGAGCCACTTCAAGTACTACATCTAGGTTCTTTAGGTGTGCATGGTTTGAAATATAAGACTCCATTTAAAATAAGTCTGTGGGATCACATTAAGCTTAAAGTCAGATTAGCCTTAGGCTGTACTGTCTTTAGGATTTTGGGTAAGGTTTTGGCAAGGGCTTAACTTAGGCTTAAGAACTGAGTCTCCACGGAGCCATGGGGCCGTGTTTTCCGAGAATGCCTTAAAAAGTGGCGTTGTATTCTGCACTGAGTTATTCCGGTTTTCTTTCAGATCTGTATTGCTATGCCTTTTCTGTCTACGGTAAATGCAAAGGTTTTGATCTCAGCTAAATTTCAGAGTTACTGGCCAGACATACACTCACAACTAACGTCAAACCTCAGAAATAGTTAGTGTGATTTTTTGATTTTGATTTATTCTGTTTTACCACTCGAAGTTGTCAGCTGTCTGTCTTGGCAATTAACAACAAGGCTACTGATTTCCAAATACATTTGCATTCAGAATTTATTGTCTATTAATATAACTTAACACTGGTAGATTTGCCTAATATATATATACGCTCGTTTTCAAAAAAACATTGCACTGCAAATATATATATATACCTTTTGTATTCTTGTCAAATTTGACAGCTAAAACAATGGAGAACAAAAGGTATATATATATAAATCAAAAGCAATGATTTTGAAAACGAGTGTATATATATATATATATATATATATATTATCTATCCGAGGTAAAATCTTACTACACGTGTATTGGTCATTCAAAACCGAGGGGTGTGTTTTACGTTTGCTAAATTGTTCCTTCCTAATACATACAATTTTCCAAATGGCATGAACATCCGGTTACAATTATTCTATCAAAGTATAGCTTTTTTGTCGAAGCTTTATCGAACGAAGTTTGCCGGCATATGTAGCGGAACCAAGTATATCATAATATTACGAATGCAAATATTAAGTTCTAATTCTTAACATAGTTAGTAGATATAGCTTTTAACTTTCTTATTTGAATGTTTTGGCTTATTTTCCTTCCGTTTTCTGAAAGCCAGCATTGTAAGTTGAACTGGATATGATTATAGATTTAATTAAATTGTTCTCCTCTTTCCGTAAACCTGTCTTTCGGTCGGAAACTGTCAAGCTGGGCAGTAGCCGAAATGTTCTTATCAGCAATGCTATTAATCACTCGGCTATTGCCATTGTAGCTTCATAATATATATGTCAATACATTTTGTTCTAAGTCTTCAGTGCTCTAATGATATACAAAGGTAAGCTTGTGGGCGGAGCTCCAGTTATATCTGATCACGGCTAGTGAAATCAGTTGAAAAGGGAAATGATAGAGGTTAAAATTAATAGAGAAAAACAAACAATTGCAAAAATCCTTTTTTGTTACATCGAAACGTCATCTGTTGTGATCAAAAAGACTCTTATAAACGGAATAGGCCTTTTGCAGGAAACAGTCATGTACTAACATAATACATCGGTCATTAACGAATGAATTGAGCTTGTGATCCCCATGGGAAAGACGTTGCCATGGATGCTGGATGGCAAACTCTCTTTAAAAACGCTGTTTTAGAAAGATCGACAATGGATTGGAGGTGGAAAATAACATTTACAAACAGGTTTTGCTTATAACACTACCGATCTCGTACAAGTGCCTTTAAATATACGAATTAAGATTGCTTTGCAACCCAGTACAACCACGTGATTGCATTCCTGCAAAAGGCCCATTACAAGCAAGTGACCAGATGTAAGCCGTAAAATATGTTTCTTCTTTTTCTTGAGAAAAACAACAGAATCGAATGGGATTGGGGAAAGAGGAACTAGATATAATTATATCCGAGTAAAAAAAGAACACAAATCATTGGTCGTGGACCCGAATTCGTATGTTTAGCTAGACAGAGCTGTTCGGCTGAACTATTGCAACACAAATCGATTTTATTAGGAGAGAATTGAAATTACTAGAAATATTAGACTGAGATGGGGCGGTCTGAAAGACGAAAATAGAGACAATCGGACATGCTTTTGCAACACCTTAATAAATATTAACCTGTATAGTTACAGTCGTGAAAATAGAAAATTGTGAATGCTTCGGTTACAGTAAAACACTGAATGCATTCTGCTGCTGTATATGTCGGTTCTCTTAGGTGATGGTTTCTTGGTACTATCCTATCCCTGGCGATAAACTAAATAATTAACGAAGTAAGAACTTACCTAAATTTCATGTCTTCTTCAAAGAAAGAATTCATTTGGTGGGAGAGCAAAACTGAAACACACATTAGAGCGGTTTTCAGTTGAGTGTAGTAAAACCAAACGCAAATTACCTACAGCCACACTGTTATTTTCAGGGAGTTATTTTTACTCTACTAAGTGTGTTAAAATAACTCAAGAGTGTGGAGTAACTTTTTTGGCATTAGTTTCACTCCAGGAAAGGAGTTCATCTGACTCCCACATGGATATTGAAATTTACTATACTCTCTATTGGAATCAATTTAACTCCCTCAAAAGAGTTATTGCAATGCTTGAACATTTAACTCCAAGTTAGGAGTTGTCATTTCAGGGATAGAGTTGAAATTATTCCCAATTTGGCGTAAAATTTAAGGACTTAAAATCACTCAACCGAAGTAGTTGAATTAACTCTTCCTTGGATTTAACTAAAAGCTCTTTGAAACCACATAAGCATGAAGTCAAGTGTTCTGAGCTGATTCCTATGTGGTAGACCACAACGAGTGGGTAAAACATAAAGCAGAGTCCGGAAATTTTCTCAGATACGGAGAACTATTTAAATAGTCTCTATTTTGTGAGGAAATTAGCATGTAAATTGCTTATGCATTAATAAATGAAAAATATACTATAGTACAAAATAATTGCGTTCGACGAAGGAGAACGCCATCCTAATCTGGTGTCCGTTGGGTTCCCTGTGTCTCACAGGCAAGAGAAATCGATAATTTTGTTTGGTCGTGTATCTTTTTTTCGTCATTTTTAATAAATGAACCTCGTTCTGGCGCGTGAAAATGCGCACGCGGTCGTTTGGAGTCGTTGCGCTGTGGTTCATTCGGTAAGTAGAGCGGTTTTCAGTTGAGTGTTGTGAAACCAAACGCAAATTACCCACAGCCAGCCAATCATAGGAGCGAGTAATCACAAGTAACTCATAAATGGCTTCCCTGTGAGCCAATGACAAACCAAAGCAAATTAGGTAAAACCAATTTGCGGTTGGTTTTACTTTGGAATCTGATTGGTTGGTTTACTTTCTCAGCCAATAGGAGAGCTTAGTAAACGCAAAACTAAAACACTTCCGACACTCAACTGAAATCCGCTCTAAAATTAAAAGAAACGTTTTGTGAAAAATAAGGTGAAAAGGATATTCGAAAAGATGTTTACATAAGAACGGTTGAAGAAAAACTTGATTCATTCTCTCAGGAAGTTAAAAATGAACTCGTGGCGGTGAAGAGATTCACAAATAACGAAACATGGTCAGTAAAATGAGCGACATACCAGGTGCAAAACTTTCTAGGAATATTATCGCACGATCTGGTGGTGTACATGCATGTATGTCCTAGCTACTGTTGTAATTACAGTTAAGTTTCTCGCTTATTCATGCATGAAACACCAATATTGTCCAGCCCGTGACTCATAGAGCTTACGAAAGGCAATAATATTTAAAGTAGTATTTCATAAATAAGCATTACAGATATTTCAAGAAACTTTGCCGATAAAAACCTTTGAGCCGTCTACGCGACTAAATTAGATAAACCGAAAGGGAATATGGATGAACGAACACTAAACATAAGGACTTTTTTGAATAGCTGTATGTGATATACATGTATTTATGTTAATAAAGCTCTTCAAATGTCTTTCTTTGAAATGTGAGGTGAACCGAGAGGTATAGGACTTCTGGTATACCTCAAATAGTATTCAGTTTTAATTTTATCCGAGTTAAATCATTTAAAAAATCACATAGCGAAAAAATGCATTTGTTATTGCTATATAGTTTCCTATGTAACGACGGATATTTACCTTTCTTGTTCCCTTTATTTCCCATCTTGCTAGAAATTCATTGGCCTTTGAATATGTTAAAACTGTTCTCCTAGCCTTTGGAAATTATGTAAGGCTATCTAATATAAAACATGGTATAAATATGTATACCTATAGGCCTATTATAAACAACCGGTACCCAGATCGATAGACCAATCACTGCGGAGTATTAAATTTGTCTTCGACCAGCAAATTAAATCCGCAAGCACATTTTCAGTTGCGAAGCGGCTGCATTCATCAGTACAGTACTGTACCGCCATACAAAAGCCATTAATGCGCTTGAAAGTACAATAGGAACAATTATAGTATACCCGACCATTTGGGTCATTAATAATTCATTTTCTCAAATTTTCATACAAACCTTCTAAAAACCTAACCCTGAAATAATAAAAAAAACTAACCATTTTCGACTGGAAATCATTCATACAACGACCCTACAGTTCCAGAGGTGCTCAGATACGGATATACTGTAATGTGCCGCGATCGAAGGAGTTTTGATTCCCGGCCGAAGGAGTTTTGTTTTGCGAGAAGACCATCAAGCCTGCGGCACAGTTTTCAAGTGAACTTTTGAAGTGGCCGGGTATTCTATATAGTTTAGCCACAAACGGACAAACTTAAGTCATGTGCATGTCAAAACTGACCCAACGCTGATCATGACGAAGTGTACATGTCTTCTGATTTCAACTTCACGATCAGTTGTCAACATTGTTTCGCCGTTCGCATCGTAGTCATCTTGGAGTTTACACGTTTCGACTGACAAAGCAAACGTTTAGTTTCGTTTGCTGGTACGAACATACGAACTCGTTTGGAAGACGTTCTTTAGGCCTAAATTTATGATCAATTTTTGTTTTTGTTTTTTGTTTTACTAAGGCCATCCCCGAGAAATGTTTCGTTACCATCGCCCGAACGACCCCATTTTTTGGAAAAGCAATAAAAAAGTGTAAGGTTTAAAGTGCCACTATGACGAACATTTTGGTTTTCTTTTCGCTGTTTCTTATCATAACTCGAAAATATAGGTTATGGCCCAAGCATTTAATCACAATATAGTAATGCAACATAAATATATATAGACCTCTAAGCACGTAAAATTTACGTCCGTCATTAATCGAACTAGAATGGGTAGGTGATGTCATAGTAGCAAAAACTTGGCTACTCCAGTCTAATGTGCAGAAGGAAAGGGTATTATTTTACATAGAAATATCTAGAGAGCTAGCTTTTACGCAAAGTTTGAACCTGATAAAATGCCTTATAGTCGCTGTGTCGCGAAGCTGTTGACCAGATAACGTCACAAAAAGACCGCTAACTAAAAGGATTGCTCGTACTAGTCTGAGTATAATGGCGGCCAGTTTGAGCTCGAAGCTTTGGCTAAAATAATCGGACTTTTCGTTCGAATTTCGACTTAAGATTTTCCATGATTGTTATTTAGTAGTTTATCTTTCATAATCGATCTGTAAAAAAACAAAACATTTTTCAATTTTCGTCATAGTAGCACTTTAAGACCGACCCAACTTTTTTGAAAAAGTGAAAAAAGGGATTGAAGAATATTTGTTTTAAACTACACCTCTTTTTCGAGCTCTCGACGTATTAGTTTCTTGCCTTTCTCATGCAAATGGTCAAACCACAACTACATTAGAGGAAAAAGTAGTCGAGAAATACTTGAACATTTTACGCGAGTCTTCAAGCCGACTTGCATGTTCCAGATCCTTTAACGTTTATTTGAAATCGACCGACGGCGGAGCCACCGGCCATCACGAGCCAGAGGGCGATACATGGTTCGAAACACTATTTTATTGGGATGGCCTAACATCAAAACCACCGTTTTACTGAACTTAATAGGTGTCCAGTTCAGCTAAAGTTATGTATGCTCATTGGATAACCCTACAGCAAACCCTTTGTGCTGCTAGTATGGATTTGATATACGTAAACATCAACTTCGCGTTTGTAAACCCTTAGTTGTTGTAATTTTACGTAATAACATAGGAATAGCTACAGAATGGATAAATTAATATATTTTTTAATATAACTTGTTCTGAATCAGTGAATTCGGTTGAAGGTTTTTATAGTGGACGGATCTCTGTGTGATTTAGATTTTAGGATTTCAGTCTACATGTATTTCAGTGATGGCTCCTGACTTACTCTTTAAAACCTAATTAAACCAAACCCAACATTTAGGATCCGACATATATATATATACACTCGTTTTCAAAAACATTGCTTTTGATTTATATATATATATAGCTTTTGTTCTCCATTGTTTTAGCTGTCAAATTTGACAAGAATACAAAAGGTATAATTATATATATTTGCAGTGCAACGTTTTTGAAAACGGGTGCCATAACATGACCTTTCTATCAATCTATGTAATATTCTTTGTCGAATTATTCACGTACGCATTGCCATCTGAAGAGTACGGACGGTGTTTCCGCACCGGCCGCACGAAACAGCGTTGTAGTGGAAATAAACAGCATGTGAATCAAGGAGAACTTTGATTAATTTGTTTATATATATATATATATACACACACACTCGTTTTCATATATATATACATATACACTCGTTTTCAAAAACATTGCACTGCAAAAATATATATACCTTTTGTATTCTTGTCAAATTTGACAGCTAAAAGAATGGAGAACAAAAGGTATATATATAAATCAAAAGCAATGTTTTTGAAAACATGTATATATATATACATATATATAGTATGTATATAGTATGTATATAATGTCCAAATGTCCAAATGTCTTCAGGCCAACAGCTAGACTAGCCAAGAGAATCAATAAAATTGATTCCAAGTTCTTGTCCACAGTAATTGTTATAAAAATTGAATAGAAAAATGTGAACAAGAGCAACTCAGGACTGTTATTAACAATTTACTAAAACGTTTCGGCCTTCGGCCTTCATCAGTTAAAAAGGTTAAAAATATCTGCCAAGTTACAAGGTACTCTTATATACTAGAGCTAAGTGTGAATACCAAAGGCTTTAAAAATAACAAAATAGTTTTACAATAAAGGTGACTCAGTGGTACTAATTATAAGGACAATGCCTATATTATAATTACAAGATAAATAGAAATTGTAAACCGGAAAACGCACGAACTTGGGTGCGGTTTATTGACGGTCTGCTAAATTTAGCTATTATACTGCATGGATGCGGTTTTTAGATTTAAACTTAGTTCAAGGTTAGATTTCGCAACCACAAATCGTCTATGAAGACCAATAAGAAGACGTGTGAAGTGGCCACTCATTACAATAAGGCGCCACACTCGCTAAATGATTTTTCCTTTATTTGTATAGAAGCACTAGTTTGCACAGACCGTAGCAAGACCAATGATATTTTGATCAATAGGGAGGCATACTGGATTGCACAACTGTTTACATATCAGCCCCATGGTCTTAACAAAAGGCAGGAGTTTAAATCTAAAAACCGCATCCAGTATAATAGCTAAATGTAGCAGACCGTCAGTAAATCGCACCCCAGTTCGTGCGTTTTCCGGTTTACAATTCATTTATCTTGTAATTATAATATAGGCATTGTCCTTATAATTAGTACCACTGAGTCACCTTTCTTGTAAAACTATTTTGTTATATATTTTTAAAGCCTTTGGTATTCACACTTAGCTCTAGAATATAAGAGTACCTTGTAACTTGGCAGGTGTTTTTAACCTTTTTATATAACTGATGAAGGCCGAAGGCCGAAACGTTTTAGTAAATTTTTAATAATGTTCAGTCCTGAGTTGCCCTTGTTCACATTTTTCTATTCATTTTATATATATATATTAGCTTAATATTTTTTATTATAATATAGATACGATAGTACGCGCGCTCTGATTGGCTAAGAAGCCATGTTTTATCAGAGTATATAACATGGTTAGCCGTGTTATATAGTTTTCAACTGGCGGTTTCCTTTCATCGCGCGCGTAAATCTATATTATAAAACAGATAAAGAAGCCTTAAATCCATGTTTTATACTATCATAAAACACTCTGGTCATTTGAGAACACTCTAGAAATGTTGAAAGCACGCGCCTTCGGCTTGTGCTTTAACATTTCTCTCATGTTCTCAAATGCCCATCGTGTTTTATGATAGTATAAAACATGGCTAAGGCTTCTTTATTTGTTAAATACAAATAAGGCCACCCACTAAAATAATTCGTTAATACATCGCTCTCTGGCTCATTATTGTGGGTCGGTTGGTCGAAACCAAGTCGACTTGAAGACTCGCATAAAGAATGTTCATGTATTCCTCAACTACTTTTCCTCTACAGGAGCTCCTGGCCTCTGCTAGTTCTGGATTGACGATTTGCATGAGAAAGGCAAGAAACTAATACCTAATACTTTTTTTTTTACTTTCTCCAAAGCTTAAATAGAATTGTGTCGTTAATAAAACGTGATTTTATTTTTGCTTTTCCCCCAAAAAAATGGGTTGGTCGGGCTGGCCTAATAGGATTTTACTGAAACATGACTATTAAAGATAGAACTAACCTCTGGCTATGAGATATTCGTTCCTTGATTCACATTAATTTTACAATAATGCAGCTCTGCTTGTGGAAGCTGGGTGATATTTTGGTTTGCTAACAATCGCCATATATCCGCTTTCTTTCCATGGCCGGTATAATGCCATAGACTCTCTTCATTCAGTAATTATAACTTTTGGTAATACGTTTTATTGCTTTAGCGGCTTGCCTTTATGGCAAACAATAACCGGTCCACGATTGATAGACAATATCAACGGTTGGTGTGATAATTATAATGATTGTGAATACTGAACGCTAAGATGGAGCGATCATAGTTAATTGCTGGCTTTCACTCAATCCCCAGAGATTCCAATGACAAAGGGCATGGCGGCCATGTTGGTGTACCTAACAAAAGAAGCTAACGAGGAATCTATTGTTAAAGGTACACCAACATGGCGGCCATGACGTCACGTGAAAGCCAGCAATAGGGACCTTATTAAGCAACCACGACGGCAACATCAAGGACGACGGCATAAAACAATAACCTTAATTACAAAATACAATAACTGCACGTGAAAATGCACGTAGTTATCTACACATTCACCGTTCTCTGCAAAAACACAACGTGAAAACCCCATATTGTACGTTTTAAAGACAACGCGGCGAACGTAGAAAGTAAATCAAATCATTTTTCGTTCGGCGTGATCGGAACTCGATAGTCATTATATTTTTCGAAAATCTGGTTGTGAAAAACAATTGAAGGCGAACAAGTGAAATAATAAACACCAAATGTCTACGTCCCGTCATCACTGCCATCGCCGTCCTGGTTGCTTAAAGTGCCTATCACCCTTTTGCAATGTTGATAGTTTATGAACCTCCGAAACGTTTTGAGTACTTCTGTGAAGAAAGTTTTGGTTTAAAGTGAATACTTTATGTTCTACGCTTGTTTGAAATCGTGTAAATGTGACCTTTCCTGACCCATGACCGCGTAAGTAAAAGCCTGGGTCGAAACCTGGGTAGACGTCATCTTGACGTCATATAATTAATTCGGCTTTGCAATCATTTGAAGAAATACTTAACATGTTGACTAAAATGATTTTTTTCTTTACTAACAACTCAAAAACTGTGTATATTTTCTATGCATCGATGTTGTTGTGATAAAAATGCGGCATGGAGAAAAATGCATTAATGAGATGACGTCTACCCAGGTTTCGACCCAGGCTTTTACTTACGCGGTCATGGGTCAGGAAAGGTCACATTTACACGATTTCAAACAAGCGTAGAACATAAAGTATTCACTTTAAACCAAAACTTTCTTCACAGAAGTACTCAAAACCTTTCGGAGGTTCATAAGCTATCAAAATTGCAAAAGGGTGATAGGCACTTTAAGGTCCTAATAGAGTGGAATGGAGTCCAGTGACCTTCTTTGTTATGTCTTTGTTCGCTTTTTTCAGCCGTGACCATGCACTAAACACACTATAAATTCCAATGTGTTAATCAATCAGCCAATAGAAACGTGTGGGTTCAGTCATTCAGGGGACGCTAATGAACTATGACCGTGCACAATTTTGTGTCTTACCCCCTTCCAACATAAATCGCAGCGCCTTTGTTAGCTCCTTTGAAGTTTGCCGGGTTTCCTAACCATTCCACTCTATTAACTATGGAGCGACGTAGCGCTGATACTATAACTATCATTGTCTCAAACTAGGTTCTGATTTAACTCGGCTAAAATCATAACAGCGAAATACTGACAAGGAATGTAAAGATCCATCGAGGTAATTTTTTGATATATCCATATTTAATTGGGGCGTGGAATCAATAAAAGCTTTCGCCCTTTTTCCACTATATAATATTTTGCCTCTTCCGATTTCCAAACTGGTCAGTGCTACGAATTCTTTTGTCTGAAATACACAAAAGTGCATATGAACTGATCAAGTATTGGGTTTTCAGTGACCGGAGGTTTTTGAATAAAGAACTGCAATTAAGGATAAGTCTAAAACAATAAGTTAAAAGTTCCACTCTCCAAATGGTGGCCTAGGTATAATTCAGTGCTGGAAGTAACGGTATAGGACAAGCAATTTAATATCATGGTTCGTATATACCATTTTATGAATGAGTTGGCGCACTGAATTCAGTTTTCTAATTTGAAGTTGTTCTGAAACAAAATCACCGATATCAGGAGCCCATTACTGCCTTTATCGGAATCTCGGCTTCCGAAGTCCTGCATGATTCGCCGCTAGCTCACCGAAAAGCAGGTGTTTATTTATAAATAAGATGGCGCGAGTTCCCGAATCCTCAGATCGATCTAAACTGCCTATCGGTTAGCTCAATCGGATAAAGGTCGATAAAGCGACGATCTCCTGGATCTCATTGACAGCTCTGCGGGAGATCAGGCCGAATCAACACTCAGCGTTTTAAAAATAAGACATTATGCTTAGTGAGCATTAAGATTGGATCCGGCCCCTCGCCCTCCTCCGCATGGCAAAAAATGTGTTAACGATATGTTTGAGCCCGGCCTATATCTCCATGCAAGCGTGAAAATGGCCAAAAAAGGACTTAACATTTCGATATTTTTCTTTATTAACCAGGCTTTCTTGGGGGATGAGAGAAGAGGAGGACTGGGAAGGTGACGGGAAGGGACGTCTTATCCCCCTCCTCCCTTCCAAAGAGAGTATGTGCTTTCGTGCTTTGAAAGGGGCTGTTTCACGGTACTAGTCTTTACATTCGCGTTCCGGCCCGGAAAAAGCTTTTACCAGCGATTGTGATATGAACTAAGAAACCTCTCGGCCATGTGGGATGCTTAAAATCAAAGCAAATATGCAAAAATGACTAACAAACAGTGTATATATAAACAGTATCCAGGGGAAATATTGAAAATCCTTTCAATGAAGCATTGAGGGAGGGAAGTTTAACTGTTTGTATCCAATTGAAAGCCACCAACGGGCGATTACTCGAACATGCGCAGTACCATGACATATCCCCTTTAAAAAAAACGTTGTCTACCGGGAATGTAATACTACAATCTTTTTGCTTTGTTGTGATATTTTTTTGTTTAGATATGTTGAAAATAGAGCATGTGGAATCAAGCTTGAAATATTCTGTTGCAGTTGCGATATATCAATAAAGGTTCAGTCTGTGAAGGAACTGGATACGAAGTAGATCGATTGTTTAACCGGCGGTTTAGCCGTTTTACATGGATACAATTAATGCAATTTGTCCACTCAGATTTCGAAACTTCTCTTATGGTGTGATCTGTACTGGGACAAGACAGGATAACTACTGAATTTAATGTAAAAAAAGTTGTTTGTGGTTTGAAGATGGAGAGGTAACATTGATCGGGGACAGTTCAACAACTTAGATTCATTATAAGATTAGATCTTAAGAGTTACGTTTTGATTGGTCGATATTTCCCGTCACGCAGTCGTTCTCGCTTTTCATTGGCTGATATTCCTAAACTGTTCTGTTCAGTTTGGTTTGACTGAGTTTGCCATTATATTGCATGATTATATATATTGCAATTGCGTGTAATACCGCCAGAAAACATTTCTCCTTTTACCAAACAAAAATATAACCCAATTTGAAGCTGTTGCGCGCGCAGCTAGAACAATGGCTATCTGTATAAAATAACAAAAGGCTGGTGAACCAGAACGAGTCTTAGCAGCTCGCGTGATGCGTGCACGACATCGTCATTTATGGCCTATTGAAATTGGTTGTCCTGCTGGAGAAAGCGCACAAGACGGTAATCTACGAACCAGAACAGGACAAAATACGTCAGTAAGGTTATACGACCTTATACCCAGCTGGCGCTCGCGACAATGACACAAGATCAGTACTGGTTAATTTTGAAGCACACGATCAATCAAGGTTTTTGGGAAACCCCCACCCCTCCCCCGCACTTCAACCTAACCTTTATTGGTTAATCGTTAATAAAACGATGCATATCCAAGAGAGGGGTGGGTGGGTAGTCTTCGGGATTGAGACCTGCATTTGAAGTGAGACCGCGTCGATCGAGAGGCAGCCGTTTTCTCAGGATATAAATGTGCCAGCCTCGTTATTAAAGTTTGTAAAACCAAGAATATATATTCAATATGATTATCTTGATAATTCTCCTTCTGGCGTCGTATTCGAAAAACAAAAAATCCGGTCTTGACTATTACGGGTATCTGTCCAGCCGGAAATTGAATATATGAGATTCCGTTTTATTTCCCCAAGTCAGGTAGCTTGTTCACAGGCCCTGGATACTAAAAAAAGAGAAGAAAAATCGGACAATAGACCCTTACATGGTTTCTTTGAACTTTTGATATATACGTACATGTATAACAGCAAAACCGTCGATACTGCAGAAAAGAGCACCTCGAATTTAGTCAAAATCCCAAATTTGAGAGTTATATCTTGAATAGGAGCAAAGTTATGCGCCCGCAAACTCGGAAATTTTCGGAAAATTTTACAGAGTGACGTTTGACGTATGGGCAAGTTTGTGCCCCCAATCAGAATTTCCATACAAACGTCTGTAAAGTTTTGCTATTATACATGTACGTATATATCAAAAGTTCGAAGAAACCGTGTATCTAGTATCTCAGTAGAGCCTGTGAACAGGCTACAAGTCAGGAAGTGCCACAAGAGTTACTAAATCAACCAGTGACGAAGCAAGTAATAATCGACTATTAAAACAACAATTATTATGCCGCCAGTTTTCTGATTTAATGATTCATATTAATAATATTGTTAGAATTACAATGTTAAGCCGAAGCCAGAGGCTTATTTGGCAACTAGGTCAAGGTACAGTGCTTTAGAAAAAATTACATTGTCATATAGGCTACTGATGAATCACAATTATAAAGTTATTAATCACAATAATGGGAAATAAAACAAAGAGGAAGCTATCATAATATTGATTGAATATTACAAGGGGTAGAGTGGTGCAATTAAAGTAGCATTTCTATTACATAACTATTACATTAATTCAACATAAATACTATACAAGTACTAGTACCAATGTATTAAATAACTAAATAAACATATTTTAGTTCAGAAATACGAGAGAAAGGAAATAATTCTTAAGTAGTTTCTTATAATTATATGTTTTTAGAGATTGTCGAAGTTGTAAATGAAGAGAGTTCCAAATGGTAGGTCCTTGAACGCGAATTGAGTAAATAAGTTTGTGATGATGAAGATGTAAATCATCTTTATGTCTAGTAAAATAATGGTGAAAATCATAATTGAAATTAAAAAGTAAGGATAGTGAGGAAGGCAACTGCTTTTGGGTATGTAAAAAAACAAAACATGATATTTGATATTTGAAAACTTTGAAAATACTGAAGATGCTAAAATGGTTAAATAGGGGAAGGGAAGGTGTTTGTGGGGGTGAATGAGTAATAATACGAAGTGCTTTTTTTGTAATTGGTGTATAGGTTTTAAGTGAGAGGGAAAGGTTGATGCCCAAATTATGTTATAGTACTGAAGATAGGGTAATACTAAGGAATTATAAAGTATATGAAGAGTGTTAGTATTAAAGAATTGTCGGGCTTTACTTATAATTCCTATGCTTTTTGACATTTTTGTACTAATGGTTTTAATGTGTGGCTTCCAGGAAAGATGTTGATGAATAATAATACCTAAAAATTTAGTTTGCTCGGTTCTATTTATATTATGATTATCAATGGAAATGGTTAAATTAGTAAAGTTATTTTTTTTTCCTGGGGGGATGAAATAGAATGAATTTAGTTTTATCTGGATGTAAGGAAAGTTTATTGGCTTTAAGCCAGTCTCCAACCGATGTGTTAATTCACTATTTATAATATTTGACAGTTCTGAAATATTCTTACTACTATAAAATATATTGGTATCATCAGCAAATAAAATAAAAGATAGTTGTGAGGAACTATTGAAAATATCATTTATGTAAATAAGGAATAAAAGTGGTCCCAGAATTGAATCTGTGGAACACCACATGGGATAGGTTTAGGCAAGGATCTCACACTGTCTATCTCAACATATTGTTTTCTGGATGAAAGATAACTTTTCAACCATTGTAACGGTATTCTGATAACTGATACGTTAGTGAACTTATAACGAACAAACCAGGCACTCCTTTAGGCGCTTAAAGGTTGCTATGGACCAGTTCGCGGTAAATTCTGACATTTTGAAAGGGGTGCAAACATGGCGCGAAATACAGTGTTTGTATGGGAATCGATAATGGGGTGCCAAGTGTTCAAAAATTATATAATCGTTATTATATCATATAATTTATTTTCCTCCTGAGTTCATTATTTCAAATAATGTTCGTGTTGTTATTTCATTGTTTCATATAATGCAAGACTGCTTTTTAAATTATATGAAAACATGATCGTCATCCGTTATCTATTATTTCAAATAATGCAACACTGCTTTATAAATTATATGAAACCATGATCCTAAGCCAAATTCGTTATTTCAAACAAGTTAATGCTTAAATTTTGCTATAATCCATTATTTAATATAATAGATTATATGATTTAAATCCATTATATGATATAAATCCCATTATATGATAAATCTCATTATATGATATAATCCCATTATATGATATAATCCCATTATATGATCACATAAATCCATTATATCATATAATTCCATTATATCATATAATCCCATTATATGATCATATAAAGCCATTATATGATATAAATCCATTATATGATATAAATCATTATATGAAAGAAACCATTGTATCATATAATATTAATTGTATGCGCGATTGTATGCGCAGTTAGCAAATTTCAGTGTCGGTGTAATATTTAACTTAAGCCTCGATATTGTGTTAACGTATCTGTCGTCTCAAAGTTCAACTATCATCACCTTTTCGAAATTAATACTGTGACAATCTGCTGTACCCTCTTTCGGTTTCCTTAACACTGAAATAACGGACCAAGTGGCCAACGATTTGGCTTCGGCGTTAAGCCGAACAATTGTAGCTTGTCTACGATCGGGGATTGCTGTTCAAGACAACGGCGAGACCCTAGAAAATACCACTACTAGTGCAATTTCTGTTCGAACTATTCCTGATTAATGAGGTTATTTTCCCTTTCTCTTTGAATTTTACGCATGAAGTTAATCTCTATGATATGTAATTAAACGTTTGATAAGTCAGATACATAATTCGTGTCCGTGCTTTTTGGTATTTACAAACTCTTTCAGCTTGAGTTTGTACTGAAACATAAAGCACGGCCACTCATTCTAATAGGGAAACGTCAAGTGTAGACGACGAATAATTACTGTTTCTTGCGTTACTGCTTAACCAACACACTGTCCATGGATAACCGACTCAGAACACCCGAAATATTACACCGACACTGAAATTTTCTAACTGGGCAACAATCGCGCATACAATTGATATTATATGATAAATGGTTTCTTTCATATAATGGCTTTATATGATCATATAATGGATTTATGTGATCATATAATGGGATTATATCATATAATGAGATTTATATCATATAATGGGATTTATATCATATAATGAGATTTATATCATATAAAGTATTTATATCATATAAAGTATTTAAATCATATAATCTATTATATCAAATAATGGATTATAGCAAAATTGAAGCATTAACTTTTTTGAAATAACAAATTTGGCTTTGGTTCATGGTTTCATATAATATATAAAGCAGTGTTGCATTATTTGAAATAATAGATAACCGATGACGATCATGGTTTCATATAATTTAAAAAGCAGTCTTGCATTATATGAAATAATAGATAATGAATGACGATCATGGTTTCATATAATGCGAAAGGCAGTGTTGCATTATATGAAACAATGAAATAACAACACGAACATTATTTGAAATAATGAACTCAGGAGGAAAAGAAATTATATGATATAATAACGATTATATATATAATTTCCATATAATTTTCATATAATTGTGACATATAATTTTTGGACAGTTGGCACCCCATAAATCGATGGGAATCCGATGCCAAATAAAATCCGTAAAATCTAATTTTTGAAATATTCTTCAGATATACAAACTTAAGATACCAGGTAAAAGATTAATATATCTGTGTGCGTGCAATCGTGTTTTCAGTTTTCCATACATTGTCTGTAAAAACGAGTCAAATTCCGCTTCCCAGCACGTCAGCTACATCCCTCAAATTTCGATATGTTAATCTCAGTTTTACCTGGTATCTTAAGTTTGTATCTGAAGAATATTTCAAAAAATCGATTTTATGGATTTTATTTGGCATCGGATTTCGCGTATTTCGCGCCATGTTTGCACCCCTTTCAAAATGTCGGAATTTACCGCGAACTGGTCTATTATAGCAGGAACGCTCCACATTTAACTCCAAATCAATCTAAGGAAATTCAAAATCCAACGTACGCGGTCAAAAATTAAACTAAGATACTTGATTGTTGTTTCGCCATTATTTGGACAGCTAGCGCAAACAGTATTTACTGCAAAGGAAAAATAAAAATTGTCTAAGAAAAATAATGTCATTTGATCATTAGTAGTTCGGCTAGGTTTGACAAGCTGTCAATAATCAACAAATCAGGGATTAGGAACACGCATTTATATTGGAACACGTTCACCGTCAGTTCATCTAGATACCGGTACATGCCAACATCCCGTCGAGCTACAGTCGCCGTTGTAATTACTCTATAGTGAAGTCTTTCAGTGATGATTAAAAGTTATGTGGCATTTTAAGTGGTTTCATATCATATTTCATTTCCAAAGAGTATAACATTAAACAGGTGCACAAAACTGTGCCAGCAGTATTATTCACGTGCATCCTACGCCCCAAGAAACAAAGTTAGAGAGCTTTCCACAGCAGACATACTTGCTAATTCTAAATGTTATTTGAGCGCAACGATTATCTATGAAGGAAAAATGTTATGTTTTGAAAAGGAAATACCAAATTCCTATCTCAGCAGTCTAACGTCTGGGTATTACGAAAACTCGCACAGGTTTAATGCTTACATGATGTAGCAACCGACCGACTAGTATCATCGGCCTATGTTCTATCTACCAATAATATCTTAATTTTCTAGTTTACCTTTTATAGAATTTCAGACCAAAGAGACACGTATTTGATTTCTTTATTGACTCTAGCTAACTCTTCTAGTTACAATTAATCCAAACACGTTTAAGAAATATGCCGGTATGAACGTGTGAATGGTAAAATTGCTTTCTAGAAGTCTTGATCAATAATAACCGGCTGATAATGTCTACCAGGTGTGAAACGATATCTACGAGAAAGAATGAAAATCACTTCGATCTGATACCGCATCAGTTCTTTATATCCAGAGGTGTAACTAACCTATAGGCCCGAGTCTACACATTTTAAAGCCTACTTGTCTTACTCTTACAAATGAATGTTGGTCTTGAGGTCCTGAAAGTGCAGCAGAAGGCAGTTGCGAAAGTCTAAATCTAAAAATTTCCCGTGCTCCCCTGAACCCCTTCAGAAGCGACCCTTAGTGTTGTTTGGGCCTACAAATTTTAAAAACCTGGCTACGCCACTAGCTGGTATCAATAAAATCAACTGAGATGAAGTCATCAAGCTATTCGATTAGTGCTCCGTATATCTTTTCGGATCTTGTTGCCCGAGGAACCGGACTATTAGAAACGGAACTTTGTCTAATGATGTATAGCTCGAGAACTGAAGAATCCAAATGGTTGTTGTTTGATTACAATTTCTATGAGTTCACCTTAGAAATCCCCGCTGCTGCAAGCATTATTGAACTGAAGAAATAGAAAACGACTTCGATTAGAGTACTCGCAGCTAAATATTTTCACAATACAGCAAACATTTCCCACCCTGAAGGAGCTCTTCTCTTTTTTAGTACTCACTTACCAATATTACACCAGGCAATGGGCCTCCACTACTTTTCAAGATTTCTCAGTCGTCTCGATTCTGACTTCAGACTCTACAAGTTAATTCTTGCTCCAGTTCGCTCTGTTGTATTTATAGACTGGCTCTAGCTCTCTTTCATGTGACGTCGGTTCTCACACCGAGGCCAGGGACTCCCGCATCCACTATGACGTCACATCAGTAGATTACGTCAATCACTGGATGCGCAAATAAAACATTTCTCGCGCTAATCCCTACAGTTGCCTCTTATCAATTGTAGTAATTATCGATTTGTGCGTGCATATTCGCTATATATTTACTCCGGGAATGAGCATTGGAGCCGATTTCGTAAGATTGAGAAAGTTACTGCAATGACTTAAATACAGCCGTGACATTGAACTGGTTTCCCATTGTGTTTGTCCTTCTCACCCAATCAAATTGCAGAGTTACGATACGGTGGGGTTAGAGCAGATTTCGTATGAGGCGGTGTGACAAACTACAGCACTGACTACAGCACGGTCACCGCACGGCATGCCGTCGGTGACGTTGAAATGGTTTCTCATTGTTTTTGTCCTGCTGATCCAATCAAATTACAGAACTACGGCACAACACATCTACAGCACGGCTACAGCACGGTTACGGAGATGCCATAGTTTGTCACACTCATACGAAATCTGCTCTACTGTACGGTTACGGTAAAGCTACAAACTTGCTGTATTTCTTTCCCCCGGGGGGGGGGGGGGGGGGGGGGGGAGGGGGGGGGGGGAACTCCCATATAAAAGGGGTAGGGATGCTCGTCGGACATTTTCAATTTGACCCCTAAGAGGTACTAAAGTGGGCGTGGCTCAAGCTTATTTTGACCCCTAAAAGATAATAAAAATGTAAATTGATAACAGCTTTTTTGTTCAATTGACACCCGACCCCTAAAAGGTACTGCTTTACATAGAAATGTCTGTGTTTGATGGTGGATACCCTAAGTGGTACCAAACTCCTGATTTTGACCCCTAAAAGGTACGACGAGCATCCATGTACCCCTCACATAAGGGAGTCCCCCCCCCCCCCCCCCCCGGGTCTTTCCCATCCACACGAAATAGATCATCACGCCCATCCCCCCCCCCCCCCCCCCCCTCCCAATAACGAGTCACACGTTCTTAGTAACCAAAGTACCCCCAAGATAGATGGATATAGAACAAACTGAAAATAATAATTAAGTTGGATAGATGAATGGATATAGATGGCTGGATTCTAGAGGTTTTACTTCCCAGCACATCAAATCACACGAGCGAGAGAACAAACATCTGGGTAACAGGGTAACAGATGGATCGATACATTTAGAAGTTAATCAGTTCGTAACCAAAGAAGGTCTGCTCAGTATCCATGCATCATGTCTCGACTTGATGACTGAATAACTTCTCATATATATTTCTAACGCTGGTATAATTAACTAAAAGTAGATTAGATCTACTTGGAAAGCGTGGAAAGCGTGGAAAGCGAGTAGCAGCTGATGTTTCGAGTGTTAGCCCTTCTCAGAGCGCTAATTTGTGATTCGTGCCCCAATTTGAAGCCGGAACGTCTATTTAAAACACATGTTTGTTAGGTTATAATTGATCTGTTCCTAAATATAATACGACAGCAATAATAGGAACGTGAGAGCGCGTGGGTAATACTCGATGGTGCATTCGATAAACACTGATAACGAGCCTATTTTTGACTTTTCACGCAGAATCAGAGCGAAGTCAGTGAGCAATTAAGATGGAATTTTTAATTAGTGCACAGGCAGCCCAAGCTCAAGTTACGAAAATATAAGGGTTTGTATGGGAGCGTAGCGAACTCCGTTTACTAGCAAGAAATACTGTAAAATATTTGAATAAAATGACTTACTTTGCCACTGTGATGTCTTCTGTCGTGTTTCTCTCCTTGTTGGGTAGCTTTTTCAGCCGTTTTTTTTTTTCGGAGCCCCATATTTTCGTAACTTGAGCTCGCTACGCTCCCATACAACCCTTATATTTTCGTAACTTGAGCTTGGGCTGCCTGTGATAGTGTATCCCATAGGCTCTATTTCCGCTGCTCTTCATCCCCGAGAGTTGCACTCTCGTGTTTCCCCGACTGAGTAAAATTGAGTCTTTAAACTGTAACATTTCGTACCAAAATGTATCATAATACGGCTCATCTTACCAATGATGAGAAATAGAGTAAGCTTCGTCAACTGCCATGATAAGGTGCCATCTTTCCTGGAACACGACTTGTATACAATGATTCTGCAGGCAGGATTCTGATTGGTCAAACGAACAATTGTTAGTCCACGAGTCCAGCCGTACTTTCGGGAGAAAGAGCACGGACTAATACCCCCGACACGTCATTAATATCGATAGAAACTAAAAATGGCGGAACTCAAGATCACTATATATATACACTCTGATCTATCCATAAAATAATGTCTTCAGCACGGGGTTTCAAGCCGCCGGAAACGAAGAAGGCTTCCCTGCAGGACATTTATGAGTTGCAGCACCATCTAATTAAAAAGTTCAATCTATTTTAAAACCCAATTAATTTTATATTTTAAAACTGAGTTTCAGCTCATATTTTGCGATTTGTTCATGTTTTGATTATCTTTAATAGAATAACATCGATGGAATTAAATCAGTATTATTATCAATTCTAAAATGGACTTGCACTCTTTTCTTTCTCAGTCACCTTATTTATGTTTTATTTGATGAACTTTGCCAATTGTATATTGCCAATTGCCAATTGTATATTCCGATATATGATTATAAAAACAAGTCAATCTCATCTAATTCAAGCGAAGCAATAACCGGTAGGCCAAGTACTTGTAAAATCGCTATTGATTGTTCTGTTTTCAAGCATCATTTCTGTTAAATTAATATAATTAACGTAGCTGGACAAAGAGCACTAAATTTAGGCTTAAGTTTAGCCTATGCTTTTTTCTCCTTGGTTTAAGGGGATTACAGTTGAATTTGTATGAAAAGGGTTGAGAATGGAAGATGAAATAAAAAGAGGAAAAAAGAAGTTTGTACACATCTAATTACTTGACTATCCACTCGAGAGCACATCGGATTGATAGCAGACAAATTTGGTGCCCATCTATTAATTATTATCCAAAACCCTCAATTTTAATTATTCATGAAACCATATTTTTTTCCTATTTACTCAAAACAAATCAAATCCCCAACCCCAATGTTCCCTTATGAAAGCCATAAAAAAATCCAGATCGGCTAGAAAAACTATAATAAACTAAGCGAACCTTCAACTGCAGCTTAAGTGAAATATAACGAATGAAAAGTCCGAAGACTACAGCAAAGCTGATATACAACGTAAAATTCCAACACAAAGCACTACGGTTAGCTAGGCCTGACATGAAAAGCGCTCGGACTAGATTGCAGCCATAGACAGCTGTTTCGTTCTTATTAGAACTCGTCAGTATGGCATAGCAAACAGAACACAGGCTTCGGTGCCAATGCACTACCGACCCGGGACTGAGCTAAGGAGCATCTAGTTTCGAGCCCACAGAAATGTTTGGTTATCGGGTCACACGTCATTACGTGTGGCGAAAAGCCAAAAACCAAACAAATCTGAACCTAACATGTCAGTGCCTTATGAGAAATAGTTATGCTGGCCTAAGTGAAGCGAATTTAAAATAACATACAATGGCAATGAGAAATAGCGTAAAAACTACGCAAACGTGGCAAAAGAGCGCATTCAATTGTAATCCCCCCTTAAAGGAGAACTAAACCCTAAAATCAACCCAACGTCTTTACAAAGATGTATTCTAAAGAAATAAGTTCTGCTATTTTATTTTTCTGTGTTGCGCGTCTATGAGGAGAAAATTAGTCTCCAAGTTCGATTTTCCGCTGAAAAATCTATATTGTGTGGCGGCTCAATTCAGTGCAAATTTCCCCATAACGTACCGCACACATACCAAGGAAGAACGATCACACCTCTAGCACAAAGAAAGCACAATGGTCCGCAATTAGAAGCCATTAGGCCTGCTATTCAATGTAGGGGACAGCATGGCAAAACTAATTTATTCCCCGTATACTACGTCACAAATTACAAGACTTGAGCCGTCTGTACATACCGAAGGCTGTGAGGAAGGTTTTCGGATTTTCTCTTGCTAGACGCGCAACACAGAAAAATTAAATAGCAGAACCTATTTATTTCGAATACATGTTTGTATAGACATTGGGTTGATTTTAGGGTTGAGTTCCCCTTTAAGCCGATTACGAGAATTCATTAAAATAATAATTTCGATTCTGATCCGGCGCAGAAAATTGTATCACAGAGGGAATTCCTCAAGGGAAAATTATATTTCATCCGTTTTTCCCATTTCGTCTCCTTCCTGTTATGTAAATTATATATATGTTTAGTAGTGACAAACAAACTACTCGGAGGTGAACTATTTTCCTCACTCAAACGTGTTTACAGTCACCAAAGTACGTCGAAGGGGAGTACTTGAAAGAAGTGCCGTGTATTTTTACTAACGTGCTATTTTGGGGTGATGAGTAGAATATGAATAGAACAACTTTAGTTGACGAGGATTACACGTCTTACACCTAACAGTCAGTACATTGATAAATTTGTGGCCCTCAAAGTAATAAGAAAATAAAAAATGCAAATATCAACACTACATTATAATTAGCATTCAGAATAGAACAGTTAAAGGAGCAGTGTCACGATTAGTATTCATGCCCAAAGTTTTGAAAATGTGTCAGGCGGACAAGAAATCAAAAGACGTGACAGAAGTAGAAGTCCGTGAGTAATCCGCTTGCATCGGCGTATTTGCACGATATCTCGAGCCGAAATTGCTTTATAACTTTACTTCAGTATTATATGGTTATGTTTGATGTTATATTTTTATAAAGCAGCATTTTATTTATTTCAATCGAAAGAGAAATTTGCACCGGCGCGTGACATAGCGTGATTTTTCCATTGTCTATAACAACCAATCAGAATCGTGACACTGCTCCTTTAAATACAAATATTACGAATAATGATACAAATATCAATATAGACCTCATTCATAATGGCCGCCAGCTAATTTGCATAAATTGGAAGATTAATTAATGTATTTAGAGAAACTATTGCTACCACATGAAAGAGCGTATCTAAATTAGTAATTGACCACAGTTTGAAAGTAATGTTTCAAATTCTGTCGAGTTATTGGCATTTTAAATGTAGAAAATACATGAAAGCAAGGCTGTAAAGCCCTACACGGTTTTTCTCATACAAATCTCTCTAATTTCAAATCGCTGTAAATTTACAGCCTTTTATGCTACAACACTCAAATTCTACAGAATTACCAATGTCGGTATGCTCGTTCGCATGGCAAGGATGTTGTTTTTCTGACATTCAACATGTGGCTAACGGCTGTTAAAATACAGAGACCACGCCCTTATGAATGAGGTGTATACAATTATCTAAAATTAGTTAAAATATGTACAACAAATATTTAAACTGAACTACTTTGAGTGCTTATTGAAATGTGACATTGTAGAACAAGATCGCTAACCATTCAAGTAGCACACTGGATATATCCTAATATCTAAATTTATATAGAGTGACTGCAATAAGCCCGCGAAACAAATCAGGTGACACTTTCATTCGCCTCGAGTAGAAATGCACAGGAAAAAAACGTCTGGTGTGGTCACTCAGCATCATGGCCGTGGAGGTCTGGACCTGACAAGACGTGTTAAAACAACATGGCCGACAAAAATATCGACGTTGTTGTCGGAGGACGGATGAAAAATGGAATAACTTCAAATGACCAAGAGTTATGTGCTACTTACCGTCAAGCATGACCTTCCAGTAGCTCAGTAAGTTAGTATTCCTGAGTCTGTACGTTTTTCATTCCTGTCTTCACCGCCCTTTCCCCTCGATCCCTCCGTTCTGCGTTTTTTTTAGCAAAACGCAAAAAATCGGGTCGGTCGGACGATGACAAACGGAAAAATAAGTAGGGATGGCCTTATCCTTTGTTAAACACATTTTTGAGAAACTTTGTCTTAAAAATCGTACTATTTGCGTGAATTGTAATAGTAGTATTAGAATTAGTATTAGCATTAGAATTAACATAAGTATATTATCAACAATATTATCAAGTATATTATGAAATTATTTATATTAGTGTAAACTAACTATAGCAATATTTCCTTTGCTATTATTAGCACCCTTTTCCTCTGCTCTTTTTCTTATTTTCTTTGTATAATTCCTCTGAAAATTTCCCCCTCAATTTTTCCTATGCACTTTTTCCTATTTTCTATTTATAAAATTTTCTTTTTTTCCTTGACTATTGGCCTATGGTAGTGATCAACTCGAAAGCCTAGCGGCTACTTTGACCACTACTGCACATTTAACCTAACTCATTAAATTTAATAGCTTATATTATCATTCTTTTTTTCTACATATTTGTAAATTTTATAAAAAAAGGAATAATAGTGCAAATGAATCTGAATCTTTCCTATCTGAAAAGAAAGAAAAAATAATAAATTTAAGTTCAAGCTGAAAGGAGGCTGGGGCCAAGACTATTCGATAACTTTCTTCTCAACAAGATCAGGGCAAATTTGGTAAAATTTGGCGAATTTTTTTTTAAAATCAGTTTAATTCCTGATTTTAAAATTGTGATTGAATTCGCGTCAAGATGGCCCGGTTCCGCCATTGGGATAATTGGGGAGAGCCTGGGTCGAGTGACGTAAAAAACGTATTATGAGGAAGACGCGACTCCGGTTGCTATAAACATTGAGACAAACATTGAGTCATTCGTCGTGAACGAACACGGTAACGTGCAAAGAAAGATAATCCTAAAGAATATAAGTCATGTCTTCCATCAGTTCTAGTTTAGGTCCAAGTTTATCTGATTCAGAATACGACGACGGTTCTATAGAATCAGATATACAACTACAAGCCATCGAAGTTGAAGATCAGGCGCCAGCGTCCATTACCGAAGACGAATATCTAGATCTAGAAGCTGAAGAGGATGGCCATGAAGGTGAAGGCTATACAGAAGAACCACTAGCCGACGCAGAGTGGTTGGCTCAGTATGAGCAACAACAAGAAGAGACAAAAAAGCTCGAGGAAAGGCTGAGGAACAGGTTAACTGGCACCGACCGAGTCGGTGAATGGTAAGGAAATACACTATCAGTATCACATCCCGATTTGAAGACGAACGAATACTGACGAATATGTTCACGGGTATTTAGCAATAACACATTCATTTCTTTTAGGTGTAAGTGTGGAAATTGTAACAGGGAATTTCTACAGAATCTTAGCGAATGCTACTGCTGTAGCGAACTCGATGGCTGCAGCGAAGCCATGGCGAGCGATATTGTGCAGCAAGATCTCGCACCCGGGCAAGTGCTAACTTGCATCACAGATCACCCTGGTTTCAATCCTGTTTGTCTACAAAAATGGAGTCTTCGATTATCAGGAGATAAATACAAGACAAAAGAAAAGAAAAGGTATCGACAAACAGGATCAGAGGAAAGGTAGGTTGTTTATAATTAGAGGTTTTTGCCCGAACTCAGAAGCTAGGTTGAATTCATATAAACAAACAGTATGAATCATATAATCCCCAAATGTCTCATAAACTCATGTTATTTTCTTTTCATATTAATATCTGCAGGTTCCTTCGTAGTGTCTCATATCGAGAGTTCTCGAGGTTAGTTTACGGCATTCTTGGCAACAAAAGGATACCCCTACCAGCATGCGCGTACACAGCGATTCGGAAAACATTTCCCATCCAGAAAGACGAGGACTTCGCGGGATTTGATATGGATGAAGACTGAAATCTAGGCTTAGAACCACTGCATTATCGAGTATTCTCGGGTTCTTTAGAGTCAACACGTTTGAGAAAGTCATGGCCAAAGCTTATTTATTGATAACAAACGAAACCTTTTTTTTTTGTAGAATTAAAAACTATTTATAAACATAACGAAAATACCAGCACCACAGGAAGTCCAAGCAGAGTTCATGCTAAAACTAAATTACTGCCAAACTATTGCTTCTCTTACTAGACATAGCTAATGTCTCTTTTTAACTTTCTGCAAGTTATTATATTAGAGAGGGTTCATAAGTTACGTAGTTGGAGGTGGGGTGACGATATCAAGGGGTTGCCTTTTTTGCCCAAATCCAGAATGAGACAAACCACTACTTAGCTCCTAAAATTTGTATACTGAGCCCACCAATTAGCCATTCTCTGTAGGACTGTCTTGTCTTTTTTGCACAGGCATTTGGAGGGGGGGCTTTGGAAAATGTTCTGGGACACAGGAAAGAATAACAAGGGCTACCCAAGAAGTTGAGGGGGGGTGGGCTTGGAAAATGTATTAAGACTAGAAAGGGGGGGGGGGGGGGGGGCTGCCAAAAAAATAATAAGGGTAAGTAACAAATCCTCATAGCCCCTCCACTACACAAATTATGAGCCCACCCTTAGCACACTGACTTATTCCAGAAGGAATTTTTGTCAACACTTCACATGGACCTACAGAGCAACTTTTGCAAATTCTCTGCCCTTCTTGGAGGGTCAAACCAGTTTAGCCTCTGGAAGTTATATATGTTAACCCTTCAAAAAAAAACCAGTTCTTCAGGTGGTGATCTGAGGTAGCACTAAAACCAGATTTGTGCACAGGGTCCCAGATTTCGATGATCTGATAGTAAATGAGTGTGTTCGATAAGCTAATATTCAGATCACAAAGAGTGAGTAGTCTAATTGTTTTAATCAACATTACCCTTGGGAGTAGCAGCAGGATTGTTGAACACTCTAGCCTTTTGCTTTCATGTGAAAGGTATATACAAAAATTGACTCATAGCTTGCCTGTTTGTTGCCCCATTTCAGACCATGTGATAGCTCTCCTGAGGATTCAGTGCTTTGTTTTCCAATTATCGAAATTAGTACATTTCCTCTTGGGATACAGAAATGTGTTACTCATGGGAAAAGCACATGGTCAGAAATGGGACAAAAAACAGGTAAGCTGAAAGGGTCTATACCAGCTGTGTTTATTATTGCCGTCTTATAACTTTTAAAAATAATGTAAGGATATTATTATTGGCTAAAAAATATCAGTAAAAAGTATGAGCAATAAGCTAGTATATGGTAATCCGTGTCACTCGGAAGACTGAGATGGTCGCAAAGTTCAATTAATAGTGTCGGGGTATAGAATGGTCAAATCCGAGACTTGCAGTCAGACCCTTGTTTCAAAATCTACTTTTTTTTAAACACAGAGATTTTGAGACTTGCTTGAATTTTGCAGAGACTCACGATTTTTGAGGGACCATTCTATACCCCTTAGTGTAAGTGATGTTTGAACATTCTAACGAGCAGACTTATGTTATTTGTGGAATTTTCAAACATCACAAGCACTATTAGTGTTAATTGAACATTGCACACTAATGATTGTAAACCGGTTAATAATATAGATGCACAAATGTGGTACTATTTTACTGTACTATTGGCTGAGTGACAAGTATAAAAATGATATTGTTTTTGGAAGTATTATGTACAATCTAGTAGAGTAATTTTACTTTAACATGAAATAGATATTTGACTAATAGAAACTATTAGACACTAATTTCATTGTTTTCTTTTGCTTCTATTCGACTATTAGATACTGACTATTAATGTTTGTTAAAAGGGTTAAGTAAAAACCCCAGGGGGTTCTTCAAAGTAAAAACACCCTAATACCAAGCCATGAAAAATTGCTTTGATTAGCTTTGTTCCAAGTTTTTATACCCTAAAAATACCAGCTCTTTTTTTTTTATGATTTTATTTGGACAACCCCTAAAAAATACTAAATCACCAATTTCAACCCTTAACAATACAGTATGACGATCATCACTACCAGCCGCATATAGGAAGAACTCCCCGGTAAAACTACTCTAACTACAATGTATACTGGAAACACTGGAAAGTCTAACATTTCAGACTCATTATAAAATTAATATTTACAGTCTGTAAAATATAACCAAAATTTGAATTATGTTAATGTTGAATTTTAGAGGTAATCTAAACAATTGTTTTATTACATGTATTTCCAGAGTTCAAAATATGAAATATACATTTTTATCACTGTTTCCTATTCTTGGGACAATCTGGTACATTCTTATGTCCCTTCATTGGATTTTTGCAGATGGAACAGACAGGCCTTGCTTTCGTTGCTGTTGGCTCCCTTTGTTGTTGCTCGGGAACCTGAGACACTTGGAGAAAAAGGAGCAAATCTTATTACAGGCCTTCATTATGAGACTGAACCCGGGCCATGATCTGCCCAAATTAGGTCAAAACCCTGACCCTACCTGCCCAAACTGAGTTCAAAACCTGTGACCCACCCAGGCGGCAAATACATAATACGTCACAAACAGGAGTAGCCCCGGGACATGTATGCACTGATACAAAAATAAATTAATTTAAATTTAGTTCACAATAAGGAAAGTTATATACCTGGTGTGGTTGGAGGAACATCTTTTGCAATCATGCTGCTCCTCTCTGCCTTTTTTTTTACTGCATCAGCTTTAGGTTGTTTGTCAAGCATTGTGTTCATGGGGTCTGGGGTCATTTGATGTAACTGTTCAGCAGCATCTACCAGATCATTCTTACTTGCTGTTAGATAGGTTTGATAAAGCTCCTCAACATAGTCTATAAAAAAAAGGCATCTTAATTACCAAAACGCAAAAAGCCTAATATATATTCGGCAAATTTCAAATTTGGAATCATTTTGATTTGTGAGTAAGTTAATTGAATTTGCTTTGCAGCATGTATGACATATCATATCATAAATTTATGAATTTTAACTAAAAAACAACAGTTTGTCAATCTTCTTTGAGGAGGCACCATTGATTTGCCAGCTTCAAGACCAGATGAGGAATAATTTGTGAAAAAAATGAACATCAGTTAATCTAATAATCATTCACGTTTGCAAAGAAAGTATTCCCAGTTTGACTTACATGTACAGTATATAATGCTCCATTGGCTGAAAATGACTGATGCCATGAACACATCAGTATTTTTTTCCAATAAGGAACTACATGTACTCTGTACTATTCAAGCACTGAGATTATTCTTGACCCAGACATTGCACATGCTCAACAAAACAGAAGACTCTGGGAATTTTGAATATGCTAATTAGCTATTGCAGTCAAAATCTGGCTATGTTCCTCACTGCAATTTTTTGTAGTTTTTCAGAGCCTTTTGAATTGACTTCATTAGGAAATCTGGGGTCATGAATAATGGTGCAGACATTAATTTGAACCTACCAAAGTTCTGTAAAACTCTAACATTCCTCACTGTCGCTTCTCCATTTTTGAACTTTGGGTAGCTCACTTTCACTCTGTCAGCCCCATCTGACTCTCGACACTTCACATCTCTTTGCAAATTGTTATTGAAATGCAATGCAGCTAAAATATGCCTGCAGATAAAGATACATGTATAGAAATAATAAATAAAAATGAGATCAGAAATAAAACTCGTACATATATCTTTATTTTTATGATACATTTTGTTTATAGCTACATGTGTACGTAATAAACTTTTTTATATATGTTCATTTAGGTCTCAAAAGGAACTTGATAGTAATAATCAAAAATAAACTAATTAATATAAATACACATGTATAAAAACACATTAGAATCTATATGAGTAAAGCATTTTCTGAAGTTCATCCAAACAAACAAATGGTCATTTTCAACTGTTGACGGAAAGCAGTTTGATGTTTAACTTTTACCTAATTCTGATAATTACTATTAACACATCTCTCAGCAGAAGAGAACTATTGTACCTGCAATACATTCCAACATATGAGTAAGCTATCAACTTGGGTGCAAATTGGTTAAGGACAGAATGAAAGCCTTCTAAGCAGCTGGTTTGAGCAAGAGGGGAAGCTTGTTGGATTCCCTTCTTTAGGCTGTCATTTGTTAGGGCCTTGCATAGTCGTTCATAGACACTAGTTCCTAGTAAGCAATGTAATAAATTCATTAAGAAATAAACACTTGTAAGGGTAGAAAACAATAGTTTTTCAACATTGAAGGATAAAATGTAACATTTTTGGACATACTGTCAGTGTTTTACAGTCTGTGATAATTAACAGTTATTAATTATAAACTTTTATTATTTACCAGTCTGAAGCCACCTCCTTTGTTGGATTTCACCATGGCCACACTTGTTAAACAAAGGATCATCCAGGCCAGAGTGCTTGTTAACAATATGGCTCAAGAATGACTTGAACTTTGCCCAGATGACCCTTCCATTTCCACTAAATGTTGTTGTAGCACTCCAGTATAGGTGTTTCTCACAGGGCTTTATCCATTCCTGGAGAACCTCACAACCTTTTTCCTTTGATATCTTTGAGAGTACCTTTCGAATTTCTGTAAAACAATAAGTGAAACGTAGACATCAATTCGTGAAATCCTGTGTGCTAACTCAACCCTCTCTCCTCAGTTCAAGTTTGGCTAGCTTGAGGTAGTTAAATAGTGCTGACGTTTTAAGCCAAGGGCTCAAACTTTTCACACAATGCCATTTGGGAGAATTCTGCAGACTCTTTATTGACAGTAGGTACATGTATCGCTTCTTCTGTAGGGTTTCCAATGAAATGTGCTCTAATTTTGGACAAAAAAGCCACTGCAAGAGAGCTAGGGGTACAGCCAAATACATGTATATTAAAAGTAAAAGTTGAAGTCAATTTTCTTAAATTAGAGAATTTCATATCAGATTATGAAAAACTCTTACTTTTCTTCAGATGCCATAGGTCAAAATAATGCACAATCTGTGTCAGGACCTTCCTCATGTGGCTTGCAATTTTTATGTGTCTATCTGATATGAATGTGGTTATGAGTATTCCAGTTCCTAACAAGAAGTCCATACACATCTCAAACCCCATGAACTCCATGGCAGGGCTATTACCAGCTTGATTTCTCTGAAAGATAAGGCAAAAAGTTGTTTGTGTATTCATTTATCTTCAAGCAACAGTTCAGTTCAAATCTTTACTCCAAATTAGATTCTAGGTCCAATCACACAAAGCTAATATGGGGCCCTGAAAATGCTACAGGCAATAACTTCAATATTACAGCATGACATGCAAATGTATGACCACTTTTCAATCACACAAAGCTAGTATGGGGCCCTGAAAATGCTACTTATTACAGCATGACATGCAAATGTATGACCATGCACTTTTAATTAATACATTGTACAGTATATATATATGTTGTGGGGGTTTGATGACTGGTTCAATATTTTTGAAACTGGAACCAGGGCAGATATTTTTGAAGAACATATATTTTCATACATTCATGCACATGCCATGTGCAAGATTATCCAATCACATACAACATTAAATAATAAAACAAAACCATAATAACGAGGCGCTTAATTGTATGTGATTGGATAATCTTGCTCTGGGCAATTGTTCAAAAGTATGCAAATACATTGAAAGTGGTCATACATTTGCATGCCATGCTGTAACAGCTAGTAGACATATTATATCATGAGGGGATGAAAAAAGGTGATAATAATGAGGCTTTTTTCCGATTCAGGCTAAAGAGTCCTACCATCAAATCATACATGTAGCAACTGAAGGGTGCCAATTGTAATGTTTAGGGGACAAGGGTTAACATCCCAAGTTGCTAGCATGAAGCGTTCCTGCCATCAATAATATATGTTTATTTCATTTACCTGAATAAGAGCAAAATGGATTATAAGTGGCATGGTGCAACAAAAGATTGTATAGGCGCCAAACTTGGCACAGTGGCCCATGCTATCATGCCGACCATCGCCTGCAATTGAGATTCCACCTCTAAGATCTTTTAACTTTGCTAACATCTTGGCCTGGTAGTTCTGCCAGTATATGCAAATGGTTGGAAACAGCTTACTCTGAAAATGGATAAAGTTAGCATTAATTATCTTTTCAACATTATAGTTGGCCAGTACAAACATACATGTACATGCCAACCTGAGTAGGAGGGGGTTTGACATGTCAGAGCAAGGCTTGACTTGGTTGGTTTGACTTTATTTTCATAAGGGTTTTAGAAAATAGAGCCCTAAATTTCATCAGCTTCATAACCACTGTCACTACATTATGGGATAAAAACAATTTTCTACAGTCCCAAGTTGTTCAAAGAGTAGAAAGTGCTATCCACTGGATAAATTCCTAACTTATCAACTAGATAAGGATTTATCTGATGGATAGCATTATCCATTCTTTGAACTGGGGCCAACTTCCTCTAGACGAAAATACCTACTGACTAGCTTGTTAAAACATTTACTCTGGTTCTACTCACTCTTTGGTGTTTGAAGAATGTGCACATCGATATGCACCCAAGGCCCATATGTGCAAATATTTGGAAGACTTTTGCTGCCGATCCACCAGCAAAAAGAATAGCCATGCATAGAAGAAAGTTCCCTGCAGGTATGTTGGTCCCTGGCATGGTGGGCTGACTATTCCATGTGGATTCTTTCCTACATTTTGGGTTAGTACATACTGTTTTGACAACTGCCTGTGTGCCAACCAGTCTGGCCTCTACCATTGGATTGTCTTCCTTACATGTGTGGCAGAACTTGAAGAGAAGTAGTAGCTGCGACAGGAACACAATATGCTTTGGCTCTGTTCGTAGGTTATCCTTTGTGGAGAACAACCTGCAGTAATTATCAGAACAATATTTATCGTAACATTTAGTCACCTACAATGTAGTTCTACATGCAACAGCAGGCTAAGTTGCACATTTTTGTTTTTTATTCTCAGTCAAATATTGGGTGTAGCTATACTATTAAGTGCTTCAGAATTATATGCAGCTTATTATAATGATCATATCCTAGCTTTCTTATATTATGTGCATAAAGTAAATACTATGTGTAATGTTTGTCCTAACCGGTTTGAGTTTTTATCACCGTCTTCATCCTCTGTCTCTGTCTCTGTTTCTGTTTCTGTCTGCGATTCTAAGATGGATCCTGATGAGAAATCTGGCTCTTCCTCGATAGTTTCATCCTGTGAGTCCTCATCAGCTTCCTCTTCCTCATCTCCAATTTGAGTGATGGCCTCTTGTTCAGATTGTAGTTTTTGTTGTAGTTGGCAGACTGAAATATTAACGAACTGTATATAAGTATCAAAACTTGTAGATAATTTATATATCTCTTTGCCCATACGGCTGCCAGATGGAATTTTATTGTTTTGCTTTCAGCTAGAATTTGTAAATCCCATAAAGCACAGTCGTGCACTCATTTTGTATCTATTAATATCATTATCCTATAAATATTATATTTTAGCCAATCAGAGCTTTAGGGGAGTTGTATATCAAATAATACAAATTTATTGTGAAATATTTGCAGGTATTCCATATAAAACCATGAAATATACCTCTTCGCCAACAAATAATATCAAATATAACGGATATTAGTACTATTTATTTCCCATCTGGAGGTCGTATTTAATTTATATTTTTGAACCAAAAAACAAATAGAAACACCTTTCAACCTACCTTTACGATGCATCTTTTTTGCATTCTTTTTTCTTTTACTCAAACGTCCCCTCAAAGTTGTCATCTTTTTCTCCAACAGCACATTCTTACTTCGCATCATGTCACAGCTAGTGCAGCCCACTGTCTGTGTAGACTTATGGTTGTTTGTATCTCCCATCTGGAGAAAAAAAATGCTTAAAATTACAACCAACAACAACAACAATTTATTTCACTCTAGATGGAAGGCATACACAGAATAGAGTAGGTTGAACCAGAAAACAACATGGGGTTATCTAGTCTGGTTCACCAGGAAAGGCATTTTTTTCAACCGGCTATTAGTTACACATTTAGGTTTTTCTTATCTCTCAAACTCATTTATTTTATTAAACCAGTAAATAAATGCCCATACCACCTCAGGAATGCTAGTTTCCATGCGTTTATCCTCTAGCTCATGCTCTTGCGGCGTTGCTTCATCAACCTGCTGGAGATCGTTTTCCTGTTCTGGGACACTTGTGCTACTGCTTGGTTGATTAGAAGTCGAACCATCACGATCAATGGCATCACTTGTCCCTGGCTCACAATTCGTTTGCAGTTCTTTTAATCTTGTAATCGCTGATTTCAAAGTCTAGGTGAAGTAACATAGATAAAACATTACTTTTATTCAACACTTGGTTAATAAAATGACAAATAACTACGAGTCTTTGTCAGACTGATATCTTACCATTCTCTTGCTTCGCTCCGTCTGCAAATTTTGTTCATTTCCTGTTGCACGAACGAGTCGTGCATTAGCCTGGGTAGTAGGGTAGACTAACACTCCAAACTCATCTCTCTTTAACCAAGGAATAAGGGGCTTATCCTCATTCAATACAGACGAGTATCTTCTGGCAAAATCCTCTGGAGCGAAGTGTTTTGAGCAGATCACAGAGGACTTGGTTGGCTCCCACTTCGCTCGCTTTGATTTCACGAACTCGACCCACTTCTTTCTTCTTTTTCTCGCTTGAGGTCGATTATCGTTCCAAAAAGGAATTTGATGGAGCCCTATTCCTTCCTTGGTATTTGCAGTATTACTACAACCTCCGACAACACATCTATTCGGCATATTGACCTTTTTTCCTCGCTTCTACGAACTCACAATACACTGCTCTCTCTTGTTTACTAATAAAATGTGAGACCTGCGATCTTGCGTCTTCCTCAAAATACGTCACACTCGACCCATTCTCCCCACGCCAAAAATTCAAAGTGGGTCACCATTCAGGCCGATTTAGCCTACTTCAAACGCTCGTAAAAAATCAAGGATTCACGCAAAATCTTTTTTTTCAACGCAGAATTGCTCAAAATCGCCATTCGCCCCCAATTGTCTTCTATTTTTCAGAGGCAAAATAAATTGGTAATTGAAACGAGAAACCTATTATAAATGGATAACTGACGTAATTGTGACGTCATCAAGATGTGCACGGTAATGTAATGATCGGATTTTTTTTACTCTTCTCAACCTTCCCCCAAAAAAATGAATGTTCTACGTTGGGAAGTTTTGAAAATATAGAAACCTGCTCATTTTTGACCCGATTTGTGCCCACCGTGCCAGGAGCCCATTACCAGGAGCGTACCTATGTGATGGGTAGCGTACCTATGTGATGGGTAACGCCCACAGCACAGTAGACGATGTGGTTATTTATAGTGGCGAAGTTCTGGTATGCGATTATACGTGATTAATATAATAAAGATCAAGTCGTTCATGTATTTAGCGAGGATAGCTGTACTTCACTCTGATATAGAATATGTCACAGAATAGAATAACGGTATTCAACAAATGTCTGCGTGCGAAACACTTAATAGAGATCAAGTCGTTCATGTATTTAGTGAGGATAGCTGTACTTCACTTAAGAAATAGAAAACATTTCCCGTGTTTCTATAGAGTTATAGAAACACGAGTGAGAGTTTGGGAGAACGAGAAATGGCAGTGGGAAATTTTGCCTCCACTACACAATTCAGACACACACAGTCATATAGGATACTTGGGGATGTCGGTCAGCCGAGCCCGACAGCGTTTATTCATATAATTGCTCATAATAGCTTACAGGCATTCTTTCTTCAACATTTGGTCTCTATTTATTACTATTATTAATTATTGCGACACTGCCGGATACGAAAACCCAAAACCACTGTGTGGACTAAACGGGAACGTATACTCCCACCAATGCAGTGCCGCAACTCTGGGAGCTGAGGTCATCTAAATACATTTAGTCCGATATGATAAATACAATCTTATGCCGATTTAAATTAAACTCGGACGATTCTAACCTAGCCAGAATGGTTTCCCTTAATGTTCGTTATGCCTCCGGCTTCTCGATCCAATCATTAAAAAAAAAAAAAAATGAAGCAAGGTAGCAAGGCTGACCTAGAATGAATTCAACCTCTTAACAGTCACCTACTTATGGCACACTACATTACCCATAATTCTCAGCACTACTCTCCCCAGGCTTCTGTTCCGTGCCAGCAAAATATTCATTTCTGTGAATTTCGTACCTCAACTAACATAAATTACACTTAACACGAGCCCGAAGGGTGAGTGTTTCCACAGCTATTTCGAGTTCTTCCAAACATCCACAAGTGTTTCTATAACTCTATAGAAACAAGGGGGAAATGTTTTCTATTTCCTTTATAAAATAAACGAATAAAAGCACGGAAACGCTCGCTTAATTTTATAACCAAAACGTAAATTTTTCAAATAAATGTGTTTTTCACATTAAAGATTAATATATTAAGTTATTCAGGCATACGTACAGTCTACATACCATATTTTCGCGAATAAACGCCCCTTCTCATTTGAACGCCCCTCTCAAATAAACGCGTCCCCTAAGGGTCCTAGCTTGAAATAAATGCCCCAAAACACCATACTGAATAAACGCCCCTCTCGATTAAGGTTACTGGATACCTTCAAAACGAAAAAGATAGTGATTTTTTTTGCACAGAAATGTAGTTTTAGTAGTAGTGTTTGATATACTAAAAACTCCATTAAAAAATATATATTGACGGAGAAATACCAAAAGGAAGTGTTTAACCGGAAGTAAAAGGTTCTGTTTGATTGACAGCAGATCAATTAACACATGACAAGTACTCACTCGCCCGTATCGAAAGTGTGGGGAAAGCTAGCGCATAAATTCATTTCATATACCAATGTTTACGTTTATTGAGAAACGTTTTTTCCATACACGATTCCGTAATACCATCGGTTGTTGGCCTTATGTCTTCCAAAAAGCAAGCAGGATACCCTTAGCTTGGAAAACAAAGAAAAATGAAAAGCAAAACAAGGCCAAACAACGCATACGACTTCGAACCAAATAGAAGTCCTCGCAAAACCCGACAAGGGTTCATATTTTCACTTGCGTGCCGAGTGATCCACATCTGAACATAAAGAAGAATTGATAGGAGCCAGCCGAGAGAATATTTGTTTCCAAGAAAGCTAAGATGGAAACGTAAAGTGTCCTGTATGGCCCCGCAAATGATCCCAGGCCCGCAAATGATCCCAGGCCCGCAAATGATCCCGGCCCGCAAATGATCCCAAAATCGTCCCGGAAATGATCCTAGCTGAAACTGATACAGAATGGCAACGGATTTTGGATTGGGAGACTTTTTATTTGGATTTCTACATGTTTTTATCTTATGCTTATAACTTTGCATATATACAATTCGTTTTTTATAGAGTTTTCAATCAAAAAACTTGGCTGGATACACTGCATGATGAATATAGTTATCCGAAAATAAATGTTCTGAGTACGTGTTAGTAAGCAATAGACGCCGCTTTCTTTGTAAAATCATCAATCTACTGTATTTTCAAAGCAGCTCAAATTAAAACCAGCCCGCTCAAAACACATAGGAAAACCTGGGCTCCTTGAATATTTTTCCGGAAAACGTTTGACGCGATACTTTTAATCAAAATTGCATTTATAGCTCCTTTGTTTGAGAGCCATGTCTTAGTAATGAAAAGAGGAGCATTGTAGTCGACTACCGCTAGTTGATTTGCCTAACATGTCACTGTCAAGAAAGCAAGAGAAAGCCTAATCTGGGTTGTCGGGATTATCCTATTTTGATAGATTAAAAAAAAGAAAGTCAAACAATAATTTTGTGAAATCGTATCTACTGTTTAATGAGATGTTGGACTGACAACTGTTTAATGACGTCTTGGACTGACGACTGTTTAATGACGTCTTGGACTGACGACTGTTTAATCATAACATTCATACTAGCCTACTTTCCGGCCTTTCTGTAATGTGGCGACCCAATCCGAAAAAAAAAACGACCGAAAAAATTACAGAAGAGCCGGCAAGCAGGCTACATTCATACAATCCGTCCTCGGTAAACGCCGCATCGGTAATATAAAACTGGTAAACATATGCGTAAATCTGATGCGTAATCATGACAAAATTGTACACCTATCATTTTGAATTATACAGAAACGGCAACGCAGACGTCAATGACAACCTAAGAAAACCATATGAAGAATTGCAAATCAGAAAAGTCTCGCAATCCAAAATCCGTTGCCATTCCAAATTTTCAGCCGGGATCATTTCCGGAACGATTTTGGGATCATTTGCGGGTCGGGATCATTTGCGGGACGATTTTGGGATCATTTGCGGGCCGGGATCATTTGCGGGCCTGGGATCATTTGCCTGGCCGTACAGTTCACCTTTTTGTCTTTTTTTTTCAAGTCAAACTAGCCGGCTACAGATACGGCGCGTACCTGATATACAGGTTTCCATATTTTGTTCGCCGAGCGCCCGCGTAATCGCATTTTCGCGGAAATCACTTTTGAAGGTATCCAGTAACCTTAAACGCCCCCGATTGAAATATCATTGTGTTTTTTCTGAAGTAATTTCTTCGTACTGGCATCATGATGGCTAGATGAGACCTCGTTGTTCTTACCTTTGCTTAGATGCCCGCAAAAAAAAAACATTTTAATGATATGGTCGAACGCTCGTGCTTAGCTTTTTTTCGGTTTCGACTACCTGTGATGCGAATTTTTTTTTTGATTGAAAACGATATTGCTCGTGCTTGCCATGAAAAAAAGCTAGCCCTTAGCTAATCCTGCTGTAGAGAGCGTTAAGAAACAATTCATAGAGGTACATGTAACTGTCTGATGAATGTACTTTGGTAGAACGAAACGAGACATTTGGAGAAAAAGACTCACATGTTTATTAATTCGATCTTTCAAAAATCATAAACAAGTCGCACGAAAGAGAGGATCACTTGGTGGCAAAATAAATTCTGGAAAAATGCGAACGCGGGCAACATATTTTAGAAGCTTATATTTTACCACCAACTGAAGCACCAAGCACTTTCAACAGCATACAAGCGATGGAGCGGCACAATTGAGAAACGACGAGCCCTTCAAAATTTGGACAGACCATTCGCTAGCCTTTATCTACACCCAGTATACAAGGGCACCCAACGAGGACTTTTCGAATTTCGTTTGAAACCAGTTGTCTGCAGCTCATCTATAGCCATTTTAAGGCGCCTACTATGTTTTTTGACGTATTCTAGAAAGCTATTAGCTGTTCGGATTTTCTAGGTGGAAATCGCGTCAACCGAAAATACTATGGCAAAATATTCCCGGCCTACGAATTTGTTAGTAGCCTAGAACAGAAACAAGAATTTTCCAGCCCAAGTAACTTCATGTTGCAAAGTTTTGTGGAGGTACGATTTTTTTAGGGATTTTTTTTTCCTTTAGGCAATTCTTAGGGAATGAAAATGTGTTGTTCTGACTCATTGGGACGTACGAATATTTTAGGGGAAACGTTTTAGTCTCCCTTTTCTTCTATAATTTTCTAGGGATTGAAAACAAATTTTCTAGCCAGTATTTCAGAAAACAATTTTCTATGGACAATTTTTTCAAATCCGAAAGTTTTAGGCTAACTAACTCTCCCGAACAGCTTTTTAACCGAAAACTTCGTTGGGTGCCCTTGCATATATATCAGTTATACATACATCTCACAGTGCCAGAGTTGGAGCCCAAATATAAATGGAGCGAAATTACACTATACTCCAAGAAGTATCTTGTTTCAAATGTGGAGACCGGAATGACGTCGATATTTTACACTGAACTCTGATCCAACCGTTTTATAACATAAATTATTAGTTTTTTTCTATGATCGGATTTATCAAAATTTGCAATCATTCCAGTTTTGTGAAATGCTACTGCCGACGGAGCTGATATTAGTTCTTGTAAAGGTCGTCAGTATGAAAATCAAAATTTAAAATTAAAACTCACTTTCCGAAAATCTGCTTTAGTCGGAAAGTTTAGCTGAATAATAGCTAAGAAATATGGATATTTGATCTGGGAGCAGTAATGTATAAATGATGAAGGTTTCAACAGATGTATGTTGGCTTGTACATATCTTACCAGTATACTTTTAATCCTCACGTCTTGTAGTATCATTGAAATAAATCAGTCGAACCCCAAGGAAGTGAACTGGACACCTTTCCCGCTGAGCGCCCTCTGTTTAAAATTAGCTAGCGAGAACTAATGAAAACCCCTGGCATCCTGTTTCAAACTGGTATTGTTTTCATCTGATCGATATAGAACACACGCACAGGTTTTCGTTGTTAGTCAAATAGTGTCACTTCAATTACGTGATAGCTTGTCAGTCACTAGTGCGGGCCAATTGATGGGAGGGCGGAAGCAAGATAAAGAGCCCTCAAGACTTCCACATGTACACTGCACACTAGTTTCAAAGAGCTTGCTTCAACCTCTCTTATTTCAAACATTGGATATTAAACCTGCTCCTAGGCCTTTTTCTGTTTTAATAATTAATTACTTGAGAAACGCTTTGTTGTAAAAAAAACTGAGCTAATTAACAGGCTGTTAGATATTTCCAGTTCATGTTTAATTTTCTAAAACCATAATTAGCAGCATATTCTTTGTTTATCATCGTAACCTTTTCGTATACGTTTTCTTTCAAACAATTTCTATCAGGACTGAACCAGCTAATAAGTTCCCATTTCTCACAATTATTGTTTTTGTGTGGCTGCCTTATAGTTAATATAATATCCCTCTAAGCGGGTGCCAACATCTCTATAATGACAGGGAAAAACATTTCCGCTACTAACATCAAAGGAACACAATTCAAAACAAGCATAAGATCAATATTTTAAATTAGTATATTTTTTCCGGTGAATATAGATATTCTAGCGTCCTGATTGGTTGCGAAATTCGTATTATTTTAGAAATAGAAAACATTTTCCGTGTAGAAACACGAGTGGGAGTTTGGGAGAACGAGAAACGGCTATGGGAACACGAGTTCTTCCAAACTTCCACAAGTGTTTCTATAATTATTTCTACTACTCATTAATTATTCATGTAGATGGAAACCACCAATCCCAGGGCTGGATTTGTACCACGTGCCGTATTTTGAAACCCCTGTAGAATACTGGCAGCACCACTTCAAAGTACTAGGACTTTGAAATAAAAACAAAAAGTAACACTCGTAATCATAATAAAAACAGAAACTGGGGAAAAAATTCACATCCAGAGGTACTATATATGAATGGCTTACCATCCAGAGGCTTACATGGCTTATATATGGTTGTATTTGTCAACTTCATGTATTTTTATCTAGCCGTGGACATAACTAATAAGCTTAGGTAAACACATATAGTGAATATAACTAGTATACTGAATTTAATGCCATGCCGCTCAGTTAAGGAAATGTGTTAGAATAAAACCTACAGTAGCTCTTTGGAAGGAAAAATATATTAGTGGATGATAAAAATGCCAAGGTATTAGATGAATATATTTTGTAGTTTCTAATTAGGGCTATCGTGCGACTGAAGCCTGTTTGAGTTGTGGTGTGTTTTCTCAAAGTTGTCCCGATTTATTTTCATTTTGTCCCGACATATCAACGATTTCCCGGTAAATTCCCTCATCGAGCTTACCACAATTCCCAATTCCTTTCTTAAGATTCCCAGAACAAAAACTGCTGTTCTCCACGGTGAAGTTTAAACACCGGAAATCACCTGTAGGCGCTCGCCTTTACAGGAGAGATCTTGCTTTTTGAAACTGAACTGATAGCTATTGTCTCCGCCCCAAATTATCAAACTGTATATGTATACGAGTAGTAAGTAGGCCCTCTTGGGATCATATACCCTCTCCTGATTGGTCGAGAGCAAATCTGTGACGTCACAGGTTTTGTGACGTCACAGGCCCCGCCTCCTCGGTTATAGATCCTAGGCAGGCCGCGGATTGGCTGCCGCTGTTATAGATCCAATACGGGCTCGGGATTGGTTTGGATTTATAGATCCAATACAGGCTCCTGATTGGTCGGGATTATAGATCCACTACGGGTTCGGGATTGGTCGGAAATTTATAGATCCACTAGGGGATCAGGATTGGTCGGGATTATAGATCCACTAGGGGCTCGGGATTGGTCGGAAATTTATAGATCCACTATGGGTCGGGATTGGTGGGGATTATAGATCCAATCCAGGACGGGGATTGGCGAACCGGGAACTACCCGAGGCGTATAAAAAAAGTGAACCTTTTGGGAGAAGGCATTCATGTTGTTTTGGTTGTTTGCCTTGGTGTCTATGCTCTATCGAGAGTACCATATAGTGTGGACTCTTTGGGAAGATGATCCAAACGACGAAATTCCTATCGGTAGACGAAGTGGATAAAGCGAGCCGTGAACAATTTAAAGTGTTGACCCAACATTTGTACGTGGCTTTGGTGACCGCCGACATTTCACAATGGAAAACAATTCGGCCGAAAGAGGGATTCGCCGAGAATTGGGAGAAAGCTCGCCAAGGTTTTTCGCCGGAACACCTGAACGAATTCCTGCCCTATTTTGGGCAGATGTGTGCGTTACCCGTCACGCAAGAGATGAGGGACGAGGTGATAGCCAGCCTGAAACAGATCACGTCCGACCAGGCGTATGTCATTTTGCAAACGTGGCAAAGCAAACTGTGGGAAAAGGGGACGGACGACATGGCCCAATTGTTTGGAGGGTTTCTGCAGAAGATACGCCTCATGAAGACCGAGACGAGGCATAGCGACCTCCCTCCCATGAGTCCGATGCACGTCACGTTGGCCTCCCTGTACATGGCGGTGGTCTCCTACGCGCACGGGGATTGTTTTCAGAGGGTGCAGCAAGGGACCCAACGGGAGGGCAAACGCATAGCCTTGACTTTGAAGACTTCCGGCTATAACGCGGAGGACGCGTGGGTGATTAAGCACGACAGCAACAACAAGATCATTTTCAAGTACAAGGAGGATATGAGGTGTGTGTGCGTGTACCTTTTGGGATACCTCTACCGAGACCTGTTGGCCGAACGGGAGACCTGGAACCGGTTGAAAAGAGCACAGGTAGTGAAGAAGGAGTTCCCTGACTTGAAGAACGCGTTGGAGGAGAGGTACTTGAAGGAACTGGAGTCCATGTTGATGGGGTGTTTGTCGTATTGGCTCAGCCTAGATGTGCTCCCCGAAGAGAGGCTAGAGATAGAAGCGATGATGCTTGACATTGCCAATGAGGAATTCGCGAAAATGGATGCGATGGCCCTGGAACATCAGTTGAGCGAGGAAACCGATTGGCCCCACAGGTCCTTACGCCACAATTTCCTGAGGGACATGGCGAGGTTCTTGTTCCGGTGGCTTCCCCTGAAGCAGGGTCTGGGAATGATGTGGTACGAGATATGCGAGACTCGGCTTTGTGAGGACCTGGTCTGGGGAACGCAGGGCTACTTGAGCCGTTGCCGTACCCAACGGGCCCTCCCCCGTGAGTTTTGGTACCACGCCGAAACATTGAATGCGGAGGGGAGGGTAGCAAGTAGCCTTATCACTTCCCACTACATGAACATAGATTCAGCGGCCCGTGCCCATTTTGACAAAGACCACCTTCCCCCGGAGCCCCACTTCTCGGCAGTGCAAGACCCCCGGTACAAGAGAGAGCTAGCCCTCATAACAGAGTACGAACACTTCCTAACCTACCTGTACTTCCATCTGTGTGCGCGGTACTCCCAGACCACCATGAAGTTGGACGGCTATTCCGGTATCGGACTGAGCTTTAAAGAAAGTAAGTTCCAGGTGAAGCAGTATCACGCGGATGCCATCAAGCAGTTACTCCCCCATGTCACGAACCAGCTCCTGAAAGAACAGTTTGACCTTCTGTTACCTATCTGGGACAACTACACCTTCCGGGTATGGCAGCAACTCTACGACTACTCGGAGTTTGAGTTGTACGACTACGTTCAGGATTTGAGGGCTAAGTCCCGGCAAAGCAACCGGTTGTACCGTATCGCTTACCACTTTGGCGGTAGTATGGTCACCTCGAGTAGGTTCTATCGTCAACATCATGCTTGTGACAGTCCTGTGACGAAGGGGGATAACCAACTGATCCCTGAGCAGAACCATTTCAATGCCTTAAGGGGTCACATGAACACAGCCCTATTTAAGTACGACGTGGAAGAGAGAGAAGAGGAGGATGAGGAAGAAAAAGAAGAACAAGTTTCCAGCAAGAGGGTGGCCGAGATAATGGCGTTGATCAAGTGTGACGACGACGACGACGACGATGCCATGGAAGAAGGACTCCCCGTCCAGAGCGAGAAGAGACAGAAGAGGATGAAGAGGAAGGAAGAAGAGGAGGAGGCTGAAGAGAGGATGGCTGAGAAGAGAAAGAGGAAGAGGCCCAAAGAAGATCTGACTTGGTTCGTGACAGCCGTGCGTTACTTTGTGGACCGGTTGACCTTCCATATGCTGCAGATGCGGGGGGTCAACTTTTTCAGACCTCATTTTACGCTGACCCACGGAAGTACGCCGACCATGGACGATTTGTTCATGGAAACAGAAGAGGGGAAGGCGACTTGGCTGGTGATCCTGGAAACCACCTTCCGTGCGCATGTCCAAGGAACCTACCACACTAGGCAGAAAGAGTTGGTCGCCACCCTGATCACCCATTTGTTCCAGAAACGGAAGTATGCGGTCGAGAACAATCCCCTCTACGACAAAGTGAGACGTTTTGGTATGGATTACGTCACTCAAATTCACGACAGGTACCCCTCGACAACCATGGAAACCCTGGTGCGAGAAGAGGATCCCATGGCGGACGGACTCCTCCCTTACCTCAACACTATGGCCCACAGTTTTGCGTGTGACCTGTTCAAGGAAAGGGAGGAAGGGGAGGAAGACAAGAAGTTGACCATGCCGTACGCGCCAGGATTGTTGGAGAAGGCCTTGAAGACCATCCACTTGGATCTAACCTATGGGACCTGCATGATCAAGCAATCGGCCGTCATTTTCACCAACCCCCTTACCTACACCTACAAATTGTACGAAGACAGTGGCAGGAGGTGTACCTACGATAGCAAGTACCCTACGGTCCAAGAATCTCTCAAAGACGTTCCCCTGTCTCCCTTTTGCTTCGTGTAAAAAAAAACAATAAAAATATCCAGGGAAAAATGACGGTGTCTGTCTTTTCTAGGGGGAAAAAAGTATAAGGGAGGTACCGCGCGCTAGACTCGGGGAGAGTACAGAATGCCCTGCGGCGGAGGAGGAGGTCCGTCCCTCAAGTGCCACGGCATTTTGAAACGTGTCCGTTGTCTCTTGGCGTGTTGCGGAGGAAAAGTGATTATCCAGGACTCTCATTTTGAGGATTATGGGGCGCAAGAAAGAGAAGAAGAAAAAGAATCCTTCCGCGCTGCTCGAGGCATTGTATTACGACCCCAGCAGCCCTGCTGCCTTTGGGGGTGCTGCCCGTCTGGTGAAAGCGGCTAGCGAAGTGGGGGTGACACGCCCCACCACTTTAGCGTGGCTGAAAAAACAATTGACCTTTACGTTGCACCGACCTTTTCGAAAAAAATTTCTGCGAGGGCGCGTGCGCGTCATGGCCCTGGACGAGCAGTGGCAGGCGGATCTGGTGGACATGCAAGCCACGAGTGCCTTCAACAAGGGCTACAAACACATTTTGACCATCATCGATGTGTTGTCCAAGTACGCGTGGGCGGTCCCCCTGAAGAACAAGACGGGAGAGGAATTGGTGCGCGCCTTTACCCAAGTGTTCCGCGAACGGAAACCGTTGCGGTTGCAGACCGATGCCGGGACAGAATTTACCAACCGCAAGTTCCAGGCCTTTTTAAAAAAGAATGACGTGGCCTTTTTCGTGACGTACAACGAGACCAAAGCCCAGATTGCCGAGCGGTTCAACCGGACGCTCAAGGGCCGCATGTACAAATATTTCACGGCCACCGGGAAGAAAGAGTATTGGAAAGTCCTCCCTCAATTGGTGCTCGGGTACAACCGAGCCGTCCACAGTAGCATTCGGCGCGCCCCCATCACCGTCACGCCCTTCAACGACCACGAGGTGAGGGCCGTCTTGTACCGGGAAAAGGGACCGCCGTTAAAGAGGAAACCGAAGAAACCGCTGTACCGTCCCGGCGACACGGTACGGATTAGCAAGACCAAAGGCCATTTTGAAAAAAGCTATCTGGCCAACTGGTCGGAGGAAGTGTTCACGGTGATAAAACGGTTGGACTACCGCACCCCTCCCGTCTACCGGTTGGAGGACTTGAGCGGGGAGGCGTTGCGGGGAACGTTTTACGAAAGTGAGATGACACCGGTGGCCGTGGAAAAAGAAAGTCTCTTTATCATCGAAAAGGTGTTGCAACGCCGCCGCGGCAAGAAGAAGAACCAGGAAGAAGTCTTGGTGAAATGGGAAGGGTACCCCGCTAAATTTAACAGCTGGGTTCCGGTCACTCAGCTCCAGACCCAAACGTATGGGTGAAAGAAAAAGAAATAAAAGAGTTGGTTGTTCCGACGGTCGGAGTCATTGTGGAGAAAGAGAGGATGGAGGAGGAGGAATTTTACATTACCTTAACCCACGGGGTGAAGTCTTACGTCTCCACCTACGTCAATGAACCGTCCCGGTTCCGTATCCACCTCTATAAAATGTACACGTTGTCTCGAGACTGGGAAATGGCGGTCACGACTCTGGTCTTCCCCAGTCCCCAGAAGAAGACGACCTTGTACATGTACTGTGATTTGGTGGAACCCAGTATTGTGGGGGATACGAAAGTCCCCTTGTTGAGAGTCCTTTTTTCAGGGCCAGGGGACGGTGAGGTCTACGAACGTAACTTTGCCCCCCTGTACTACAGACGGTTGGCCAAGACGGTGTTTGAGGATTTCGAAATCCTTATAACCGACGAGCAAGGGAAACTTGTTTCATTTCCACAAACCTCCAAGGTGGAAGTGACCCTCCATTTCCGGAAAGCATGAACCCCGACCGCATCTGGATGACGCTGCCTAGCGTGGCCAGCCGGGATACCTTTCCCGATAACACAGGCTCCCATTTTCGTATCCGGCTCCCGGAGATGTTGGTCTTGGACCGGCAGTGGGAGATGGCCCTCTGCCACCTGCAATTTCCCCGCGCCTGGGATGAATTGTTCCCCCAAGTTCAAGATCGCCAATTCTCCATGATCCACGAAACACTGGATCCAGAAGTAGAAATCTCCTACGACCTCCTCCCGAACATCACCTTTACTCCACAGTCTTTCGAAACGGTCACAGAACTGGTCACAGCCATGCGCCTGGCGATGTTGCAAGGGGGCTACTATTCGATCATGAAAACATTTAGCGTCCGAGTGGAATCTTCCAATAATGCCATGGGTAAAACCGTCCTGGAATTGGCTCAAAACGCTACGGGCGGCTACATGTTAGTCCTCCCCCCTAAACTGGCCTACATGGTCGGCTTGGAGGACGATCCCAAAAAGGCCACCGCACATCCTGCACACCTGTTGAAAAAACCGGGCCCTCGCACACCGTTGTTGTCCAGTTTCGTGAAGACGACTATAGGGGAGTCGCAGAATGTGAAACCCGTCCTGATCCTCGCCTCGGTTTTGGAGAGAGAACGGACTGTGTACTACATCACTAACGCGAGTACGGGTAAAGGCGCTAACTTGTTTAGAGGCCATCGCAAGATCGCAAAATCCTTTGTGGTACCGACCGGGAACTACGCGAACCTCATGGCCGTCCAAGCTACCCTTCCGATGAAAGGCCCTGATGTGTTATGGCTTTGGTACCAGACTAATGGAACCGCTACGTTAACCCTTCAACTCAAGGAGGAGACCCAAATTGCCATGAGCCCCTGGCTGGCCAATCTGTTTGGGTTTGGGCAAGGAAAGCCCGAACACTATCCGGCGGACGACAACACACCCCTGGTGGGGTACCAGCCCGAGTGTTGGTCCACCTACTATTCGGGTCTAAAATTCCGGACGCCCACCCCCTACCTGCTCACCCGCGATTTTAAACACCAACCCGTACGCAGTTTGTACGTGTACTGCGATCTGATCGAGCCGCATATCGTGGGGGATGTGAAAGCACCCTTGCTGCGTGTCGTGTCGGCCCAGGTCGCATACAACAAGGTGGTGGAACGAGACTTTCCGGTCATGCGCTACTTCCCGCTCGCCAAAACGGTGTTTGACACACTGGAAATCCTTATAACCGACGAGTCCGGCCAACGCCTCTCATTCGCCTCAACAGCTACCGTGGTGGCGACGTTGGAATTTGTGAAGCGTGCTCTGAAAAAGTAAGAATGAATGGAGCGTCTGCGGAATCTATGGCACTGGAGTCATCTATGGGGGACATGGCTGGCGGAGGGTCTTCGATCCCTGTGTTCCGTGCAAAACCCGCACCCCCCACCACTCGACGCATGCCCTCCTCCATTCCTGTCTTCCAGGGGGGTCGCGGACAGCAAGGCGGTGGCGGACTCCTCCCTATCCGTTGGAATGAACTCGGTCGTTACGAACCGGTCACCAATCAAAAGGGTGGACTCTTACCCTTGGCGCTAGCCCCCTTGGCCGTCATGGCGGGCAAAGCGTTGGCCGGGACCGTCGCGGGGGCGGTGGCTAAAAAAGGAGGACAAAAGATACTCGCTAAACTGAAATCGAAATTTGGCAAGAGGGTGGTGAAACAAATCGTGAAGGACACGAGCAAAGGGACAGCCCGCGTGCTCGGTAAGAAAACCAGCAAAACGTTGATCCAAGGCCTGGAAAAGATAGCGGGGATAGCGCCGAAGAGGAAAAAGACGAAGAAGCCGGCCAAAAATACGAAGAACCCGGCCAACAAGAATAAAAGAAAGCAAAAACAGTCTCCCTCTCTCATTCCTTCAACGACCGTCAAGCGTGCACGTGTGGAGAGAGATATCTTTGACGACGATTATTGATGGCGACGGTCGCAGGCATGGGCAAGCCGCCCCTGCCCAACATGATGGGCGGCTACAACACTCATTTGGATTTTTTCGGCAAGGAATTGGCCCAAGCGGTCGAAGAACGAGGCTATTGGTCGGAGCACGCTCCCAAATCGGCCCTCTTGCCCGGGTCGCCCGTGGAATTTTACCTCCCGGCCAGTCCCTATTACACCGTGCTGCCTAGAAGTTACTTCAAGGTGACGGCCAACCTCGTGAAAGCCAACGGCGAGAATTTGACCGCCGGTTTGAACTTGGGGCCCGTCAACAATTGGTTTCATTCCCTCTGGTCCCAAGTAGACATGGCCTTGAACGGGGAATGGATGACCATGAGCACCAAAACCTACCCCTACAAAGCCTACCTCAGCACCCTGCTCAACTATACTCCAGCCGCCAAGAAATCCTACTTGACCTCGGGACTGTACTACAAAGACATGGCCGGCTCCATGGATGTGTTCGACATCACCGGGGACAACACAGGGTTGACGACGCGGGCAGCCTACACGGCGGAAAGCAAAGTGGTGGAACTGACCGGGATGTTTTGCATTGACGCGGCCTTCTCCAACAAACTGCTCCTCAACGGGGTACCCCTAGAATTCCGCCTCACCCCCGCCAGCAACGCCTTCGCCCTCATGGGGGACAGTGGGGCGGGGGAAGCAGCCGGGGCTAAAATCGTGCTGAAGCGGGTCACTTTCTTCCGCCGTGTCAGTGTTTGCAACAAGGACTTCATGAAGAGCATCGAAGTGAAACTCGTGTCCCAGCCCGTCCTCTACCCTTACAACAGCGAGGAAGAACGGATGTTCACCATTTCCCAGGGCGACACCACCTTTGAGAAAACGGATTTCCTAGGCGGTCGCATCCCCCGACGCATGCGCATTGCCTTGGTGGAGAGTGGGAGCAGTTTGGGAGCGCTGAAAAAGAACCCTTTCCATTTCCAAAGGTTTGGGATGACTCGCGCGACGGTCACGGTCGACGGCACGCCCACCCCCTTCTCCCGCGTCGAATTTGCGACCGGGAAAACCCTGGACGGCTACAATACCCTGTTCCTGGCCCAAGGCGCCATGAACGCCAACCATGGGATTGACATTACCCGGACCGATTGGGACAAGGGCTATGCCATCCTGTGTTTTGACTTCACTCCAGACGGTAGTGGCAACGCGGCCCACATGAACATACAACAGTACGGGACGGTGGGCATCCGCCTTCAGTTTGCAGCAGGGGTCGCCCAGACCTTATCGGTGTACGTGAACTGCGAGTTTGACGCCGCGTATGAAATCAGCAGCAGTCGAGAAGTGAAAAAGTTGTAAGCCGAGATGACCACCTACACGTCGCAATTGACGGTCTTGGCCCGCCACGATTGGTGGCTCCGCGCCTCGTTTCGGGGCGTGTTTCCCATGGACCTACGGCCCCGCCGCGTGACCCGTCCCGCCTCGTTCATTCTCAATACCGACAACGCCGACGGACCAGGCACCCATTGGTTAGCCTTTTATTTTCCGCGCCAAGGCCTGAATGAATTCTTCGACAGTTATGGCTTTCCCGCCTCTTATTACGGGTTGCAAGAGTACGTGCGGCAGGGGAACGCCCAGCATAGGGAAAACAGTGTGATGTTGCAAGGGAACAAGTCCAACGTGTGCGGCAGTTATTGTCTGTACTACCTCCTGCGCCGAGCCCACGGTCGATCCCTGGCGGAGGTCCTGCAGAACCTCCAGCAGTGGAAGACCAAGACAACCAGGGACCGGGCCCTCAAAGCCTGGCAACGCCAGTACCAGCGCCGGAGTGTGGCGCGGTGGCAGCGGCAAGACAGTTCCCTTCACGATCAATGTGTTATCAGTTTGAGACAAAGTGAAAAATAAAATAAAACCAGGAAACCCACCTCTCTGTTTTGTTATTCTTGGGAAGGGGTGAGGCGTGATGGATGTCCGTTTCCAAACGCCCTGCAATATCTTGATCACGGGTCAGAGTCAATCGGGCAAAACGGTGTTCACCGAAAGACTTCTGCACCACGCGAAATCCCTTTTCACCCAGCAGCCCCTCACGATCGTGTACTGCTATGGTAGCGCTTGGCAACCCCGGTTCACTGCCCTGCAGAAACAATTGGGGGTGAAATTTGTGGAGGGGCTTCCCGACGACCCGTACGCCCCCTTTCGCGGCAAACCGGGTCTCTTGATCCTGGACGATTTGATGAAAGAAGGCTCCAAGGACGAGCGGGTGGTGGACCTGTTCACCAAAGGCTCGCACCACCGCAACATTACGGTGCTGTACCTGACCCAGAACATTTTCCCCCCAGGCAAGTACGCACGCACCATTTCCATCAACGCACACTACCTGGTGGCTTTTAAAAACGCTCGGGATTCGTTGCAAGTCCGGAAATTGGCCGAGCAAGCCTTTCCGGGGCAAGTACCGGCGGTGATGCGGGCCTACCAGGACGCGACCCAACGCCCCTTTGGCTACCTCCTCTTCGACCTCCACCCCCGGACCCCGCCCCAAATCCGGTTGCGCACGAACATTTTCTCCGAGGAGGGAAAACAGCATCACGCCTACGTGCTGGAGGAGGATCAAAAGGGGGTGGGCAATGCGCTGGACCTGTTGAAACTCCTCTCCCAAACCCCCAAGGTTGTGATCCCTGGTTTGTCCTACCCCAAGCTCTACACCAAACTACAAAAGCATCTCGTAGGAAAGCCGCTGCAACTAAGAGAACAACGAGGGTGTATTAAGAAAAAGAAGACGGTAAAAAGAGTCCAAGAGCTTCAGGGGGCCGTGTGGAAGAGACCCAACAAATCCCCCTTCCATCCTCCTTTTCTAGGCCAGAGACAACGTGCTTTACGAGCCCAGAAGTCCCTGGAGAAATCGAATTGGGTTAGCTTTATAGCCTAAGTCCCGCAGGGAAACCGTTCAGTTGTGGTGATGGCATCCCCCTTGCTTCAACGTCACGCGCTGTTCATCCGACAATTTGCCAAAGCGGATCTCGGTCAGAAAAAGAAACTCATCCGGGCCGCGAGTCACACTCAAATCAACGCCGTCAGTGAAGTGGTGCACAACGCCTTGCGTGGAACTTTTCCGATAGGGGCCCGCGCCAAGAAAGTCTTTGCTCCCATCAAGGTGAAACTTCGAAAAATAGCCAACAAAACCCTGCCGCCGGCCGTGAGGAAAAGGATTTTGCTCTCCTCCTCGACAGCGGTGCAGAAAGCCAAGCTTAAAAAGGCCGTGGGCCAGCGAGGAGGCTTCATTTTCACGACCGCCGCCCTCATTGCAGCCGCCGTTTTTGCTGCCAAAGCGGCCGCCGCCGGAGCTATCAGTGGAGGCGTGGCTTACGGAGCCAAGAAAGCTCTGGATCAAGCCGGAGGTTATATTAACCCAAACTACTCTAACCCCTACCCTTCCCCGCAAGAGTACGCCCGAGAACTGAGTCAGGCTCATATCTGGTCCTGAATGGTCCAACCCATCCGCAACTGGCCGGTACCCGAGGGTACAGACCCTGCCCGGTGGCAGTTGTTTCTAGCTCGCCTGCGAAAAAGGCAACGCCAAACCCTACCGGGAAAAAAAGTCAGCAGGACCGTGAGGGCGGCGAAGAAAATCCAAAGAAAGTATAAGACGCGACCGCCCAAGAAGAAATCCCAGACAGGGAAAAAGAAGCGGACCCCACACCACCCTCCAGCAGCAGCCCCAGTAGGAATTTCCGTGACGCGATGGGAAGTGAAGCGACACAAACGAAAAAAGCCATGAAAGAGGCCGAGGGGAAGAACCCTATGCGCATGGTCTTGGTGCCGGAAGAGTCCATGCGGTGGTTGGAACAACAGCTTCGTGTGGACACGACCAAAGGGGTTAAAGTGCTCAGTCAGTACCAAACGGCCATGGCGCAGGTCCTAGAAAACCCAGAGAAACCGGCAAGTGCCGACCAGTTTCAAGATTTACTCCAAAAATACGTCCGGCGTCGTGAAACCCTTGAGCCTAGTCCCTTCACGGCCGTGGCGGCCAAAGTGTTAACCCAGAGCCAAAGGGGCGCTTTGCGAAAAGTTCCCCCCTCCAGCAAACCTTTAGCGTCGGTGCTAGTCAATCTGTTGAAACTGAAAGGAGCCCAGAAAATTACCTGGAATGCGCAAGGGGAAGTGAAACTCTACGGGCAAACCCTGCCGGGCAGTCAAATTTCCGATCTGATTAAAGAAGCGGTGCATCCTTCTTCCACCCGCACGTCGCCCGGCTACCGTGATTTCATGCAATTTCTAGCGGAAGAAAAAATTCCTAAAGATCTCGTCCGCCACCCCCGGGATCTCATCTCCAAGAAGAAAGAGTACACGCCCCGGCCTAAACGGCCTCCCCCCACCGCCTACCAAGAGGATCTCCCGCCCCAGCCCTACAAAGATCTCCCTCCGCCCCGCCGAGAGGAAACACCGTTCTCCAGGACCCCCTACAAAGCCTTTTCCCGCGGGGGTCCCCGTGGGGGTCCCCGTGGGGGTAGCCGCCGCCTCTCTTTTGGCACAGGTTCCGCCCAAAAACCACCTTTAAATTGGCGTCCTTTTTAAATCCCCCTTCATTAACGCCATGGCACGAACCCTAATGAGACCCGCGGGGATGGGACAAGCCCCCTGGCAACGCCGTGTCGCCACCACAGGGAAGACGATGGCCCGGAAGAGGTTGCCACGCCATACCGTGGTGGGTAAAAAACCCAGCAGGACCGCCCGGGCGGTAGCGCAAATACAGAAAAAGTATAAGGCGCAAAAGAAAAAGAAAACCCAGACAGGAGGGCTGCAAACCGTGCGCAAGATCACGAGCCGCAAATCGAAAGACGGCCGTACCGAAACAACGATCCGGACGACGACCACGTCGGGCAAGCGCCAAGGCAAGAGTATCAGCCGGTGGACCGTCAAACACCTGAAGAAAAATACTTAAAGAAAAAATACAGACACAATTCTCACTCATTACGCGTGGCTCTTCAAACGGTGACCATCATGGGTCTAGATATTACTTTCTATGGAGCTGAGGGCGGCGACGATGTCATTGTGGGCGAGTGCCACATGTGCTATTCTACATTTGGGAACTGGATGGAAGAATACCTGAGCGAAGGCGAAAGGAAGCAGTATGTGGTGAGCGACTGCGAAGGAACCTATTATGGACACTATGTGATGTTGGTCTATCATATTTGTATTTGGGAAGGATTCCTGCGCAAGCATCCAAGACTCCAGCCTTACAAGATGGAGTTCCTCTAAATAAAAGACTGAGACTTTAGTATCACAGCTCAAAGGAACTGAACCATTTATTGCAATAAAAATATTTCCTCTAGAGTCTCTTTGTTTTTCTTTAGTAGCCGTAAGGGTAGCTCTGGTAGCCGTGGAGAACCCTCTTGTCGTAGGTCACCTTGAAGGTCTTGGTCTCTGGGCGGGTGTGCAACGTCCGGTCTTGGGTGTTGCGGTGGATGGCGTGCGGCGTCACCACCGTCCGTGTGGGTTCCCCTTGCCCTTGCACCATGGCTACCATGGTCTCGAGGTTGACGATCGCCCGATTTCTCACATTGAGGCGTAGTCCTTCCACTTTGCAGACGGTACGGCCTTGATTCGTTTCATACCCGTAACTCTTGGGCCCGGTACAGGCAAAACGGACAATCTGTTCGCCTTCTTTCAATTCGTTGGTCATATCGCCTAGAAATTGACCGACCGGGGGCGCCACTTGACCTGCTTTCTGCGTGAAGTAAATGCTGTCCGTATCGTGGTAGACGATACGGTCCTTCAAGAGATCGAGGTAAGAATACAATTTCAGGCGTGCGTGGGCTGTCGTGTAGGCGGCAAACACAACGTTGGTGTGGGGGTTGGAGTCGATGTGCTGCGGCTTCGCGGTGTAGTGGACTTGCACCATGTCTTCGTGAACGAACAGAATGTCTTGGATTTCCTTCTCTTCGCTCATCATGAGCTTAAAGTAGCGGTCCAAGTCGGTGACGTACTCCGTCTGCCGAGGGTTCTGTTTCTGGCCGAACTTGCCCCACAAGGTGTTTAGGATCCATTTCGCCAGGGCCCGCATCCCCGCGTTGAACGCGATCTTGGCCCACTCCAGCAAGATCCCCGTGTTCAGCAGATAGCTCTCTATAAAAGCCGCTTTCTCGGCGTCGGTGTGGCAGCCGGGCGGCCAGCCGCTCGCCTCTTGCTTCATCTTAAGAAAGGTGTTCACGTAGTCGGTGAACAACCCCTTGGTGTCGGTGGCGGGATCGTATTGTTCCGACTCTGAATAATGCCACACACGGTAGACTTCCAGGACCCGGTAGCCGTAGCGCAGGGCCGCGTGGAGTTCGTGGCTCACCCAGGTCACTGTCAAAGCCCTGGCCTCGTCCTCGTGCGTACAGGGTTCCTGATTCTTTTCTTCGGCGCAGGTCCGGCAGAGGGCAAACAGAAGTTTTTCTCCCACATGGGTTGGGAGGACGGGGAAAAATAACCGGCGTGGCGGTAGAATCTTGAGGTGGATTAACCCCTCGTAGGGTAGGGTGGGGTCTAGATTCTCGGTGAGGATTTCTGGATGGCCCAGCGGAAACCGTTTCGTCTTTTGTACCCAGGGGTACAGGGAGCACACATCCAGCGCCTCCATCCATTCTCCCTCCTGGGCTTCCCAGTAGGTCCTAATCCCATTGGTACGCCCCCCAAAGAAGGCCTTCTTGGGGTCGAGTGGAAGCTGGGCTTGAGGGATGGGTGCGAGGGCGGCGATGGTAGGGTTCAAGGCCATGGCCGCTCTGATGTCGCACTCTCTGGTCTGGACCACGCGGTACCCTTGCTGTTCCAAGTACGCGACTTTGTCCCGGGTGCGGTCAGCCAACGTGCTCATGGTACAATGAAGTAGGGGATGAACTCTGTTTTGGTGGTTACAACGATCACAGCCATGCCAGAAACAACCGTTTATTTCGTAGGCCGTGTGGGTGGCTGCGTGGTACCCATCCAGTTTGTAAGGCCCCACGCGCTTCTCTCCTTCGTTGCCCGCGTGCTGGATCTGAATTCCGTCCCGCCGCTCCACGTGGGCCAACCATTGGAGGGCCAGCGCCGACTGCACATCCTTGGGGCGGTAACCGAGCCGTGGCAAGACCGCAATGGTGTTAGGGCGTAGGAATTTCTTTCGAAAAACCAGGTTGCACATAGAGGCGAGCGTTACGGTCCTGGTAAAGGGATCTATCTCCGCCGCTTTCATCATGATAGCCCGGAACGCTAAACAGGCCCGTTGTAAGATGGCCACATCCCGGTGACAGTAGAGGGCCAGTTCTTTCTGGAAATCAAACACCGTCCCCTTGCCCCGTTCGGTCGCGTGCCAGGCCACTAGTTCTTGTTTGCCTTGAGGACTCAGTGAATCTGGGTCGTAATAATGAAGGTCTGGTAGCGGTCCCACGTACTGCTGGTGTTCTGGTTTGTTAAAAAAGATGGGAAAATCCAGCTTGTTGAGGTTTTCTGTTTGGAAACCGAACGTGACGGGGAATTGTTTGAGGGCTAGCGGGATGAAGAGCAGAGAGTCCTTGAGGACGAGCTTGTAGTCGGGGATGGTCACCACCATAGCCTTACCGCCGCGGAAGAGCACTTTAGGCTTGACGGCATTCTTGAACAAGTACTCCAGGATAGGGTAGGAATCATATCCCATAGCGTTGTGGGCCAGGCACACGTAATTTTCATGGTCCCCCGAGAAGAGCCAATCGCAGAATTGGGTGAGGGCCGTGGGGCCTTTGAACTCTATTTTCCGTGGACCGCATTGAGTGCAGGTGGGTAAATCTGACGTCACACAGATCTCACACACTTTGGAGACTCCCGCAAAGTTGACCCTGTGCTGAGCCTCCAGGGGCATGGCTTCGAAGTCGAAGAAGAGGTACCGGAACTTGTCCTCATTCCCCTCGTCTTCCGCAGCGGCTCTCTCCGTCCCCTCTTCTTCCGCCAGGAGTGCCGTGTAGGCCTCTTCTTCTTCTTCTTCTTCTCCTTCTTCTGTTTCTACCCTGGGGGCTTTCTGGTCAGCCACTTGCATGTAGCACAGATGGTCCGGGGGGACAATAGTGTTGCAACTACGGCACTTGTATTCCCCACACACGTGGACCCCTGGTTGTTGACGGGTCCGGCACAGATGGTCCACGGTCACCCCACACTGGACACAACGGGTGTACCGCTCGCAAGAGCTCCATTCTCTTGTGCACAGAGACCCTCGACCCGACCGGCGGGGTTGGCGACGGCGGTGGTTCTCATAACATCCTTCACTCTTAAACCACCGATGGCAATGGTCACACTTTTTCCAATCCCATTTCTCTCCAGGGGGGAGGGGGGAACAATCCTTGACGCCACAACAAACACAGGTCGTGTCACAGACGTGATGTATAGGACTATTGTAGGTCTTCTTACAGAGGGGGCAAAAGTACTTGGCGTTCAACAACCCACACATATTGGTGATGACGTCATAGTGGTGGTCCTCTGTTTGGTACAGGTAAAGGCGGTGTTGTGCCTCGGGGAGGTGGCCTGAGTAGATAAGGCTGTTCATGTGGGCACGGGAGACCAGATTTACTTCTACACCTTGAGGCCTAAAAAACTCCTGGAATTGCTTAAGCTCTGGTAGCCCACACGGTTGAATAGGCACCCCCGCCTGACGATGGAGTTCCACAGCTAGATTCCTTTGCACGGGCCTCCCCAGTCTTATGTATTGGTACTGTGGATGTTGTTGTGCCTTGGCTAGGGCCGTGACCAATCCTCTGGCCATACACATTTCGTCTACATTTCGTATCCTCAAAATACTTCTTTTAATTTTCTTGAATTTCTCCAAGTCGGTAGTAGAACAGCGGGCCGAACGACCCCTTCCCGCCCTCGGTATTTCCACGTGAAACACGTGGACATGGAAGTTGCCCTGCAGGATGAACTCTTGGTTGGATTGTGTGAGCTCTCCAATTCTGGCCATGACCAGGGCGGGGGTGAGGGTAGACCTCATCAGGTAAGGAAAGGAAAGGGGGTAGTCCAAGCGTGGAGCGTCTAGGGTAAGCCTAACCCGATCTTCTGGGTTTGCGGTCCCAAGAGTGGTGTCCAGGACCCTCTCTATAACGGCGGTCACGTCTTGAAGAGCCTGTACAGGAAAGAAAAAAAAAATCATAAATAAATAAATTTAAAATAATTTTTTTTTTTTTTAAAAATTAAAAAAAAAAAAATTAAAAATATAAATAAAATGTTTTTTATTTTTATTTTTATATAAATGAATAAAAAATTGAGGCTCACTGTAGTAAGGGAGGCGAGAAAGAAAGAAAAACAATTATAAAAAAAAAATAGGAAAAAAATCCACGCGCGGGGGTTTGAACCCGCTCCTTTCCTTTGAGATTCCAAACAGGAGAATTAGAGCCATGCGCCACCGCGCGCGCGGTCATGACAGCCCCTCAAAATTAGTGTAGTCTTACTTTCGACTTACCTCAGCCAGAGTCGCGCGGGCCCGTGTCTTGATTTTCAGTTCGTAGTCCTTGCACGTTGTTTTGAATTTTTTACAGGCTCTCGATCTTGTTTGAACCAGTTCAAATTTTTCTTCGTCGTCGTCCTCGTCGTCCTCACTTTCTTCACTTTCTGTGGCGCTTGTTTTTGTCTTTTTAGCCGCCCCGCCACCCCGTTGTTCTGCCATGCGTTTCCGAGTTGTGGAGGGAAACAGTTCGTTTAACCAGGCGTCTGCATCCCAGAGGGGTTCGGTCTCCTCGGAAAAAACTTCGGCAAGATCTTGGTTACTAATTTCTGGTAGCTCGGCGGGGAGGGGCCACGTTGTGATTAGTTTCTCGACGTCCTCTTCGGTTATTCCGCCCAACTCTAGCGACTCCCCCTCGGGGATGGTAAATGCCTCTTGAGAGGAGGACGGGGTGTCCGGGGGAAACTCCGTGGCTTCGAGGAACGCGTACGTAGCGTCTTCGCTGTGCCAAGGGTTCACGTCTTCGTACGTTGGCCACTCGTTTTCTTCTACGGCTATTTCCTCTACGGGAACCGAAGCGGCAGGCGGGAGAATTTCCTCCGACTCCACGGGGGAGAGGGGCTGTGTGGTCTGTAATGATGAGGCATAGGGATTGTCCACTTTTTCTTCTTCTATGGTAAGGGTGACTTCCCTGCCTTCCTCATCTAGGTAGTTGAAGGTGGACATCGTGGTGAAACTAATCCAAACCAAAAGCCGTCACTCACTTTTATATTTTTTACACTTCTCTCTGATTGGTGCACTTTTCTCGGTCTGGGATTGGTTCCCCTAGAATGAACACCCCTCATGATTGGTGGATTTCGATCCGTTTTTGGTTCTAGCTCGACTCTCTTTATTATTTTTTGTAAAAGAATGCCCCCAAACACCCCCACCCCACCGCTTATTCTTCCGAATTTTTGTGGGCCCTCCCCCGGGAGACCTCACTCTACAGGCCTCTTCAAACCGTTCTCTCTTTCGCGCCAAGGAAACTAGCGAAAAAGCCTTCCCAAAACCGTCCCTCCGAACCAACGTCCACAAAGTGGACCCGAAATAAGAAAAGGGCGCGCAAATATAAGCCTCGGCTTGTGATTGGAGGGTTTAGGCTCCTTTTAGGTTCGCGCCAACACTCCACTGGTTTCCCGAGGGACGCGTTGGGGTTTCAGACGGTTTAGGAGCCCTTGCTCGGAAAGTGTGAAAGGGAAAACAAAAAAAAAAAAGGGGAAAACTAAGAGGGCCGTGAGAAAAGGGTCTGTAGAAAATTTTAGAAAATTTCCCCGATGTTTTCAGGATGAATTTGAGCTTCTTGGACTTCCCCCAAAAATTCTGGTCTCAAGCATGTTAAGGCCTGGTTCAGGGGTCAATTTTTTGGTAAAAACTGTTTTCCTTATTTCAGCACAGCCTAGTATGGTAAGTACGCCAAATTTCTCACGATAATAGGTATCGTCATTCTTGACTACCTTAAGTGGTCTGTGTGTAGTAAAACGTGTCACGTGGTCAGTCACGTGACTTAGAACACGAAATCAGTAAATCAAAAACGCGGCTCCGAGTTTAAAACAGCTAGGATGATGAGTGGATATGTTTAGTTAAGGTTGAAACCTTTTACCTAAATCAACTTAGAAAAGATGACTACAATGTTTCGTTAACGAGTAATTAAGGCGAACATATGCAAAATAGGTCACGTGACTTTTTGTACCCTTAATATCTCCTTATCTTTACATGATAGTCATGTTTTCTAAGCGTGATCGGAAACACTGCGGGAGGAGTAATGTTTTAGCAGGGTTACTTTATATTCATATGTTATCGTCGCAGCCGCATTTCACTTAAACGATTTTATATAATTATGACGTCATCGATCACGTGATACGACAGCCATCCACTTAACAAATTAAGGAAGTTGATATTAGTATTACGGTGTAATTAGTTTTTGTTTAAACTGTTTTTTCTGTCAGAAAACATTTTTTAACGTACATCTATTTTCCCTTAAATGAACCAGGCCTTAACATGCTTGAGGTAAACAACCTTGACCCGAAGTAAGAAAAGGGCACGTAAACAAACTACGTCACACCTTGTGATTGGTCCGTCAAACATCCGGTAACGTTCAACTGGTTTCCCAAAGGTCATACAGGTTTCGGGTCTACAAGAACACCTTTCCCGGGTCGAAGGAAGGGGGAAAAAACGGGGAAAACTAAGAGGGGGTTGAGAAGAAGACCTCCAGAAAAAAAATAGCCAATTTCCACGCTGTTTTAGGGTTGACTTTGAGCTTCTTAGGGGCTCAGAAAAAAAGTTTGGCAAAAAACGTCAAAACCGGATCGAACGTCCACCAATCCTAGAGCCCGTGGCGTAAAACGGGCCAATCAAAACCCGAGAAAGTGCCCCAATCAGGAACCAGTATAGGATCTATAAAGGATAGGGTTGAATGAAGTTCGGTGTCTTTGCCCCTGACGCCTCGAGAAGGTAAGTGTACACGGAATTCGCTCTTGAAATTCAACACGCTTGGTTACTAATCTTTTTTTTTTCCTTTGGTTTCCTTTTTATTTCTACAGCTTACAGAACACACAAAAAGAAAAAGAAAAAGAGACGGAGGATGGCTTACCGAGGGCCTCGTAGGGATAGAGAGGTACGGTCCTGCGGACTTGTTTTTTATCTTGGAACACAACCACTAACTTTTTGTTTTTGTTTTTATAGAATGTACACGGTGTGGACGTGATAAACATGGAACCTGTAAGTTCTTCTCCGTCCCGTCCCCCTAAAAGACAGTGTGTAGCGTTCGGACTCTGCTTAACAGGACCGTTCATTTTTATTGGCAAAAAAATCCCCCGACGCACAATAATTTGATTAATTTTTTATAGGTTTTCTTGGAGGTCCTCTCGGGACCTGCCCGCTCTCGGTAAGAGCGCCTCTTCAGAAACGAATTCCTCTAAAGCATTATTCATACCGTACCTCTTTTTAATTTTTATTTTTTATTTTTTTCTCAGTCCCGTGTTCACATTCATTTTTATACGCATGCTATGGTGTTGAGGATCACAGGCCTCCCCACAGAGATCCTCGCAAAAATTGGGGAATACGTTTGCAACCAACAGAGAATAGACCGGAGGAAGGCCGCCCATCAGAAGGAACTTAACCCTAGTTTATTCCTCTTAAAACATTTGACCGCAGTTGTCCGGGGAAACTACTCATGGGGAAACTCCCGCCAAACCATGGAGTTTGTACGAAATTTTAGCACGTTCACCGGCCCCCGCGCGGCCATGTACGTGGAACCCCTGACCGAATACACTTTTAATTGGTGCGTCTATTGCCGCTCGAATATGACTGTCGCTCGTATCCACTGTAAGGAGGGACTCGTTTACTTCCGTTGCCCCCACCACCTAGTCTATTTGGATCTGGGAGACTGGGATGGTTGGGGACGCTTTCAGTGGCGTAAATTGTATTTTCACATTGATTCATAGTTTTCTATTTTTTATTTTTATAGTGTATATGGTGTGGTGGTGGTGGTGGACTCGACCATGTACCTTTACCCCACATGCCCTGTTGCAGAAGTGTATACTGCAAACCCTGTTTCATTTTGGCAATCGCGGATGCCTTAAAGACTAATGAACATCCTCGTTGTGGGGTCTGCTTTCAAAAAATGTGGCACCGTTTTTTTATTAGCTCGGGGAGCATAATTATTTTTAGACATGGCTCGACCTTAGCCAGTTTTCATTTGCCGTTATCTTCCTCGTTCCGAGAATATTATTCTTATATTTATCCACTGAAAGCTTGGAAGTAGGGGAGTCTTATTGCCATGGAGAAAAATGTATTATCCTCGCCAATCTTTTTATTTTTTATTTTTATAGTGTATTATCTGTGGAGACCTCCCCAACAACCAGCTACCATCCCTCCCGTGCTGCGGGGAACAAGTGTGCACTCCCTGTTTTATAAGATTCGTAGCAAGGTCTCTCAAGTACGATAGGATACCTTTGTGTTATTGCTGTTTAAGTCGGATCGAGCATTCTTTTTTTCTTAGGGCAGGCTCCATTATTTTATTCAATCACATGGACACGTTAGGGGTTGTGACGTTACCCTTGCCAAGACATCACGCAACCCGTTACAATATGATTTGACATTTGACATTTTTCTCCATGGCAATTTCTCTTTTCCTATTTTTATACATTTTTAAAACAATTTGCTTATAATTAAAATTTTCAAATATATTTCAACTATAATAGGGCAATGGCCCAACTCATTGTAATTTTTTAGCTATAAAATAGGGCGATGGCCCAACTCACTGTATTTTTTAATTATAAAATAGGGCGATGGCCCCAACAATTCATGTCAAATAGGGCAATGGCCCAAACAAAATACCATGTAATTTCTCTCTCTCTCCCTACGGGGCCCCGAAATAGGGCCCCTTGTAAATAGTGTATATATTTTTTATTATTATTATTGTAATATTATTATGAAAGATTTGGAAACAAAGTTGTTTTTACCAAACACATGCCTTTTTTATTGTCTCCAATAGTGGTTGAATCACATAAAACCATAAGGTATTATTACATAGTGGTTGCTTCCTATAAGACCACAAGGGTAAAAATCCCGGGGGTCCGGTTTGTCCCCAAAATCTAGGTCTTCTCGGCTCCATGGGTCCCGGGCTATCACTAGGAGGGGGAGGGCGGGGACCCACGGTCATTGTACCCACAGGGGATTCGTAGGGAATCAGGGGTGTCAGTGTAGTCTCTGGGGGACCCCCAGGGGCGTCCCCGGTGGGGTCCCCAGTGGGGTCCCCGGTGGGGTCCCCGGTGGGGGGCCCGGTGGGGGTCCCTGTGGCCTCTCCGCGGGGGACTCCTGAGCCCGTAGTGGATCTATAAATCCCAACCAATCCTGAGCCCGTAGTGGATCTATAAATCCCAACCAATCCTGAGCCCGTAGTGGATCTATAAATCCCAACCAATCCTGAGCCCCTAGTGGATCTATAAATCCCGACCAATCCTGGGCCCGTATTGGATCTATAAATCCCGACCAATCAGGAGCCTGTATTGGATCTATAAATCCCAACCAATCCTGAGCCCGTATTGGATCTATAACAGCGGCAGCCAATCCGCGGCCTGCCTAGGATCTATAACCGAGGAGGCGGGGCCTGTGACGTCACAAAACCTGTGACGTCACAGATTTGCTCTCGACCAATCAGGAGAGGGTATATGATCCCAAGAGGGCCTACTTACTACTTATACGGCTCACACTGACTCCGATCACCTGGTACACGACTCCAGTGACTCGTGCATGAGTCGTCAACTTAGCATGCATGATCATCAAGTTACAAAACATATCAGTTTTGTGGGTTAAACTCGCTGTTTTAGTAAACTTCACGTCAAAACACAGGACTAATAAGGAGCTCTGAAGAGACTGTAGTAAAAATACAAACGAAGACGATCAGAATTAGATTGAAGTAGAGCGTAAGTTCAAGTTCAAGTTCATTTTATTCACACTTATTTCTATTTTGTAAAAGAGATATCACTATAGCAAATAATATAAAATAGAAAAGATGGAGTTAGGTATAAATACATTTTTTAGTTGAAGAGTGTGTAGTGGCCAAAGGAGCAGAAGCTTTCGAGTTGGCCACTACCATTATGAGGTTAATGAGGGAGAAAGATAAGTAATAGTTTAGAGTCTTACAGTGCGTGTGTGGGTATAGAAATTAGGAAAGTGGGGAGAGAAAGAGTAATAGAGAGAGTAGTAGTTTAGAGTCTTATAGTGCAAGTGTGGTATAGGAATTAGAAAAGTGGAGAGAGAGAAATAGAGGAAGTGTGGGATAATATTTACATTGCATAATAAGATATATTTTACATGTTTATGTAATACTGGTATTACGTAATTTCATATTATAAGCTTAATGAAATTTACATAATACTGTGTTCTTTATACTGTTCAGTAACAGAGATATATAACAAGAATAGCAGTACATTACATGTAGTTGTTGTTCTATCATAACTGATTGTCAAGAAGCTAAGACAAAGCACTCGCGAGTTTGTGTTAATCGTCAATATGCCAAGCTGCATGCAAGGAATGCGAAGAACGTAAACCGTTCAAAGAAATGCTTCTCCCCTCACCAATTGAGACTGTTATGGTACCAGTATTCCCTGAATCAAGAAGGAAGCTTAAATGTTGGAGAATCAGGGGCGGATCCAAGATTTTTGAAAGGGGGGTGGCTGTCATATATATTTTGTTCGGGAACATGCATTGCCTCTGTAAAATACTGTAAAATGCTGCAATTTGGCCAGTCGGCAACCAGCCCAAAGTGGGGTGGCTAGCCACCCAATCCACCCCCCCCCCCCCCCCCCACCTAAATCTGCCAATAAGAATACAAACAACCAAGCATATAATCTACACAGTAATTATAGTATATCAATGACGCGCGGATCTTGCCCTTCAGGCGGTATCGTACTGAGTGGCTGCAAAAATATGGACTGTGGTTGGCCACGCAAGGGGATTATGGTTGAAACAGCGAATTAACTCTTTGTCGTCCGATCGTGTGTGAGCTCAATGGGTGAAATCCTGAGTGCTAACTCAACCCTCCCCCCTCAGTTCAAGTTTGGCTAGCCCGGGGTAGTTAAATACTGCTGACTTTTTAAGCCGAGGGCTCAAACTTTCTCCACAATGCCATTAGGGTGAATTCTACGAACTGGTCGACGGTAGGTATTGCAACTTCTGTAGGGTTTCCAATGAAATGTGCTCTAATTTTGGAGAAAAATGCCACTGTCAGAGAGCTTGAGGACATCATTAAGTATGAGGACGGCTGAAATTACTTGGTTTGCTTTTAGTAGGCCTTGTGAGGGGATTTCACAGGGTTTTTCCGTTGTGTTTGTGCGTTCAGACACAGGAAAAAAATATTCACTGAAGGCCTTGAAATCCTGCAGTTGGCATTCTTTTACCCCTGCTCAACCTATTAGGATGTGTTTTTGTCACTTTAAAGCAACGGCTTGAGTCCAAAGCACCGCTCTTGGCTGTAGGGGTAAAAGACTTCTAAAAAAAAACCTACCGGAGTCCCAGAGGGGGATGACCCCTTGTGAAATTTGTGTCCATTACCCAGCATGCAATCGGAGGTGGCAGCAGGAAAATGTGGTTGAGTGAAATGCAGTGCAAACATCGGCGTGGTTCACCGTCGCTTGGTGTGTTTTGTGAAAACAAACCTGCTGGTTGGAAAGATTAAAAAAGGTACTGTAACGACTGAGTGGTTATTTTGTGTTTGCTCTTGATTTCAAGTGCGAATGGGAAGGTTTTTTTGAGCCGATTTTCAGCTCCTCGAAATTCGTGAAAATCGAAGAAACGAAACAATCGCCAAAACAAATGGGCTTTTCCCCATAGTGAAAGAGTCGAGCGATCCCTGTTATAGATCTAACATTGAAGCCATACATCCCTTCGCATAATATCGCAACATCGTCTTTCCAGCATGTCTAGACGTGATGCAATATTTTTTCTAGTAACGGACTCATGCGTCTCCTATTTACAGGCTCGGACGGTAAAGAGTTAAGGTCAATTAACGCTATGAACCGTTGCGAGATTTTGTCCACATTATTTTTATTGGTGCTCAACTCGCTCCGCAGCAAATTTAACTAATTTACGATAGTTTACCGTGGTATGGTTTTGCGTCATAGCTTGTGGATTTCACGAGGCGCCAGCCGAGTTTTCCGGCTTAAATCTACCAAACAATTGCAATAGTTTTTAATTGAGATTAGTCTGTTTTGGTAAAAATTACTGTTTAATCTCGCACAAATTGCGAGAAACTCAACTTTGTGCACAGAAATGAATGTTGTAATTTGTACTTTGAGATTGTTTTGAGTTCAATAAAATATCGGCTTGTTTCTAATCTAAAAAAAAATTGTCGTTTCTTACAGAGACCGCGAACTGGTCTATTGCATATTTTGTAGACTTTTTGGCATTTACTGAGAGTGCATTTGCACCAGTTATATATATTTTCTAATCATGAGATTCTACTGAAAAAGCAATGAGGTTCTGCAATTTCTTTTCCAACTCTGCTATGGCATATCACTTCGAAACTGGGCAATATTACCTTACATCCGCCCGGTGAAAGTGTACCACGTGACCCATTTTGGCCAATGAGAGCACGCGAAAATTTATCGATGGATTATAAGACAAATAGAGTGGGTCTAGATCTGTCTCAGAACTATCGGTAGATAGTTTCCCTTGGAAATTTGATGTTCTTAAAAGTAGTATATAAGCCCTCGAACGCTTATATTGGTTTTGAGCTGGAACATCGAATTTCCGCGGGCAACTATCATCCGTTACAGTTCACCACAAAATTGTGGCGCGCGCTCATTGGCCAAGAGCGATCACGTGACGTGATAGTTGTCGTTCGCGGAGGCAAACTATCAGGTGTTATAATATAGATACGATAGTACGCGCGCTCTGATTGGCTAAGAAGCCATGTTTTATCAGAGTATATAACATGGTTAGCCGTGTTATATAGTTTTCAACTGGCGGTTTCCTTTCATCGCGCGCGTAAATCTATATTATAAAACAGATAAAGAAGCCTTAAATCCATGTTTTATACTATCATAAAACACTCTGGTCATTTGAGAACACTCTAGAAATGTTGAAAGCACGCGCCTTCGGCTTGTGCTTTAACATTTCTCTCATGTTCTCAAATGCCCATCGTGTTTTATGATAGTATAAAACATGGCTAAGGCTTCTTTATTTGTTAATTATAGTTCACCACAAAATTGTGGCGCGCGCTCATTAGCCAAAAGTGATCACGTGACGTCATAGTTGACGTCCGCGGATGCAAACTATCAGGCGTTATAGTTCACCACAAAATTTTGGCGCGCGCTCATTGGCTAAAAGCGATCACGTGACGTGATAGTTGTCGTCCGCGGATGAAAACTATCAGGCGATAGTGCCCGCTGAGAGCGGAAGACGATTTTGTGATGAACAATAACGACAAATAGACTGTGTTTGTCTCGGAACTATCGGCTGATAGTTTCCCTTGGAAATTTGATGTTCTTAAAACTAGCATATAAGCCCTCGAACTGCGTTCTCGGGCTTATATTTGTTTTAAGAACATCAAATGTCCGCGGGCAACTATCAGCCGATAGTTCCTCGACGGACACAGTCTATTTGTATAATAGTGCCTGCTGAGAGTGGAAGACAATTTTGTAATGAACAATAACGACAAATAGATTGTGTTTGTCTCGGAACTATCGGCTGATAGTTTCCCTTGGAAATTTGATGTTCTTAAAACTAGCATATAAGCCCTCTTAAGAACATCACACTTCCGCGAGCAACTATCAGCCGACAGTTCCTCGACGGACACAGTCTATTTGTATAATAGTTCCTCGACAGACACACTCTATTTGGTTAACTCTAATTATAAACTTCGAGTCTAATTGTTAAATAGAAACCGGACTTTGAACCAATTAGAGCGCTTTTTTTTCTGTGGGTTATTTTATAACTCGCTTTAGTATAATTTCATCAGTGAATATAGAGATTCCTGTACTCTGATTGGCCGAGAATTACGCCATACTTCACTATATTCACCTAAAGAGTGCCTGGAGGTGATAATCAACCTCGTTCGCCGGTGTCTTCACGCGCCTAATCAATTAAGAACACCAGGCTGGTATAATATGCCCAATATGTGGACATATTTTGAGGAGTGTCCGCCATCTTGGATTCATCATCGCTGAAGAACAGTGTGATCCCAATAAATTCCATTGTTCTACTTTTTGGCCCAGTTTAGAGATGAATTTGTAGTTGTTTTCAACGAATCTTGAACGCGTAATGCGAAAGACGACATCAAGGGAAGAGGTCAAAACAATGGTACTCTGGCGGAACCCAATTTTGAGGGAAGGGGGGTTGTACCCGGAACCCACCACCTATTTTGGCAAAATCTAGATATTTGACCACAAATATCCTCTTCAATAAAATACTTATTGAAGAAGTAACTATATTTCTTGTTTCTACAGGCTGAGAAGAACGCGTGTCTGCATTAAAATCAGGTATCCCTATTTTACAAGGCGAGAAAATCACCCTAAAAAAAGTGGTACGGGGTATTACCCGCCACCCACTACCTCCCCTGACAAAAGTGGCTCCCATTCGAAATCCATTGTTTTGACCTCTTCCCCAACAGTTTATATTTTAACTCAAAAATGTACGCACTATTCGAAATTCTCCAATCAGTGCGCGCGAAACGTCTAGCCAATCAGCGGCAGAATCCCACCAGCCTGTAGCAGGGGTTCTTTAGACGCCATCTTGGATTAGGCGCGCAAAGAACCCTGGGAACGAGGTTGGGTGAAATGGCCCCTCGCCTATTTACTTGTTTCTCCACAGGCAGCCCATTCTAAATAATTTGTACGATAGGCAACTCGGTTCCTGTAAAAACTAGTGTTGGTCTGCGTCGGCGGGGAAGATAAACGCTGGTATGTAATCAACTAAAGTCGATTGAGGTATGCTAACAGCCGTGGAAAGCGAGTAGCAGCTGACGTTTCGAGCGTTAGCCCTTCGCCAGAGCCTTTTTTATAAAATAACCCAGAGGAAACTCGCGCGCTGATTGGCTGAAAGCCGTGTTTATATGAGAGTCCGTAGACATGGAAATTCGCTGGCACGCGATTGTGAATGAACTGATCAAAATGGGTCTCCCTCTCTTTTCTTCACCTGTCACAGGGAGCCCATAATCTGATTTCCTCAAAAATTAGAGATGCCTGCGGAGGAGGCTAACAGATCACCAGATGTTCAAAAATACGCGAGGTCCGGTTGCCACGGAGTGACGTCATAGGCCTGCTAAATTTATGTCGTCGTATTTGATTTGCAGTTTTATTATAACAGCGTCTGGTAATTACTTTATCGGTTTGCGTACCTTATAGCCTGTGGTGCAAGGATGCATGTGCCTGTTTAGTTTTGGAGACTGGACTTGAACCAAATTTTGACATCATCCCGTTGCCTGTTCCGGTTGGAAGATTTAGTCTGTAGTTCTAAGAATTGATGTGTTCTCAACTCGAAGATCTGCGGTATTCCTGTTGAAAAATCTGATCTTGAAAATGGCGGGCTTTCTGATCGACGAGTGTTCAAAGAGGGTCAAAGAGCATTGCCTCTATACTGTCTATATAACGTTTGGTGTTGTTCCCGTGTTGTTGCCGCTGTAACAGGGTTTTGGTTCCTACCTGATTTGGTTCCTTGTGGAACCAAATCCCTAGGGTTTTCGTTCCGGGCGGAACCGTATTCCTAGGATTTTGCATTAATGAGGCCTATTTCAGCTAGGGATGTGGTTCCTCTCTGGGGTTTTGGTTCCTACCTTTTCTTTTAAGCAAAACAACAACCAAACAGGTGACATAGTCACCGACACAAAACAAACATCACCCGTCCCTTTGAGTGTGTGACGTCATCAGTCACGTGACTTTTAGCAAAATCGTTTATAACTTGCCTAGGTTTAGCAAAACAACAACCAAACTGCTGTCACATAGTCACAGACACAAAACAAACACCACCTGTCCCTTTGAGTGGTGTGACGTCATCAGTCACGTGACTTTTAGCAAATCGCTTTATATCTTGCCTCGGTTTAGCAAAACAACAACCAAACTACTGTGACATAGTCACAGACACAAAGCAAACATCACCCAAACTAATAATTTGTACAAGGAATGCTTAGAAAAATCTCAAACTGTACTGAAATGGTCAGGCTTATTGTACTTTGCGAAACGAAACGAAACTGTACTTTGCGAAACTGTACTTTGCGAAACTGTACTTTGCGAAACTGTACTTTGCGAAACTGTACTTTGCGAAACTGTACTTTGCGAAACGCGTATTTAAGCACTACTGGGAACAGCTTAAAACAATAATCTTAGTTTATACTTACTTTCACATATATAGCGCCGGGTAGACTTCTTTAGTTGCTCCTTTGTACGAACAAAACTCCTCTTTACAGTTCAGGCGATCCGGCCGGCCATATTGCAATAGTAACCACGCTAACTGGAATAGTAACCGCGCAGACACGACAACGAGGCTGCCGTTGATATTTGTAACAATTTTTCCCACACGAAAAGTTGGTAATGCTTGATATCTCAGACGGCAGAACTCACTTCCGTGAACGACGGGTCGGGGGTTCGAACCTCGGCGCTGAATTTTTTTTTCTTTCCTTTTTTTTACTGGATAACATTTTTAGCTCTCCTTTCCTCGTTCTGGTATTTTTATTCATAACGAAATAAATAATAACTTAAAAAATCATAGCCTTTCAAAGCGATCGATAAGAGATTCAAACAGCTGTTTTAGTAGTGTTAGATATTTATATAGGAAGCTTAAAAGGCATAATCGAAAGGCTAAATACAGTGAACGAATCACACTACATTTAATTTCAACATATCCGCCGAGGTAAATAATTTTTCACGCCAAAAATGTTACCACTCAGTCGACAGCGCGCGCTAAAAGGTGGGACGGCCGGGATTTTTTTTTTACATTTTTTTTATCGACCAATATCAGAGATAAACAAAGCCTAGTCAGGATTTGGAGTCAGGATCCGACTCAGGATCCGAGTCAGCCGGTATCCGAGTCAGGATTCGAGTCAGGATTCGACTCAGGATTCTTTCGAGTGTTGTAAATCAATCTATCGTGACCATGTGATAGTGTCGATTTCATTTAATACACAAATGCGGGTGTACGGCGAGAAAATGCTACAATACTAAAAACTCAAATTGCATTAAAAGAAATGCAAGTCTGTATTAAACGAAAGTTAAACAGGGAAGAGCCCTGGGGAAATAAATAAAGCTGAGAAAAGTTCCGGGGGAAAGAAACTTCTGCAGCGCTGAGAACTTTGAGAAAGGCTTTAAAAAAAGTTGGAGCTCTTACGAATCGTCAAATTGTAGCTGAGTCTATCAAATTTATGCAGTAGATCAATAGCCTTTTTGGCAATTGTCCCAGTGTTCCAAACGATCTTTCATTTGTGTTTTTGTGTATTTAATTGACTAGCTCCGTTCCAGAGTCTTTGAGTGTCTCCGGCACTCACTGATCGCGCCTTCGGCGTATGCAACAAAATGCGGTAAACTTTGTGAGAAGGACCTCTAGCACCCATGGTACTTTTGTAGGCTAACCGGTACACTAATCGGTTACCCTAAAATCGATATCCTTTCTTTTGCTAGAGTTGGTAAACTTGGAAAAACCATGGGGTTATCTTCTGATCGAAGGGAAGACACGTTTTCATTGTAAAAGCTGCTCGAACAACTGAAAGCGACACAGTGATTTCCTGCTGTTTAGGCTCGTCCACTTGTCAACAAAATCGAAAGAAACTGCTAAACGCTATTAAAACAGCTGTTTGAATCTCTTAGCTGAGAGAAGGGTTGATGGTGCATGATGCAACCTGAATTGTTTTCGATCGATCGCTTTGAAAGGCCATGTTTTTTTAGTTATTATTTATTTCGTTATGAATAAAAATACCAGAACGAGGAAAGGAGAACTGAAAATGTTATCCAGTAAAAAAAGGAAAGAAAAAACATTTCAGCGCCGAGGTTCGAACCCCCGACCCGTCGTTCGCGCAAGCGAGTTCTGCCGTCTGAGCCATCAAGAATTACCAACTTTTTTTATGAGGGAAATATTGTTACAAATATCAACGGCAGCCTCGTTGTCGTGTCTGCGCCGTTACTATTCCAGTCAGCGTGGTTACTATTGCAATATGGCCGGCCGGATCGCCTGAACTGTAAAGAGGAGTTTTGTTCTTTAAAAGGAGCAACTAAAGTAGTCTACCCGGCCCTATATATGTGAAAGTAAATATAAACTAAGATTATTGTTTTTAGCTGTTCCCAGTAGTGCTTAAATACGCGTTTCGCAAAGTACAGTTTCGCAAAGTACAGTTTCGCAAAGTACAGTTTCCGCAAAGTACAGTTTCGCAAAGTACAGTTTCGTTTCGTTTCGTTTCGTTTCGTTTCGCAAAGTACAGTAAGCCAAATGGTCAATAAAGTCATGAAATCGAATCTTACCTGTGTGTTGTGAAGTTGTTCATCATCACCACTGATGTGTTTATATTTGGTATGGGTTTATTTTGCTTTTTCCCTCCCTACTGATAAAAAGAGAGAAGGAAGGACACACGAGACTCCATTAGGTCGAGTGTGGCGAGGCTCCGAGGCCGTTTCTATTTTTCACAAAAGGTTCTTGGGTCTCCCCTGCAGAGATTCCACCGTTCAGCGATTGAGCATAATGACTTCGTTCTCCGAATCTCCGCGAAATAAACGAGGAGGCCGTTGGATTTCGTCACCAAAGAAAAGCCGTTAAACGAACGTCTAATCTGATGGATCCATGGCTCGGTACATGCTTGATTAGCTACAGAAACTGGATCGATTGAATAAGTGCTAGACTGAGGAATGTGAGAAAGAGTTCCTGGAAAAATTTGGAAAGTTTCGATTTTCGAAGAATTCACGAGGCCTCGAAGACTCGCCACACTCGGCTAATGGAGGGTCTGAATGGGGTTAACTGACTACTGACAAACGGCCTTAAAAATAACTGACAACTGACAAATGATGATTTTTTACTGACAACTGACAACCGAAAAATAACTGACAACTGACAAATTTGTTTTTGTGGGTCAAACATTGTAAATTTTCTCTAGTAATGATTAACTAGGGCTACATGTAACTGACAACTGACAAATGGCCAAAATTTTAACTGACAACTGACATGTAGACCCCCCCCCCAATTCAGACCTTCCTAATGGCATCTCGTGTTTCCTACATATACCTTCTCTCGTCTTATGTAGGGAGAAAAAACTAGACCAAAAATAAACACATCAGTGATGGTGATGAACAACTTCATAACACATAAGTAATATTTCATGACTTCATTGACCATTTTAGTACAGTTTCAGATTTTTCTAAAATTTCGCATACATTAGCCTTGTACAAATCATTAGCTTGGGCTGTCTGTGGTTTCTCACGAAGAAATAAATAATATGCATGAAAGAAAATGCATATTCAAAACCCACCAAAGAAGCAACTAAATAAGTATGGCTTAACTTGAAGCTTTTTTTTATCCACAAGCCTTTAAGAAGGACACGCGCTATAAAAGGGAAATATCCTCCCGGCTTCTCGCCCTTTGGGTTTCAAATTCAGAACAGTCTGAAGGCGGTTAATCGGGGAGTTAAACTACCTTGTGTGGTGCCATTTATTAAAATTTGAGTACTCTCTCGAAGTCGGGCAAATACTTTTTGGCGAATTTGTTGTTCAGTCTTCAGACTTTGTGACTAGTTCTAGCAGAACTCAGAAATCTTGATTAAAATTTTACTTTGCAGTGAAACACTCGTCGTTCCATTTTAGACGTCATTTCGGTGATTAATAAGAGTGCAGTGTCAAAATGTATAAATTATATATTATAACTTCTAGCGAATCTACAGGATTTCTCGTAATACGTCAATATATATATAATTGATCTTGAGACTTCACTCACTTGTTCTTTGTGGTCTTCTAGCTTTATCTCTGAAGAAAAATTGAAGCCATTTCGCCTGAAATTGAGAGAGTATGAAAGAGCGGTTTGAAATGTTTTATTTCCAATCTTTGAAAAAAACACTTGTACTCGTTCGAATTAATCCAACATTTTACTCGAAACCGTATGATTACCTATATAATTGCACTCCTCTCAGTTCTACTGACCATTATAAATCTTAATCCTTCCGCATCTGGGAGAGATTGCAGTATCACCACGTGCAATTATATCGTTATCGCCTTTCCTCGCATTGTAGCTACATTTATCTGCTGCGTGATCGATCTATATCTTCGGGATAATGTTCACGAGTATATGGCAACTGAAGGGGGTGGTTTAGTGAACAAGTAGAAATAGTCTAAAGTGTCATATATATATAAATCATGCAGGTGTTTTAATTTTATCAGAGATCTCTGAAGAATAGTTGAATGGGCTACATATAATATCTGCGCAAATCGACTTATTTTTAATCTATACCTAGTAATTAGCAGTCCTGTGATCTTATAATGATCACGCCACTCAAACCTGTTTCTTCTTCTTCATTAAAATGGGAAAAGAAGGTTGAGCTTCAAAAAACCATCCACAAACAAAACCCAATTCACTAGACTTTTAGCTACGACCATAATCCAGTTCGGTCTGGGAATATCCTTTGTCGTTTGCTTGCATATCAAATAACGAGTGTCGATTTAGAGGTCTGGGACCTAGACACCGCCATTTTGAATGTGCTGGCCGCTCTTCCAAATATGGAATATGGAATTTTCCTAATATGGAAGAGGCCGCGGGAAGTTCAAAACGACACTTTTACTTGCTATTTTCTTGATATGGCGGTTGGTGACAACCTTTTTGAAATAGGTGTATAACGTGAAAAAACGTACTGTAACTCATAATACACTGCCACCCCACCCCCACCCCCCGGTCTCAAAATAATAACTTTGTTTGTGTTCTTATTTCGTATCAATCTTAATTCTGCTGTCAGCCCGTTTTGTTCCGGTCCACGCAACCCCGTACAGAAAAAGATGGCGGCTGTACATTTGACCACAATCCCATGCTAACCTAGCACAGTCAAAATAACACTTAGCAATCCACTATTCTCGTCAGTGACAGTGTATTGGCAACAGCATTTGTACTGGCTTAATTGTTTGTGAGATTTTCAAACTCTCTACCGCGATTTTATAACGGATTTAATGATTTTCGCGCGCAAAGGATTGTGGGTAATAATAAAAGCCGCCATCTTTGTTTGTAAGTGCAAGGCCTCTATGTAAGAACCGGCGGGATCTCCCTGAGGAATATATCTACTGCAAGATTTATTGTCTAACTGTACCTTAAACTAGCTTATACGGACGTGCAATACTGACGTATGAGGTCAACGCCTGTAACTAACCGGCGGGCCTTGGGAGCCTGATCTAGAGCGGAGAGGAACGGGTAGTAAAATCTCCCTCCTCCTAATTTTTTTCGAATTTTTCTCCCCCCTCCGATCCCTAGTGAGTTTTAAACATTTCTCCCTAGAGCATGAATGTAGATTCCATTTTCTCCCTCCTCCGGCCTGTATGCTAAATTCTCCCTTATCCCTAGTTTTTCTCTATATTTCTTCCTCCTCCCTAGCTATTTTTAGCCGTTCCTCTCCGCTCTAATCTATAAGACTGCACGCTTTATTGTTAGGCTCAGCCCTGAGGGTTAACATTAGCTTAAACCCACTTAGACGTGAGAAATGAACGAGGGTTAAGGTTGCTCTTTTGAATTCAGTTACAATATTAATGTCAAACACGGCTTCATGCAATGTTGATGGTAGTTGTGTCAGTGTGCGTCTGTACAGAGGTCACTGTGTTTTGGGTCGAGGGTCTTTTTATATAAATAATTTCATTGCGATTTCTAATGAGTCAACATGGACATATAATTCTCACAGCTGGAAATAAGTATAGATACTGATCTATTGGCTCTTGCTCTGTTTTTCGTTATTTTATGTATTATCTGGCAATGTTTTTTGGGAAAAAATAATCTTAAGTTCCCCACCTCGAGTACTGCTCAGTCTGCTCACAAACTCTTCGCTATTTCGAGTAATTATATAAAATACTTATTCTTCTATTGAATACTATACGAGTTGCTGTCTCGCCTTTATTAAGCCGGATATCTTGAATATAAATCGACTTATATAGCCTCCTTGAAACTATATTAAAACTGGATGCTTAATTATTTAAATGTTCCACAGAAGTGGTAAAATCTTTTCTTCAGGATCTGTTGAATAGACCAGTTCGCGGTAAATTCCGACATTTTGAAAGGGGTGGAAACATTGCGCGAAATACGGTGTTTGTATGGAAATCCGATGCCAAACTAAAATCCGTAAAATCGAATTTCTGAAATATTCTTCAGATACAAACTTAAGATACCAGGTAAAAGATTAACATATCGAAATTTGAGGGATGTAGCTGTGCTGGGAAGCGTGCAATCGTGTTTTCAGTTTTCCATACATTGTTTGTAAAAACGAGTCAAAATTCCGGGTGAAAATTTACAGACAATGTATCGAAAACGGAAAACACGATTGCACGCTTCCCGGCACAGCTACATCCCTCAAATTTCGATATGTTAATCTTTTACCTGGTATCTTAAGTTAGTATCTGAAGAATATTTCAGAAATTCGATTTTACGGATATTATTTGGCATCGGATTCCCATCGATTCACATACAAACACTGTATTTCGCGCCATGTTTGCACCCCTTTCAAAATGTCGGAATTTACCGCGAACTGGTCTATTATTAGTAGTTCGAAACTAAGTCTGATAATATCGCACTTTACCATTTGAAGGTAATGAAGTGACTCCCTTCAATCCTCTCAGTACTTCTAACATGTTTGTTAATCCTTTCCAAAACCTTTTTCACCGATTACATAGGAGATATACTTCCTTTCCAAAAGCTTGTATTTCAGTTTTTTCATGTCCGAAAACGTGACTCATGAAACGGCCGAAACATGTCAGTTAACATTGAACAAACAACTGACATATACATTTACCTTCAATGATTCAATCATGAGAACTACAAAACAGCCTATCAGTTAAAAAAACTGAGCTGCCTATCTGATGTACGAGATAGATTTGCTATATTCATTAGAGTTTGGAGATTCGAAGCCGAGTGCAGGAAGGGCGAATTATTTTCACAAGTTTGTTAATCATTTTTGTAAGTAAAAGAAAAAATCCTTAATTTATGAATTTGCGTATATTTAATAAATATTAAAAAGATAGGTCTCCATGTTCTAATTAAAAATATTGATCTTATGCTCGTTATTTGTACTTTCTTTGATGTAGCGGAAATGTGTATGTTTTTTTTCTATCATTACTGAGATCAGGTATTTTCACCTGCTTAGAAGCTCTAAAGGGATACTATTAACTATATCAGCCACACAAAACAATAATATGAGAAATGGGAAAATTATTAACTGTGTCCAACATTGAACTGGAATATAGAAGAAGTATTTAGGAAAAACATGATTTTGAAAGGAAATTTCTACAAAAAGGTTATCGCGTGAACGTAATATAAACACATATTATGCGAATATGCTGCTAATTATGGTTTTATAAAATTAACTGATGAACTGGAAATAATCTAACAGCCTGTTACATCAATTTTTTTCAACAAAAGTCCTACATTAATGATCAGTCCAAATAAAAGCGTTTCTCAAGTAATTAATAATTACAAAGAAAAACGCAGCAGATTTGACAGCCAGACTGCTTGAAATTAAAGAGGTTGACTTGGCTTTTTGCAACTAGTTGCAGAGTGGAAGTCTTGAGGGCTCTTATATCTTACTTCCGCCCTCCCATCAATTGACCCGCAGTAGTGACTGACAAGCTATCATGTAATTGAAGTGACACTATTTGACTAACAGCGAAAACCTGTGCGTGTGTTCTATATCAGATGAAAACAATACCAGTTTGAAACCGGATGCCAGGGGTTTTCATTATTTCTCGCTAATTGTCACGCTTCTTTAAACGGAGGGCGCTCAGAGGGAAAAGGCGAGTCCACTCTCAACTCTCAGTTCACTCTCAGTTCACTTCCTGGGGTTCGACATTACTTCAATCGAGACTACAAGACGTGCGGACTAAAGTACACTGGTAAGATATCAAGCCAACACGGACATCTGTTGAAACCTTTTTGGTGTTTACATTGCTCACAGATCCCATAGCCATCTTTCTTAGCTATAAGCTAAGCTTTGCAGATTAGATAAATGGATTTTTTTTTCTTACGGTCTAAAGGTAAAGCAGATTATTTTCGGAATATATCTAATTTTCATACTAGTTTGATAGCCTAAAACTTAACCTGAATTCGAAATTACAATCATATATATCAATTCCCCAAACCTAAGTACTCTAATATCAGCTTCATCGGTATATTTTTCTAACATATTTAACGTTTCACAAAACTGAATGATGAGAAATGGTTTGGATATAGCGAGTCTGTGCAATTTCATTTATTGCTTTTTTCGGATTTCCACTGTTTTGAAACAAGATATATCTTGGTTATAGTATATTTTACAACAACCGCCAATTTTCTCGCAATCTGATTGGCTAATTTTCATATGCAATATTTTAACAGACGCGCGGCCGGCTCAGTTCGAAGCGGGCTTTGCAAAGATTGGTGAATTCAGGTTGTGTACACATCTGTTCCAAAAATCAAGAAAATGAGGATTTTAAAAGCATTTCATCGCTGGGAAAAGTTAATCGGTGAGTCAAACTTCCTTGTGTGGTGCCATTTGTCAAAATTTGAGCTCTCTCTCGAGTCGAACAAAGCATTTTCGGCTAATTTGTGATCGACTTTGTGACAAGTTCGACCGATCTTTTAGAACTAGAACTGAGAAATGGTCTTGAATTAAATACGTAATCTTCTAGTTCGTGATTAAAATCTCTTATTCAGGATATTTACATAACGTTCTTAAGTATAGAAACAAACAGTTTAGAGTAGCTTAGGTATTTTTCTAGAGTTCGGGAAAGCATAAAGACGTGTTTACGTTTTGGACTTTTCGACTCGAAAGGCAGTTGTACACACTCATTTGAAGCTAAAAGTGTTTTGTTGTTGTAAAAAACAAATTGAAGTTAGTTTTTTATGTGTCTGTCCTAAAGACGCCTCGTGGATCCACAGCGGAGCGGTGCTGTGGAATAGCTTACCATTAAATTTAAGACAGGCGTCGTCACTGACAACCTTTAAGTCACAGATACATTGCCACACTTTTCAGAGTGTTTAACCCAGTTTCAGGGACTCCCATATAAAAGGGGTAGGGATGCTCGTCGGACATTTTCGGCGATTTGACCCCTAAGAGGTACTAAAATGGGCGTAGCTCAAGCTTATTTTGACCCCTAAAAGATAATAGAAATGTAAATTGATAACAGCTTTTTTGTTCAATTGACACCCGACCCCTAAATGGTACCGCTTTACATAGAAATGTCTGTGTTTGATGGTGGATACCCTAAGTGGTACCAAACTCCTGACTTTTACCCCTAAAAGATACGACGAGCATCCATGTACCCCTCACATAAGGGGTCCCCCCCCGGGGCTCGAACGCTCGTGCTGGTGAAAATGCGTGGTGTTCGCAGCGGTGGTAAAATATACGTGATCGCCGTAAAAACAAGATCTAGATGCTTGCCTGCATGCTCGCAAATGCTCCAATCAACCAATCTCTAGCTCTAATATACCCTGGATACCAGAGGCTCGAAATCGTCGGGGCGAGCGAAGCGAGACCAGCTGAAAGGCTTGGTTTCAGCACGATAACTCCTTCGGGGAATCAAAACACTTTCGATCGCGGCATCGCACATTACAGTATATTAGTACCCGAGCCCCTCTGGAACCAGGGTAGCTCTAATATGCAGTCACATAATATTTTTCCAGAATTTATTTTGATACTAATTGATCTTCGATTTCATGTGACTTGTTTATGATTTTTTGAAAAGATCGAATTATTAAACACTCGAATCGTTTCCCCGAAATATATCGTTTCGTTCTATACCTAAGTACGGCATTCATTAGATGGTTACCTGTATGGATTGTGCACACTTCTTAACGCTCTCTACATCAGGATTAGCTAAGGGATAGCTTGTTTTTACGGCACGCGAGCACGAGCAATATCGGCTTTTCTGTAGTTCTTCAGTATTTTTTTTCGTGTCACAGGTAGCCCAATCCGAAACTGATTTGAGTGACAAAACTAAGAAGAGCTGGGAATGGTGGTAAAATATAAGTTTAGCTAGCATTTGCATTTCCCTTCCAAGTAGTATAGTATGTTTTTCAGTTTTAAGGAAGGAAGCCACATGGGAAAGGAGGAACTATGATTTTCCCTTGAGGGCTTTACTTTCGTGATACATTTTTTGCGCCGAACCAGAATTGAAATTATTATTTTAACGAATTCTCGTAAATCGGCTTATTTAAAACAAGGAGACAAACAACGTAGGCAACTTTGCCCGGCTACGTTAATTGGTTAACTGATATTGAGTTTGAAGACTGGTTATGTCACTCAACAGATTACAGACCAATCAGAAGCGATTCTGCCAGTACTTGGCCTATAATGTTACTGCTAGAATTATATGAGATTTATTTGTAATAGTACACTGAAGTCCATGCCCTATTTAGAAATAATATTTCATTCCATCAGAGAATTATACGAAAAAAATATGAACAAATAGCAACACAATTTACTTGCGAAACATTAATTGAGCCAGATTGTGCTTTTTAATTAGATGGTGCTGCGACTTAATTGCACGTGCGTCATTGAGTTAGTTTTGACTCATAAATAGGCCCTTTGCAGCTAACAAATCAAGTGGTTCTACTGGAGAGCAAACAATATCTGGCTTTGCACGAGATCGGTAGTGTTAAGCAAAACCTGTTTGTAAATGCTATTTTCCATCTCCAATCGATTGTCGATCTTTCTAAAACAGCGTTTTTAAAGATAGCTTGCTCTCCAGTATCAATGGCAACACCCTTCCCATGGGGATCACGAGCTCAATTCATTCGTTAATGAAGTATTATTTCAGCACGCACGTGACTGTTAGTTGCAAAGGGCATATTTCTTGACGGGAAGCTTTGTTTGTTTCCGACGGCTCGAAGCCATCCTCTGCTTAAAACATTATATCATGGATAGATCAGAGCTCAATTTTCAGTACTTTCGGGGAAACACGAGAGTGCATAAACTCTCGGGGATGAAGAGCAGCGGAAATGGAGCCTATGGGATACACTAACTCCATGTTAATTGCTCACATTCGCTCTGATTAATGATATGATATCTGCGTGAAAAGTCAAAAATACTCGTTACCATATCGGTGTTTATCGAATGCACCATCGGGTATTACCCACACGCTCTCACATTCCTATTATTGCTATCGTATTATATTTAGGCACAGATATAACCAAACAAACACAGTACGTGCTTTAAATAGACATTGTTCAGATTAGAGTACGCATGATGCGGCTTTTATCCAAAACATTTTCGCTTTGACGAAAGGCTAACGCTTGAAACGTCAGCTGGTACTCCCTTTATCCTAGCGTCAGAAGTAAATACGAGAAGTGACCAGTCAAGTTGAGACAGTTTTTGAGGTTATGAATGGCTAAATTTTAAACGTATCGATCCATCCGTTACCCTGGGTGGCCCAGAGGTTTGTTCTCTCACTTTAACTTTGGATTACACACACATATACTTTTATTTCATTTTTACAAATATATATATATATACCCTCCAGCGTGTAATAAAAACAGGTTACTACACGGAAAGTTGTGTAACACGGTTGGGTACTTTAATTTTACGAGTCGGTTTTATTTTTTCTATCCTGAAAGGCGAGAAAAAATAAAATTGACGAGTAAAAATTCCCAGCCGTATTACACAACTTTTCGTCCAATAAATTGTTTAATATACGACAGCTAAAACGAACAAAAAAAAATTGTGTTCGCTTACATTACTGCGCTGTTTGAAGAACATCTTGAGAGAAGAATTCTCGAGGAAAGAAACCTCTCAGACGGGGGCGGGCGCGCACTGAAAAAAGTTTTTTTCGAGCGCTAAAAGCTGATTGGCTGTTACTCAAACAGTCCCATTTCGAATGGCTCGCGTGCTTAAGTGTTGAATAAACCTGTGCAAACCTGTTTGCAACCCGTGTAATACGGTCTCATATTTGCACTCGTTTTAGCCCGTATTTGCACTCGAAAACGCCAAGTCGTATAATAATAACAAGAGCCCATCTGGGCTTTCACTCGGGCCACATGAGATTGAAGATGAAATACACTTTCATTTGAAATCCTTTTAGTAATAACCGAAGGAAAGAATTATTAGCTGAATTTAGCAGTCTTTAGGAGTGGCCGGTAGCGCGGTGACATGCATTCTCTGCTCCCCTAGTATATATATTTCTCGTGTATGCAAATTAAAGAAGTTGACCTCTACTTATTCATGTACCGCACGCTTACAATTTAGTCTGCTGTTCTCCAGGTTCAGAGTACTAACAGGTGAGCGAGTGTCTCAAATATATGTTTATATTTGTCCCATATTATAAGTTGTATCCTGTCCACCTATGATGGAGCTATCAAATGATATATTTCTCTACTGTTCATTCTACCCTGCGGCTCTTTATCGCAGCTCGCGTCCATATCAGGTATTTATTAACTGAAATGCCTGTTGGTTATATACCCTCCTTCCAAAAACTGATCTGCTCATTATATTACAGAACAATAAAGGGAACTGTTGGAAGCCTTTAATTTCTCGAACCAAAACCTCGGCCGTGAGAGGATTCTTGTTTAAGTTGATATTGCTTCGCTCATCATAAATTATTGTGTGGGAGTGTTTATTTCTCCGGGGTATTTCACGCTCAAAATTACAGATCACGGTGTTTGCGCTGGTATCTATTATGACCGAGAGTAAAATGAAATGTGGCATAAAACCTACGAAACGTACCTCAAACAAGAATACCGTCCGATGGCAAAATCTATCAGCGCCACGAGGTCAACAAATCGACAAAGAAATGCAGATATATAAACACGCAATGATTTCAACCTCACCGTACCTTAATTCATGACCTGACAAGACACTGTTCAGTTTCACTTTCACTCTCAGCTTTGCTCTTGAGTTTGAGTTCGGCTTTGTTAAAGACTTCTTATTCAGTTGTATGGTATTGTGCAGTATATTTGAGTATACCAATCCACAGAGATTCCAATAACAAAGCCGTGGCGAAAGAGAAGCTTAAACGAGAAATATTTTGTCCTCCTAGAAAAACACAACATATTGCCCTTTCTATCGAAGAAGCCTTGGTTTCAGCAGAAAGGAAAACGCTAAATTCCAATTCGATATGTGTGGATCTTTGAGTCCTTCAGGTCCGGGCGTCGTGTCGTATATAAAATCACAGGCCATCTGGGTAAAAAACGCGGTCCTTCGGCTCCGACAAGAGCGCCAGTTGCAATATCCTGAGCCTGTTGGAAGGCTTTCGCACGAGTGAAGTTAAATAAAACATTCAACTGGCTTACATTTGAGAGATGAGACTCCAAATTTGAGAGAGCGGATTTGCTCGCGGATCCACCATTTTGATTTACTGTATTAAATTATGTAAATAAATTAACCTGGCGAGTGTTACGTGACCAGCACAGTGCGATCTGATTGGTGTGAATTTGGCCCCCTTTAACGCATGCGCTGAATGCTTGCTACACTGAATAAAAAAAAATATAGCCCAATAGCGCTTTACAATAAGATAACGTAATATACTAAGAAACTTTAAAAAAAATAGTAATAGCAATAATAATTATTAAAACGATAAAACTAGGTTGTAATTTACATATAGGCTTGGTTTTAATCTGGGTTTTAAAATCTCCTATAGATGAACATTGTCTAATTGGTGCTGGAAGTGCATTCCACAGTCTTGGAGACGCCACAGGCTCTGTTCCCCGTATGTTTTGAGCTTTGTAGTAGGAACCCTTAGGAGGTTCTTTGAGGAGGAACTTAAGCGTCTCTGAGGAGCATGACGACGTTGGAGAAGTTCTGCTATATACATAGGGGCCATAATTCGATTTAGAGCATTAAATTTTAACAGTAATACCTTATATGTAATACGTTCCCTAACCAGTAGCCAGTGCAACTGTTTAAGGATGGGTGTTATATGGTCAAATTTCCGGCCGCTATCTCAGCCCATCACTAGTCGAGCAGCACAGTTTTGAACACGCTGTAGTCTATCTAAGAGACGAATTACAAATCTCTATTTTCGTTTAGAAATGGCTAGTCGAGGCTAGGGATATCGGAAAGGAACACAACAGAAAAATAAGAATAAATAATTTCATAATAATGCATATATAATATTTAACGTTAAACACACACATATCTATCTGTGGTGTAGCCGGTATGGAAAGAAAGGAGAAAATGATAACACTTAATTTACAAAATATAATTAATTTGCAATATAATATATCATATTAATGATGTAAAGCGAAAATGTAAATTAGATGGAGTATTCCGACTGAGTGACGCTCTTATTTAGTAAGGATTGTACGACATACTATTTTTAGATTGCTTTTGAAACTAGTTTTACCTAAATATTTTAAGCTGTTTGGTATTGAATTCCAGACATTAGCACCCATTCTACAAAATGTTTTATGTTTCTCCAGTCTGGAGCGTTCGATATAGAACTCGTTGGAGCTAGTCACGAAGTTGGTATTTGTGTACCTTACTTACTTTCCTAAATATATTATGTGTTGAATATTGGGTGGAGGAGATTTTGATGAGACATCATATATTGAACTAGCAATAGAATTAAAGTATAAAAAAATCGATGGGCAATATGTTAGACTGGATAAAGTAGGGAATCGTATGCTCATCTGATTTGAGAGGCAGTAGAACCATGCAGCGTATCCAACCATCTACCTATATCCATCATCTATCTAACGTATTTAGTTTGTTGTTATATACATCCATCTATCCATTTTTTGCACAACCCAGCCGACAACTCGTCATGTGATTGGCTAGCCAGGCGCCGTCTACCGATCCAAAAGAGGACGGAGCGCGCGCGGCAGACAAAAATCACTTAGAAAGATGTTTTTAATTTTGCGATTTTTTTCACAGATTTCTCGATCGCTAAGTTGATAGAACAGTGGCTTGGTTACTGCTAAAACAATTAGGCTTCTCGCTCTTGGGGTCGCGTGGAACTTCTCGAAACGAATGACAGTATTGGCCTACCCAACGATAGAAAACATCCTAACCTTTAGAAAGTGCAGTACAAAAACAATAGAAGTATAATATTATGGGTGCAATCAGAATACAGGCCTCGATAGGTTCCGTGCTTCTCCGCTCTTGGTTTCTGTCGACTATGATAGTTGACTCTGGCCTGCACCCCTCGCCTAGTATCTGCCAAGAGAAACCTCGAGCTCGCCGTCTAATGGTTAAATATATACCAAGTAAATACATTACACACGTGCTTACGTTACTCTGGCCTGCGCCCCTCGCCTAGTATCTGCCAAGAGAAACCTCGAGCTCGCCGTCTAATGGTTAAATATATACCAAGTAAATACATTACACACGTGCTTACGTTACTCTGCCCTGCGCCCCTCGCCTAGTATCTGCCAAGAGAAACCTCGAGCTCGCAGTCTAATTGTTAAATATATACCGAGTAAATACATTACACACGTGCTTACGTTACTCTGGCCTGCGCCCCTCGCCTAGTATCTGCCAAGAGAAACCTCGAGCTCGCCGTCTAATGGTTAAATATATACCAAGTAAATACATTACACACGTGCTTACGTTACTCTGGCCTGCGCCCCTCGCCTAGTATCTGCCAAGAGAAACCTCGAGCTCGCCGTCTAATTGTTAAATATATACCGAGTAAATACATTACACACGTGCTTACGTTACTCTGGCCTGCGCCCCTCGCCTAGTATCTGCCAAGAGAAACCAAGAGCTCGCCGTCTAATTGTTAAATATATACCGAGTAAAAACATTACACACGTGCTTACGTTACTCTGGCCTGCGCCCCTCGCCTAGTATCTGCCAAGAGAAACCTCGAGCTCGCCGTCTAATTGTTAAATATATACCAAGTAAATACATTACACACGTGCTTACGTTACTCTGGCCTTTCACACTCCGTATGCATGGCTGATTGGGAAAAATACAGCAAGTTTGTAGCTTTATCGTACCGTACAGTTACATAACCGTACCGTAACCCAACCGTACCGTAACTCTGTAAAGCCTCATCTATATTTTCCTTGACAAGTTTTTATTTGCTCGGGTGTTCGGCAAATCACGACAAGTTTTTCCTTGACAATTCTCCTTGTTCAAAAGCTGCCATACAAGGAGACTTTCCCGCGTGTCCCGGGGGGGGGGGGGGGGGGGGGGAGGGGGGAGATGTTGTATATCAGTTGAAGGTGGTTGATGTGGACCATGTACAGTTTCCGATCATCAATATCCCGGATGCATGGTTCAAAGTATTAAGCAGCTTCTTGTAATTGTGAATGTAGTCCTAGGCACATAGGTCTGGTACAACATAACCACATAGTCTCTTGTTTCTATGTAAATAATAATATATTAAAGCTTATATAGCGCTTATAACAAATAGATCTAAGCGCTTTACATTGGTCTAAAATTACACTGGTCATTAAAAATTTACATATAAATCACAAAATCTAAAATCTTACATTGGTGTAATATTACATTGGTCATAAAATTTACATATTAATAATAAAATCTAAAATCTACAACTTTATATAAATAAATAAATAACAAAATATCACGACCCTACACGTTATAGGCTGTTTTAAACAAGTGTGTCTTCAGTTTGCTATTAAATTTAGAAGCATTATCATATTCTCTAATAGAAGCAGGTAGCTTATTCCATAGCCTAGGGCTACAAACAGAAAAAAGCTCTACCACCATAGTTATTTACATTAAATCTAGGTTCCTTAAGTAGGTTAGCGTTTGACGATCTAAGGTTTCTTCCAGGCACATAATGACTGATCATGTCCATGACATATTGCGGAGCAAGTCCATGTAGTGCTTTAAATGTCAATAAAATAATCTTGTAAATAATACGTTGCTCTACTGGGAGCCAGTGTAACTGTATTTAAATAGGGGTGATATGATCATACTTGTGAGCTCCTAATATCAAGCGTGCCGCTGAATTAAGAACACGCTGTAACTTTCTAATCTGATCCTGTCGAAGTCCATGCAACAGTGCATTGGCGTTATCAAGCTTAACAGTCACAAAAGCATGAACAAGTGTTTCAGTTGTCTGAAACGACAGATATATTCTAGCACGAGCAATGGTTCTAAGGAGGTAAAATGCTGACTTACAAATGTTGTTAATATGTATAGACATAGTAAGAAATTTATCTAATGTGACAACAATATTTCGAGCATGAGGCACTGGAGTGATTATATCTGAGCCTACAGTCAGTGAGGAGAAAAAAGGTTTAGGCCGAAATTTAGAACTCAGAATCAGAAGTTCCGTCTTATCCGTATTAAGCTTCAACTTGTTCACTGCCATCTAGTCAATAATGTCTACTAAACAGAGTTCCACGTCACGGTGGGCATAAATGACCCCAAAATCGCCAGGGTTGGTTTATTACTCGGGCTGCCTGTGGCAGCGCCGAGTCTTAAAATGCAAGTCGTTTTTTTTTTTTATTATTCAGTGTAGCACGCGATCTGCGCATGCGTTAAAGGTCAAATTCACACCAATCAGATTGCACTATGCTGGTCACGCAACAATCGCCAGGTTAATGTATTTACAGAATTTAATACAGTAAATCAAAATGGTCGACCCGCGAGGGCGAAAGCCTTCCAACAGGCTCAGGATATTTCAACTGGCGCTCTTGTTGACCATAAAAATACATGAACAACCAGGAGCCGTAATACATTCGATCAGCGCTGTTTGGACAGATCCAATGTACATTTAGAAACGTAAGCGAAATACAATATCCAAACACGTTTGGATATCAACGGGTATCGAATTATCATCAAAGGTTAGATCTCGTCAGGCGCGCTCAGATAAGAAAGTTCAAAGCTCTCAGACAAGGCGAGACAAGGACTGATGAGATATCACTTTCAATGAATCATTGTCAGAAATCTATTCCATCGTGGGCGGTCTTGTACAGCTAAGGCATGTTTTACGACAGAATAACCAGAGTCTTTCTACTGGATTGAGAGCTCGAGACATTATACATGTCGGCTAATATGGGGAAAACTGAAACAAAAAATGAACTTTGACGGCAGAAACCCTCAATTGAGCCTACGGGCTTACTTTATGAGATTATTATTCATTGTGGAATGAAAGGAAACAGGTTAGCTGAAAGTCAATCAAATTCAAAGTCTGAATATGTCATTGTATTGCATTTATACACTTGAATTGCCAGTATTCTGTTGTTCGAATCCTGCGTAATCATAGTCATGCCATAAAAGCGATTAATAGACCAGTCTGTTTTTTTTTACGTTCTCACTGGCGAATTAAAGCACGACTTGATACTAAGAGGATTTCAAATGAAAGTGTATTTCATCTTCAATCTCATGTGGCCCGAGTGAAAGCCCAGATGGGCTCTTGTTTGTCTATATCTTCAAGACTTTCAACAGTACAATAATGATTTTTTTTATGGAGAGGTTTAGAGCGCTAAACAAAATAAAATGTTGTGTTTTGTGTTAACGCGAACATCTTAAAGACGTCACAATGACGTCATTTATCCATTTATAATAGGTTTCTCCATATTTTCAAGTAGCCGTAACATACTAAAATGTTAAATTTTTCAATTCTCCTCTTGTTGGGAACAAAGTAATCGAAAACCCTATTTCGATTGGTTAAGAGGGAGAAACGTTATTTAATTTTGAATTTTCAAATAACTTTTGGAGTCTTAAATATTATTACATGACAATCTAGAAACTTTAAGAAGACCTTAGTACCTAAAATCGTATGTTTTTTGAATTGTAATTTTTAATGGTTAAATGCTTTCAAGGTTACATTGAAAAAACGTAAACGTCACTATGACGTCATGAGTATTTTGAAACGCCCTCTAAATATAGGCGAGTGAGCATTGAAACTATATTTTTTTACCAATGCACTTCTCACGCACTAAGTAGTTGTAATATCGAGTTTTTGTTTTTCTTTTACAATGGAAAGCCCCATTTATGTAAAACACATTACGTCACAGATATGACGTCATGAAAATATTAAATCCTTAATAACTTCGGGAATATTTATCATAGAGACTTCAAAATTGTGCCAAATAAAAACGCATCGCCATATCTTCGTTATAGCGTACTTTACTTTAAACGACTATTTAAAAAGGAATTTGACCAAAAAAGGAGCTTACTCTTATGACGTCACAATAATGTCATTATCTAAAACTAATTTAACCAGAACCTTAAATTTAACTTGCATAGTAAACTGTGAAAATTTTATTCAATATCAGAGAGAATTTAGGAAATTGTGCCATTTTATCTAATTTTGGTCACGCTCAACCCTGGCGATTTCGGGGTCATTTTATGCCCACCGTGACACAAGACTTGACTTGCTCAAGGTCATCCTGGTCCTTATAGTTAAAAGAATCATAAATCTGAGTGTCATCAGCATATAGATGAAATCTCATGTCATGTGATCGTAAAATGTCTCCCATCGGTGACGTGTATATCAGATATAATATAGGCCCCAGTACCGAACGATGGGGAACGCCACATACTATGTCATGACTGTCTGAGATAGCTCTGTTGACATGCACAGCCTGGGTGCGACGAGACAGATAAGACCTGAACCAGCTCAATGCATCACCCTTAATCCCAAATTTAGAAGACATTCTACTAAGCAAGATAGTGTGATCTACCGTGTCAAATGCCGCTGATAGATCTAATAGCAGCAGTAGGACACTAGAGTTGTCATCTATTTTTTAGTCTGGGCAACATGACATCTTTTTGCCATTTTGCCTGAAACAGGGTATGTTTTCGTTGTTTCTAGTCTGTTCAGGGTACCTTTTTGCCATTTTATCTGTAACAGGGTCGCAAAAATACAATTTCTTGGTCTAGAACAGGGTAAGGGTTTCAAGGGCTCAGAGGCTCAGTGTATGGCTCGACAAGGAAAATATGACAATTATGGAATTGCCAGAGCTAGTTCCCAGAGCCCTCGCCGTTTGTTTTGCGTTGCGCATTATGATACTGCGCATGTTCTAGAAACTGTCATGGCGTCCAGTAGTGGTGCACTGATCTACGATTATTACACCGTTTTGTCTCCTCATTGTGCATATGAAGGACGACAGTTATACGCTAGGTCTCATTCAAATACACGTTGTTTTCTTGATAAACGAGCCATTCGCTGTGGGTTTGGAAGATCGGGCATGTAGTTTTCAAACTGCTCTCAAAACTACTACACTGCTCTAGATATTCAGCTTTCATAAGAACATTGCTGTCACCAAGGAAATTTGTCATATTTTGCCATACGTATATACACACGAACAGCTTATTTTGACCCCTAAAAGGTACCGATAAAAACATGCCAACATTTTAAACTTTCGATGTCTTTTATTGCTATTATTTGATGTTGTGTCATCAAGCACATTCTTCCTTGTTGTTTTCAAAAGCGCTGTCATTCTCTAGCATTCGGTGACACCCGACCCCTAAAAGGTACCGCTTTACATAGAAATGTCTGTGTTTGATCGTGGATAACCCAAGTGGTACTAAACTCCTGATTTTAACCCCTAAAAGGTACGACGAGCATCCATGTACCCCCCACATAAGGGAGTCCCCCCCCCCCCCCCCGGAGCATACCGCAAAGTAACTTTCTTTATCTTACTTCCTCCGTTAATGAGTATTGGAGTTTAACGAATATATACGCACGTGCGAATCGATAATTCCAACAATTCTTTATCTTAAGCTCCAATACTCATTAACGAGGAAGTAACGAATATATACGCACATACGAATCGATAATTACTACAATTCATAAGGGGTAACTCAACTGTAGGCATTGGAGCGAGCAAAGTTTTATTTGCCCATCCAGTGATGTGACGTCACAGCGAATGCGGGAGCCACTCGGTGTGAGAACCGACATCAAATGAAAGAAAATACAACAGCGAAATGGAGCCAGAATTAACTCATAGAGTATGAATCAGAATCGGGACGACTAGAGAAATCTTGAAAAGAGTGGAGTTCTATTGCCTTGTGTAATATCGGTAAGTGACTACTGAAAAAAAAGGATTTCTTGAGCGTGTGAAATGCTTAAAGTACTGTATTGTGAACATGTGTAGATGCGAGGTATCTAAGCGACTGTCGTTTTCTATTTCTTCATGATCAGTTCAATAATGCTTGCAACAGCGGGGATTTACAAGTGAAATCTAAGAGATTTCTTAAGAGTCCGGTCCCTCGGGCAACAAGATCTGAAAAGATACACGGAGCACTAATCGAATAGCTTGATGACTTAGTCACCTTAATTGATTTAATCAGGATACGGGCTGATGCGGATATCAGATCGAAGTAATTTTCTTTCCTTTTCGTAGATCTGTTATATTAACCAATACTCAAATCGCAGCCGGTTTACTATGCCCACGTACAGACCGCCATATGTCCCTGGCATATTTCTCATTAGTATGTACCACACCAGTGAATATCACTTTTCGCGCGCTCTGATTGGCTACCCAAACAGTGAATGTGATTTCATATTCACCTCCGTGCAAAGCAGCGATCATCTCGCACGAGTTTTTGTCCATTTGACAGAAATAAAATAACTATTTGGTGCTGGCTGTTCACCTGGAGTGTGGTATATACTAAAACAATTATTCACCTCAGTGTTGGGAAATAGTTAACAATTATTCACCGAAGTGGAGGTGAATAGTGGTGGATATTTACCGAGCCGCTTCGAGCCAATCAGAGCGCGCGAAAAGTGATATTCACTGGGCAGGTATGGTATATACTAATGGTGGATATTTACCTCGCCGAAGTTGCTCGGTAGATATCCACCACTATTCACCTCCACTTCGGTGAATAATTGTTAAATAATTAAACGTGCTTGGATTAATTTAGAAGATGTTAGCTAGAGCCAGTAAAGAAATATAATACGTTTCTGTTTGATCTAAAACTCTTCATGAGGCAAGCTATTAGATGACGAGAATATTGATATTGATAGAACACAGGCCGATGATACTAGTCAGTCAGTTGCTGCATTATAAGTATTACACCTGTGCAAGTTTTCGTAATACCCAGACGTTAGACGGCTGAGATAGGAATTTGGTATTTCCTTTAAAAAAATTAAACATAACATTTTTCCTTCATAGGTAATAGATGCGGTCAAATAACATTTAGAATTAGCAAAGAGCGACCTTGTTTAACGTCGGTAACTTGTAACAGTCTTGAAAGACTGATAAACTTGAGGCCGACGGGATACCAACGTCCTTCAGTATCCGAGAAGACGTGAAGGTCTAACCATTTGCAGTTCGTGAACGAGATTGTTTCACAAAGGCAGCACCTTCTACTCAGTTATTTTAAGACCTGAGTGTTGGTCCGGCCGGGGTTTGAACCCGCAACCTCCCGCACAACAGACCGGCGCTTAACCACTGAGCTAACCGGGAGGCGGTCGAAAAGTATATGTCAGCTGTGGAAAGCACCCTAACCTTTTCTATATTTATTTATTATTTTGTTTATTTGGTTGTTTGTTTGTTTCTTTATTAAGCTTCCAACAGCAGATATACAGATAACAAAACATGTAGCAGACGTAAATGTCAAGCAAAGACTACTGTCGAGGAGGTGAAAACACCTATAAAATGTTTCTTGAGGCGTAGAATGCATGGATAATAATGGTAGCACAGTTTAATGCACTTGTTACGTTTCTTTTTGTCCTCTTTTGAAATGAAATATGATAATTATTAAACCACTTAAAATGATGCTGAAAACTTTGAAATACCATTGAAATAAGCAGACTTCATTATATCAATCACAACGGTGACGGTAGCTCGACGGAACGTTTTACGAGTTTTACCCTTTCTGCCTCCTCATTTTTATCACACGTTTTTGGCATTCTATTTTAATACAGTATCTTGTGTGCCATCAATCTCTTCAATAATTTACCAAGATTGTTGCGTCTCATCCGGGGTTCAGTTCGCTACTTGAACAAAAGGCTGACTCGTTTATTTAAAGGCGACAGTAGTAGTGTTATTAGCAAAACCTGTTTGTAAATTCTATTTTTCACCTCCAATCGGTTGTTAATCTTTCTAAAACAGCATTTTTGTAGCCTGCTTACAGGCTCTCAGGTTTTTTCGGAAATATTAGTTTTCGGGTTGGGTGGAAATGTTGGGTTACCTGTGGGCCGAGCGAGGCCCGGACACGAGCGAGGCGGAGGCGAGTGGAAATATTAGTTTTCGGTTGGGTGGAAATGTTGGGTTACCTGTGGGCCGAGCGAGGCCCGGACACGAGCGAGGCGGAGGCGAGAAACAAACCGAGAGCCTGTAAGCAGGCTAGCATTTTTGAAGATTGTTTGCCAATCCAGTAAAGCCTTTCCCATGGGATCACGAGCTCAGATTATTGGTTATTGACAGAAGTAGTATATCAACACATATTAACTGTTTCCTGCAAAAGGCCTAGTTTTTTTATTTTCAAGCATCCATTTGCCTCTCTAAAACTAGGCCCTCTGGCGTGCAATATATTAAGCAGTAATGTAGAAGAACTGTTTTTTCGTGTACAACTTTTCTTTGTCCTTTGCAGTAAAATAATACACTCAGTTTGCGCTGTTCAATTTAAGTAACGGTGAAACCACAAGCAAGTGGTATCTTAGTTGAAATTTGACGTTACTTTAAGCCAGTTTAGAATTTACTTAGATTGATATTGATAAAAAGGTGGTGGCGTTTCTGCATGCTATGATTGATGGCATAAAATTAACAGGCTTCCATAGAAACCTTTAACGAAGTGTCTATTTAAACCTCGCTCTTGAGAAAAGTGGTTATCAGAAAACGGGCGCCATCGTTGAGTACTTTATAATTTTGAACTTAAAATTTCTGCTTAGTCAACTGAGTCAACTGATTATTACTTGCTTCGTCACTGGTTCATTTCATATGTACCTTGCGGCACCTCCTGCTGGATTTACGGAAATAATTCGCATTATCCGTAAGGTACAAGATAATTACACCGAAGCTCGGATATCTTCTCGGTTATACAAATTTAATATCGGGGCTGCAAATTTAATTAGATGAGTCCTAGTTATTTTAATAACTTAATAACTTAAAAGTGGATGTGCTTTTTAAATTAAACTATTAATAGTCGGTAGTGACCCTGTTTTATACTCGCGAGACCAATATTCAAGTTCTGAATTGACTAGAGAAGATTTATTTCATTACTGATGAATCCGGGATTTGAAAGGTAGGTTTTCTTCTTAAAAAATATTTTTTTGTTTTTTTTTAGAAAAGAAACATTTAATATTTAAAATAAAATGTTATATAGTCCTGTTCATTTCAAACACAAAGAAACTGAGGCCACTCCGTAAACTAGGTGCTGGGTAAAGTTCAAGAATTACATCAGTTGAGTGATGTATGACTGTATATTTCGAGAAGTGGCATCAGAAAACGTGAAACTTTAAGGGCTTTTGTTAGTATTTTAGGTTACAATCTTCAACTGCCGGAATATCCGATCCCTCTCAACTGAATCATAAAATGTTTACTTATTTAGGGATATATTCCATTTTACCACTCGAAGGTGGAGAGTGAACCTCAACAGGCTTAAAGCCCGTTCAGGGAGGTCCCCGAGGTCCTACGATTTATCATAGAAGAGTTATCCCAGAAGACGTGAAGGATTAACCATTTGCAGTCCGAGAACGACACTGTTTCACGAAGGCACCTGTTGTTCCGGCCCGCTTTGCTTGACCGAGCTGGCGAGTAATCAGGAGTTCTGAAGCCGAGATTTTGGCGATGTTTTTTTAAGAACAAGCTGAAATTAGTGTTTTGGCGATTTTGTTTCAGAAGAAGTTGAAATGAGGATCGCTTACGATTTTCTCAGAGAAAAGAATTAATTTAATTTAGCGCAGGGCCTCGTATTGAAACCTTTGTGCGTGACAAGTAAAGCATATCGCGGAAGTGGGCTATTGCCAACCGAAAATACCGATGTTCGGTGCCTGAATGGTACTGAGCTCTTCATGAAACTGATCATGAATATTTTCAATGCGCCAACTTCAGAAAATGGTTAATTGCAACAAATAATCTAGGCAATAACATTTGGATAGTGGAATTTTCATGTTTTAGACACGGAATATATAATTTGTGCTGAATTTCTAGTTCTTTATTCAGAAATCCTCCAGTCAAAAATATAACCAAAATTATGCAAGTTTCACACAAAGTGAGATCGGAGTTTTAACAAATATTTACAGAGCTTGTTGTTGTTAATGTTACCAGCAACTATAGCGTGATTAATATAAACAAGGGGGATTTTAAGAAGCCTCCGTTAATGCTTACCGATTTCGATCACAATTTCACATTTGCATGGGGTTGGAACAACAAAACGACCCGACCCTTCATCAACCTTTTGATGCTTCTTTGATGCTTTCGTTGATGCTTTCTTTGATGCTTTCTTTGATGCTTTCTTTGTGGGAATGAGCTACAATCTTGTAGAAAACAGTTGACACATTTTCGTTTATAACATGGGTTTTAAAAATAGCCACACTATTTCTCAGCCCCCTCCCCATACAATGTTGATTTGGCCCACTTTATTTTGGCTGAAATTGTTGCAGGAACTCACAAACAACAAATGAACAATGATAGGGGAAGGGGAGTCCGTAGAATAGTTCTTTTTGCCAATACAAACGTTTTCAATGTGTCAAGAACACATTTTGTCCAAGATTGTACTGTAGGTTGAAAGGCGTCCGACAATCGGTTAACAGCGCTAGTGCCTCGATCTGTTCCTTTTTTAATGAAACTTGAAAGAATGGGAGATGAAAGTACACAAGACGCATGGGATTCATTCAGATGTGTAAATTAAGTAACTTGATTTTTCCTAGGTTGTCATCATTATATAAGTACGTGTAAGTAGATGGCCTGAATAATAAAAATAATAATATAGATACAAAAATACTCAATTCTGATTGGCTAAGAATAGACTGTGCAAACACAGTTAATTCGATGCAAAACTAGTTAATTCAGTTCTCCTTTTCATTTTTGCATCTATATTATTATTAACCGGTAATCATTAGTGTGCAACGTTCAATTAACGATTAATAGTGCTCGTGATGTTTAAAATTTCACAAATAACACTCGTCCTGCAGACTCTGTGTTATTTTGTTAGAATTTTCAAACATAATCGTTAATTGAACTTGTACACTAATGATTACCAAGACTAATTTATATTTCCTGTATGAGGTATATTTCCTGTATGAGGACTGAGAAGGCTATAAATCAACCATGCCTCCGCCATAAAAAAAACTGAAGGGAAAAAAGAAAGCTAGTCGAAAAGTAAATTACAGTCGAGACACCCTTGGGACCTAGCATAGCTGTCCGCTTACGGGAGGTGTCCACTTACAGGAGGTTGACAGTAAGGAGGTAGGAAGTGGCAGGCAACTGTGGAATTGTAAACCACATGCTTTAAACGTCTATATAGGTTCAAGCTAAGGCTCATAGCTCAAATTTGTTGTCTTTTACTAAGCTGACCTTGATTTAACTAGAATTCAAAGATAAAACTGCATAGATTTGAAATAATTAACTTCAATCTCTTCGGGTGTCCGCTTAAGAGAGGTTAATTTCGGTTATTTTTGCTCATGCGGAACTAGAGATTGGTGTCCGCATCCGCTAATTACGAGAGGTGTCCGCTTACAGGAGGTGGTCGGGACCGTGGAATTGTGTCCGCGTACAGGAGGTGTACGCTTACGGGAAGTGTTCGCGACCGGGGAATTGCGTCCGCGTACAGGAGGTGTACGCTTACGGGAGGTGGTCGGGACCGCGGAATTGTGTCCGCGTACAGGAGGTGTACGCTTACAGGAGGTGGTCGGGACGACGGAATTGTGACCGCGTACAGGAGGTGTACGCTTACAGGAGGTGGTCGGGACCGTGGAATTGTGTCCGCGTACAGGAAGTGTACGCTTACGGGAGGTGGTCGGGACCGTGGAATTGTGTCCGCGTACAGGAGGCGTACGCTTACAGGAGTTGGTCGGGACCGTGGAATTGTGTCCGCGTACAGGAAGTGTACGCTTACGGGAGGTGGTCGGGACCGTGGAATTGTGACCGCGTACAGGAGGCGTACGCTTACAGGAGTTGGTCGGGACCGTGGAATTGTGTCCGCGTACAGGAAGTGTACGCTTGCGGGAGGTGGTCGGGATCGTGGAATTGTGTCCGCGTACAGGAGGTGGTGTACGCTTACAGGAGGTGGTCGGGACCGCGGAATTGTGTCCGCGTACAGGAGGTGTATGCTTACGGGAGGTGGTCGGGACCGTGGAATTGTGTCCGCGTACAGGAGGTGGCCGCTTACAAGAGGTGGTCGGGACGACGGAATTGTGTCCGCGTACAGGAGGTGTACGCTTACGGGAGGTGGTCGGGACCGTGGAATTGTGTCCGTGTACAGGAGGTGTACCCTTACAGGAGGTGGTCGGGACGACGGAATTGTGACCGCGTACAGGAGGTGTACGCTTACAGGAGGTGGTCGGGACCGGGGAATTGTGTCCGCGTACAGGAGGTGTACGCTTACGGGAGGTGGTCGGGACCGCGGAATTGTGTCCGCGTACAGGAGGTGTACGCTTACAGGAGGTGGTCGGGACCGCGGAATTGTGACCGCGTACAGGAGGCGTACGCTTACAGGAGTTGGTCGGGACCGTGGAATTGTGTCCGCGTACAGGAAGTGTACGCTTACGGGAGGTGGTCGGGACCGGGGAATTGTGTCCGCGTACAGGAGGTGTACGCTTACGGGAGGTGGTCGGGACCGCGGAATTGTGTCCGCGTACAATAGGTGGTCGGGACCGCGGAATTGTGACCGCGTACAGGAGGCGTACGCTTACAGGAGTTGGTCGGGACCGTGGAATTGTGTCCGCGTACAGGAAGTGTACGCTTACGGGAGGTGGTCGGGACCGTGGAATTGTGACCGCGTACAGGAGGCGTACGCTTACAGGAGTTGGTCGGGACCGTGGAATTGTGTCCGCGTACAGGAAGTGTACGCTTGCGGGAGGTGGTCGGGATCGTGGAATTGTGTCCGCGTACAGGAGGTGGTGTACGCTTACAGGAGGTGGTCGGGACCGCGGAATTGTGTCCGCGTACAGGAGGTGTATGCTTACGGGAGGTGGTCGGGACCGTGGAATTGTGTCCGCCTACAGGAGGTGGCCGCTTACAGGAGATGGTCGGGACCGCGGAATTGTGTCCGTGTACAGGAGGTGTACCCTTACAGGAGGTGGTCGGGACCGCGGAATTGTGTCCGCGTACAGGAGGTGTACGCTAACGGGAGGTGTCCGTTAACGGAGGTTCGACTGTATGACAATAATAAAAGCCTTCTGATAGCCGTTTGGAGTAATAATACCCACATGGCAGCCTTTCAGCCCAATATCAGTTCATATATACTAGGCCTATTGTATATCAATTAGCATAACAGGCACGTTCTGGGCCAACTCCCAATTTGAATTGATTGGCTACGGACGCACCATATATCGATCCATTCCAGCTTTAGTTAACAGGGATCTCTCTTAAAATAACCAGGCTTCGAACTTCGTTCTCGAGCTTATATTTGTTTGAAGAACATCAAATTTCCATCAGGCTTTGAACTTTCGTTCTCGGGCTTATAATTATTTTAAGAACACCAAATTTCCGCGGGCAACTATCAGCCGATAGTTCCTCGACGGACACAATCTATTTGTATAATAGTTCCGAGACAAACACACTCTATTTGTCGTTATTGTTCATGACAAAATTGTCTTCCGCTCTCAGCGGGCACTATTATACAAATAGACTGTGTCCGTCGAGGAACTATCAGCTGATAGTTGCCCGCGGAAATTTGATGTTCTTAAAACAAATATAGTTCGAGGGCTTATATGCTAGTTTTAAGAACATCAAATTTCCAAGGGAAACTATCAGCCGATAGTCCCGAGACAAACACGGTCTATTTGTCGTTATTGTTAATCACAAAATTGTCTTCCGCTTTCAGCGGGCACTATCGCCTGATAGTTTGCATCCGCGGACGACAACTATCACGTCACGTGATCGGTCTTAGCCAGTGAGCGCGCGCCACAATTTTGTGGTGAACTATAACGCCTAATAGTTTGCATCCGCAGATGACAACTAACACGTCACGTGATCGCTTTTTGCCAATGAGCGCGCGCCAAAATATTGTGGTGAACTATAACGGCTGATAGTTGGCGAGGGGCGCAGTCTGAGTCAACTAACAAACTATAGAGAAACCAAGAGCGAGAGGTCTAATGTCTTTGCATAACCAAGCCACCGTTCTATCAACTTAGCGATTGATAGGAAAACTCGCAATAAAGCATTTCTAAATGATTCTGTAGCGCGCACGGTCAACTGTCGATCGACAGCGCCTGGCTAGCCAATCAGATGGCGAGTTTGCCAATAGACGGCGGCTGAGTTATGCTAATTAACAAATCGCACACATTTTGCCATTGTCTGTACTCGTATTGATCATAGAAATGACGCCATAAAATGTTCAAAACTCAAGTGGAACAACGAGCGTAGCGAGTTGTTTCACTGCAAAGTTTGGGACATTTTATGGTGTCATTTCTATGATCAATACGAGTACAGACAATGGCAAAATGTGTGCGATTTGTTTTTTTACAACAACGAAGCACTTATAGCTTCAAATGATGAGTGCGTAATACGAAAAAGGCCATTGAAAGTCAAAACGTAAACACTTCTAATTACCGTTGCCGAGAGAAAGCTTTCTTAGACAAATGGCAATTTGGTTCACCGATTAACTTCTGTAATTGACGGAATGCATGTGAAATCCTTTCAGTTTTTTTTTCTGGATCAGAAAAGTAATTGTTATATAATTCAAAACTTCTGAGCTCGGAGAGATAGTCACAAAGTCTGACTACAAGTACAAATTCGCCGAAACTTTCTCCACTCAAGAGAAAACTCTCATTTTGCCAAATGGCACAATACAAAGAAGTTTGACTCACCGATTGACTTCTCCTATTAATAAAATGCTTGTGAAATCCTCACTTTCTTGTTTTTGGAAGCGAAGTTAACACCATTTGAATTCACAAACCTCGCCGTGAAAGCACTTTGCAAAGCTACCACGACTTGCGAGTGACGTCATTTCATTGTATGTACTTATTTTGCATATAGCGGAGAGCCAATCAGAACGCGAGAAAATTGGATGTTGTTGTAAAACAGCCATTACAGTACACCACAAAATTTTGGCGCGCGCTCATTGGCTAAAAGCGATCACGTGGTGTGATAGTTGTCGCGTGTGGATGCAAACTATCAGGCGTTATATATACAATGTAGTTCAACACAACATTTTCGTGCGCTCTCATTGGTTCGCCAATTGGCACTATCAGGCATTTAACCCATGAAATATTTTCTCTCGCGCGTGATTGGTTGAATGCGTCACGTGACGCGATATTTTCATCTCCGCGAGCGGGAAATATCAGCGAATACACCCCCTGTGAGCGTATAAGCTCGCGTCAAAGAAAATATTCGAAGGATGATGACAACAATAACCTACATTGTGTCGTCGAAATATGCCCTGATATTTCGTCCTTGGACATTATCTGATCCTCGAAGCTCACAGTTTCCCTCGAGCTTCGCTGTCGGCTCTCGGGAACTGTTCTCTTCTCGGATCAGATAATGTCCGCGGACGAAATATCAGGGCATATTTGGACGCCACAAATAGGTTATTGTATTAATTTATAGTCGGCCCGTGGGCACTATCAACTTGATTTTCCTGAGAGAAATTTGTATTTACACCAAGGGTTCTACTGCTCAAGAATATGGCTTCACGCTTTCCAGAAGTCACCGAAACAAGGTTACAGATATTGTAGTATTTATAATAATAATAATAATAATTTAATTTGATATAGCGCTAGCTCCATTAATTGCCCAGAGCGCTTTACAATAGTAATAAAAATCTGCAGCTAAAACCTACTATAATACAAACTCTAAAAAAAAAAACTACTATAATGAAACTAATAAACTACTAACCGATACAGTTAAAATATAGTTAATAACTTCTAAACAATGAGTCAAGATTTATAAGCTTCTATGAATAAATACGTTTTTAACTGTTTTTTAAAAATCTCCACTGAAACTGCACTCCTTATATCATAAGGCAGTTTGTTCCATAGCCTGGGAGCGGCTATTGAAAAGGCTCTGTCTCCATAAGTCTTTAAGTTAGATTTTGGCACGTGCAGAAGCTCTTGGGAATTCGACCGAAGCAAGCGTGTACACGTGCGATAATTGAGCAGTTCGACAATATAACTAGGTGCCAGGCCATTAAGGCCTTTATAGACTAAGAGTAGCATTTTAAAAGTGATACGGTATTGTACAGGCAGCCAATGGAGCTTACACATAGCAGGAGTAATATGATTAAATCTTCTCGTAAGCGTGACAATACGTGCAGCAGTATTCTGAATCAGTTGTAGTCTATGTACTAAATACTTAGGAAGGCCATAGAGTAGCGCGTTACAGTTGTCTAACTTAGAGCCAATAAATGCATGGACTAAAATTTCTGCACTGTCTTGAGTAAGATATTTTCTGATTTTACCAATATTCCTTAAATGATAATGAGAACTTTTACATGTCTTTTTCACATGTTGATCTAAATTCAGGCACTGATCTACAATAACCCCTAAGTTCCGTGCAGATGTCTTAGGATGGATCTCTTCAGCACCCACTTGGATAAATTTAAGTTCAGCTTGGTGCAATGAAAGAGGAATAAAAGAGAAAATCCAAGATTTTACCCCTGAATCCCTTGCGACGGTTCTGCGAAAGCCATGCAGAAAGCCTTATATTCAAACTGCGTGGTTTTACATCGTGCTATATTTTGGTAAAAGAGGAGGAGAGAAGGTCGCCGATGACATAGTTTTTGGCAAAACAACATTCAACAAGCGGCTTCGAGTACATTGAAAATATTCTTGCCAATCTACTCACCATTATGAGCAAGAAGGCTAACCTCTCGGTCTCCTACACTCCTCATTGTATTCGTGCTACTGCCACGGTGGGCACAAACGACCATAAAAACGGCATCAGTTCTATATTTTAAAAAGTTTTCAATGCAGACAATTGAATTTTGGTAGAAGGATGTAGAATGGCAAAAGAAATATAACCTGATTTTTTAAGCTATGTTACTACCATCGTGACGTCACAATGACGTCATTTGTCCATTTCTAATACGTTTCTTGCAACTGTTCATTATCTCTAAAAACGAAATGTCGTATATTGTTAAAATCTACTCGTGATGAGAATGAAGGAATCGAAAACCCGATGTCGATTGGTTAAGGAAATCAAAAGTTATGAAATTTTGAATTTTGGCCTTTTTCCCGCCAAAATTTGGCGGGAAATAAACACCACAAAAGCATTTATAAAAACATCGCTTCATTCAATTTTTAGAGTTGTAAATATTGTTGCATGACATTTTGTCCAATCATAAAACACGTTGGTGGCTAAAATCGTATGTTTTTTGAATTTTGATTTTTTGTCCATAACCGGCTTAAAATTGAAGTCATATTTTCAGCAACGTCATTATGACGTCATACGTTTTTATACATGCCCTTAGAAAAAAATCCTTTGAGTGATTTTCGAGTTTTAGTGATGAAATGCGCTAGTCTGGCACTCAAAACCCACATTATTTTCTTTTCTTGATTTTTTAACAATAGGCAGACTTATTTAGGTATGACACCTGACGTCACTAAATATGACGTCATAGCAACAGTCATTCCTCTATAACTTTTGCTATAATAGTCGTACAACGGTCAAATTTGCGCCAAAGGAATGTGTGTCATGAAGGCCCTTTGATGGTGTAGTCTGTTTGTAACATCTATTAAAGGGGGAATTTTACCAAAAAAGGAGGCATCACTTATGACGTCACAACAACGTCATCATACTAACATAAAACACCTAAAATATGTAGTTTCATTTTGTTAACAAGTCACCAACATTTCTTCAAATTGAGACTATAAGTAAATAAATGGTTTTAATTTAAATTATTTGTCCACGCTCACTGATGCCGATTTTGATGTACTTTATGCCCGACGTGTGCTGTGGCTATCCTAAAAGCAGCTGGAGTGGATAATTCTCTGCCCTTTTTAGAACGATGCAGTTTATAGAGAGCTACTTCACTAAAAATGTTGTGTTGAATAATAAAGACAATAGAGTGTTTATGTTTCGGGACTATCGGCTGATAGTTTTCCTTGGAAATTTGATGTTCTTACACGCTTGGCACAAATGACCCTAAAATCGATCACTTTGCTATATTTTCAAAACATTTCAACGTAGAAGATTGATTTTTTTGTGGGAGGATGAAGACCGGTTACCAAGACAAAATACGATGATTTGAACTACCGTAGACATCTTGATGACGTCACAGTTACGTCATGTTGCCATTTATAATAGGTTTCTCGATGTTTTCAATTACCTTTAACATCAGTAAATTTTATATTTTTGATTTCCCATCATGTTGACAAGAAAGAAACCGAAAACCCAAGTTCGATTGGTTAAGAGGGAGAACAGTTATTATTTTTTGAATTTTGGTAATTTAAATAACTTCTTCATTCATCAGTTTAGAGTTTAAAATATTTGTTTACGACACTCTAGCAATCAAAAGAGTAAATCGGTACCCACAACCGTATGTTTTTAGAATTTTCAATTTTTGAGAGGAAATACTTTAAAATTCACAGTGAAAAAGAGGATACGTCATTATGACGTCATATATTTTTGAAAACGTCTTTTAAAAATAACTATTCGAGTATTTTTCGGGTTTTAAAGAGGAAATATACTTACTGTACACTGAATAGCCGCAATATGTTTTTTTTATGTTTCTCCAATTTAGAAAGCATCACTGATATCAGACCCATGACGTCAGAAAATGTGACAGGAATCTTCAGTTCTTAATAACTCAGCATATATTTATCGTAGCGGCAATCAAAATCACATATTTATGTTGTTGTGATAATATGCTTTATTTCAAACGTATAGGTAACGCAGAATTTGACCTTAAAAGGAGTCGTTTGTTATGACGTCACAATAACTTCAATATATATAAACGTGTTTGACCCTAAAGACGTTATTTCATTTTAATATTAACATACGAAAATTTCGTTAAATTTGACAGCGAATTAAACAAAATGTGCTGGTTTATATTTTTTTGGCTCGCTTTGTAGTGATCGATTTTGAGGTAACTTATGTCATGCGTGTAAAACTAGCATATAAGCCCTCGAACTTCGTTCTCGGGATTATATTTGTTTTAAGAACATCAAATTTCCGCGGGAAACTATCAGCCGATAGTCCCTCAACAGACACACTCTATTGTTATTATCGTTCCTCGACGGACACACACTATTTTATAATAGAAACCTGGGACTTGCATCAGTGTTAAAGGTAATCTTTAAGTATAAGGACGAAAGCCCGGGGGGGGGGGGGATTCGGGGGGGATTCCCTTATGTGAGGGGTACATGGATGCTCGTCGTACCTTTTAGGGGTCAAAATCAGGAGTTTGGTACCACTTAGGGTATCCACCATCAAACACAGACATTTCTATGTAAAGCGGTACCTTTTAGGGGTCGGGTGTCAATTGAACAAAAAAGCTGTTATCAATTTACATTTTTATTATCTTTTAGGGGTCAAAATAAGCTTGAGCCACGCCCATTTTAGTACCTCTTAGGGGTCAAATCGAAAATGTCCGACGAGCATCCCTACCCCTTTCATATGGGATCCCCCCCTCCGGGACGAAAGCTTTACTGATTCCACGCCCGAATTAAATATGCATAAAACAAAAATTACCTCAATGGACCTTTATTTGGAATTCCTTGTCAGCATTTCTCTATCAGATAACTGATTTGAGCCGAGTTAAATTCATCCTCGAGACCCAGAGGCAGTTAGTGAATGATGGGCAGACCTGGCCGTCTCCGTGGATGTTTGAGACAATAGTAGTTGTAGTGATCAGGCGCTTCATCGCTCGGCCATAAAAGCATCATTCATAATCATCCGTTGATAATGTCAAGCAATCGTGTACCGGTTCCGGGACTGCGGATATTTTTTGCCATGAAGGTCCAAAAGCTATTACTGAATGAAGAGAGCTTGTGGCGTTATGCGTGCCATGGAAAGACAGCGGATAGATGCATTGTAGATTGAATTACCCGGCTTCTACAAGGCGAGCTGTGGAGCACATTATTGCAAATGTGAGACAAGGAACGAATATCTCATAGCCAGAGGGTAGTTTTATCTTTAATGGTCATGTTTTTATATCCTATTATCTGTACATGTGTGAAAGGCATTTCTAATGCTAAAATATCGGACTCTAAATTTTGGGTTAGTTCCGTTTTGAGTCAGGAGCCATAAAATACAGTGTGTAACGAAAATATGCGCCGGTTTACTTGACTGTTGTTAGCTAAATCATGAGTGAAGGCCTGGTTATGTACTTCTGGTCAACGTCATTATATATCCAGCGTTTTGATTGGCTGGCTGTCTGTCAGCATCTAACTGGCTTGGGAATAAGTATAGCGAAAATAAATGTTTTTTCAACAAGACAAACCATCTCGTTTCCGGCTAGCGTACGTATACTTCTTTCGGCTACGAATATCAAAGAACGAGTGTCAATTTATAGGACGTCTGGGACCTAGAAACCGTCATTTTGAATGTCCTGGCAGCTCTTCCAAATATGGAATATGGAATTTTCCTAATATGGAAGAGGCCGTGGGAAACTAAAAAAGACACTTTTCCTTGCTATTTTATTGGGAGTCAAACTAGTATCATTGCATAATTCTTTCATAACTCTTTCATCCAACAAAAATAGCCGGATAACAATATGGTTTTGGTCCTAAGATCATACAGGGACCCGTCTACTATAAAAAAAACCCATCAACGGCACAAACTCTGTCCTCATTTTCCTTGATAATATTTCTCTTTCTCAAGATGGACCGAAACCTAATTTTGCTTTGTTAGTCGCAGCACAATTGGATTGTTTTAATTGTTTTTTTTTGTAAAAAAAAAAGCAAGTTGACTACGCTAAAATCGAAATAATGTTGAGCAAGAGAGCATAAGTAAGAGAGTGTGCGATGATAATGTGTAATAAAATCATTCTATCTTTAGTAACCGGAAGCAGTTGCAGCAACATATTTTCCCGCCATGAAACTTTTGTCGCGCACTCGCGCACTTTGCTTCAGCTACTTCCGGTTACTAAAAATAGATTTTATTCGACATTATCATCGCACACTGCGCGCTACAAGATTCCTCTCTTACTTGTGTTCTCTTGTATTGACCTAGTCGTATTCAGAAAACACTTTGTCAGTTTTGTATCAGTTTTGCGTATACTACGTGACATTGTGTTATGTATTTATGTAATTTAAGAGAGGGAAGGAGAGAAGAGAAAAATATATTATACACATATATTTTCTTCTCAGAATATAGCTTATTTAGCGTCTTGCACTAAGTATAATATCCAGTATGTAGGTTCAACTACTAATCATTTCAAAATTCGATTCAGCCATGCGAACAAACAAAAAGATTCACCTGCATTGAGAGGATTAGAGATCCAGATAATGTGGATAGAAAGCTGCTTACAAGGGAAGCCTACTGGATGTCGCAAATTCGAACTATGCAACCGTTTGGCCTTAATAAAAGGCGAGAATATAAATCCCAAAATAGGATACAATATAATAGCACCTAGGTTTTCCGCCTTTTCATAGATTTCTTAGTGCGGCATGCTTAATTACTATACGCAAGATACAATACTGTAATATTTAGGTTTCACGCTTTCTCATAGACTACAGTGTTCATGCATATTTATTACTTGTTTATTTTCAACTATCGTAATTTAAACTAAGGTATGCACTTACATCTTAGTTAAGCTTTATTGTTTCTTTTTTAGTATAAATAGACTCAGCTTATAAATTAGCTCACATTTTAACTTTTTAAATTTTAACTGATGAAGGCCGAAGTGCCGAAACGTCTTTAATACGATTTTTATAAGGACCTGTGAGGAGTGGTGTGTTGTCTTTCTCTCTATATTCAGTATAATTATTCAAAACAACCACTAGGAATCCTTGGATCCTCCTACTGGAAGTTCATCGTTTGGTTTTATACTTCTCTTTCTCTCTCTATATATATAATATATTAAAACTCAGCTGTACTTTCAAGGTGAAACGACATTACTTAGTGGATTGCTACTTTAGATGCTACTTTAGATGAGGGCGAAAAACAAAGAAACCTCGGCAGAATTAAGGTACAAAACGAACGTTGCGAAATCAATATAATTCGGCATGTACATGTTATCAAAAGATATATTTGTACGTGCATGGTTTGTTTGAATCACGAAATATGGCTATGTACATTGATCGGTCTTATACCTCTCTCTCTCTCTCTATCTGATATAATATATTAAAACTCGAATGGCATTACACCATATCCGCTTATTATCTACCCAAAGCGCTGTACGTATATACTGCTAAGGATCAGGATTTAATGCTAGAATTCAGTTAAAGGTACAATTACACAAATAATGATATCTGAGAAATTCATAATAAACGTTTGGAACAAATTAAAACGCCTATTGAAACATCAACCCTGTCAGTTTAAACCGAAATGTAAACTTTTAGACTGAATATAGCTAAGATATAATTAAGATTTGATTTCTCTTGTTAGAACACAATATGAAATATAGAAAGACGCTATATTGAAACGGTGTCAGTATTGCATACATATATATCAGTTGTACTTTAAAGGTGAAACGACATTACTTTAGATCAGTGCTACAATATTTTTGACACTTGATGCTTTTTCTTAAGTTCTTAATTGCATTCAGATTGTAGGTCTGTTTATCAAAACGTACACTCGCGAAGGTTTAACAGCATTAATGGCTTTTGTATGGCGATAAAGTACTAATGGCAGCCGCTCCAATAAGATGTGCTTGCGAACTTAGCCGTCTGGTCGAAAACAAATACTCCGCAGGGATTGGTCTATCGATCTGGGTTATTTATGCTAAGAATACATATTTATACCATGTATATTATATAGGTGGCCTTATGATTTCCAAAGGCGAACACATTTAAAGTGCGAAGACATATTCAAAGGCCATTAAATTTCTAGTAAAATGGGATTAAAAGGAACAAGAAAGGTAAGTACCCGTCGTTTCATAAGGAAACAAATGCATTTTTTTCGCTCCGAGTTTTTTAATGGTTTAACTCGGATACAATTTACCATCTCTTTAGAAAAACAAAGGCTTTGATAGCTGAGCCGTAAATTTCGCAACTGAGAAAAAAGAGATGCCTTGTGGCATTTCTTGCCTTGTGGTTTGCATGGATAATACTTTTTAAAAGCCGTAGCTGCTCCGGAATGGGGTTAACTGACTACTGACAAACGGCCTCAAAAATAACCACGAAAACTCACAAATGACGATTTTTTTTTACTGACAACTTATAACCGAAATAACTGACATATTTGTTTTTTTTGTGGGTCAAATATTGTAAATTTTCTCTAGTAATGATTAATTAGGGCTAACTGACAAATGGCCAAAATTTTAACTGACAACTGACATGTAGACTCCCCCATTCAGACCTCTTCAAAGAAATTTCAAGTACACCAGAAATCGATTTCTGACCAGGTACAGCCAAGCCACGTCTTCCAATCAATTTTCATCGGAACTCTTTAGATCTACCATCCATTTATATGGAGGGCGAGGCATTCTGTTTAAAATATTTAGTGCTCGATCAGCTACATGCATATTCCTTTTCGATAAGGGTTTTTTGAAATAGCTGTATTTCTAATTTATGAGTTTCAAATATTACTGACATGGATGACTGACGGCGAACAAAGCGGAAGAACTATCAAAGAATTGAAGATATACCAAAAGAGAAATTAACGTTTCTTCTAGTTTCCAAATCAGGCAACGTATTTCTACTGTACTCAGTCTATTGAACTGCACGAGTCACACACCAGGTAACCCTAACCACAGGTAACCCTAACCACAGGTAACCCTAACCACAGGTAACCCTAACCACAGGTAACGCTAACCTGACACAGCCCAGTTCCTGAAAGCCCGATTAAGCTCATTTTTACCACAGGAAGCCCAATTGTTTTCTTCGTCTCACTCGCCACAGGGATCCCAATCCGAACATATCGAACAATTTATTGAGAAAAGTGTCGTTCCTGAGAGCTCCCTGTAATATTCCATATATGGTCAATATATTCCATATTTGGAAAGCAGGACGGATCGTCCAATACTAGAACACGTTCAGGAAGTGTAGCGAGCCAGCAGAAGAGAGGCGGATACAACGTAGGCTACAGGAAGTGCAATTTAAAAAATCGATATCTGAATTTGAAAAGGATGAGCGTATGCCTCACTAGCATCTAGTCAGGCCCAAATATTACTGTGAACGACTACAATTGTTTGATATGAAATTTCCGAAGAATTTTCCGAAGAGAGTTGCCTACGGAGGAGGCTATAAATATACATGCTAATATGGAATTAAATATCTAAGGGTAAGGCTAGCTTTAGTTCGGACTACTTAGTTGGGATTAAAAACTTATTGATTGATGGCTAAAGAGTAGCACCTTTACCTGGAATTGCTGACTTGCAACCAATACCCATAGATTCAAATAACGAAGCCGTGGCGGCCATGTTGGTGGAACTACATGTAACAAGAGAAGCTAACGAGGAATCTTTTGTTAAAGTCCACCAACATGGCGGCGATGACGTAATGTGCAAGTCAGGAATAAGGAAACACACCTTTTACCAAGGGAAACAAAATCCTCGGTTAAAATTTAATCCATCCAGGTTAACGCAAATCGGGCTTTGAGGAACTCAGGCCAGGCCTCCAAACACAGCGATGATGAATGACAAGGAAGGCACGTTTTTTTTGGAGGGGAGGGGGGCATACTTCAGGTGTTCCTGAAAAGAACCAAACGCAAAAATTAATTCCCAAAGGTAGATTTAGAGGTATTCTTAAAATGATAACTTTAGAACTTTAGAACATTTTAGAACGAGGAAAGGCGTGCTTAAAATTGTCCAGTAAATCAAAATCAAAAAGGGTGTCCTGTTCGCCTGTCCTGCCGACTGAGCTATCAAGGCATAATCGACTGTGAGCAATGGAAAAATTGCTACAAATACTAGTGGTGTGGGCACACAGGGGGAGGGGGGGGGGGGTTGATAAAGGATGGTGGGGTTGGAGATGAACTATGACCGGGCACGATCTTTTGCCTTACCCCCTTCCAATTTTTATCGCAGCGCCTTTGTTACCCCTTTGAAGTTTGCCGGATTTCCTAACCATTTCCTTCTATTAACTATGCTCTAATCAAAACGTGACGTGCAGTATTACAACCACGAGCAATTTAACATCCATTGATCATGACAATTATTTTATTTATAAGCTTCAGAGCTTTCATTAAAAAATATAGCAAAAGCTGACTTCATCTGTTTATTGATAGCGATGGCCAGTTGCTTATCTGCCTTATAGTCTTTTGTACTTCCAAATGGCCGTTTGCTTCGAAAAGATATGTAAGCTCCATCATAGCCCAGGGGCAATATTCAGAACACTTAATGACTGGCCCAAAGGGGAACTCAGTGACTTTTGTTTCCCCGAGATCCTCGATGTTCCCTGAGACACGATGTCGCTAGTTCGTCTCACAGTGATATCGATTTTAGGTCGGATCTCTTTCAAGTGGAATGAAAGACCCATGAATTAAAAGGAGTTTAGGAGACCTGAAATAAATACCCAAAAGTCTGATACACAGACGGCACGGCTTGCATGATACCTACGCCGCAAAGTAGATAAACTCTGCTACCCACGTACACGTTATTATTAATAGTATAATTTTGTAACTGTTCATCAACGATACAATCGCGCAAACATTTCCACATCTTTCAATATATTTCGCTTTTTCGAAAAAGGCACACATTGCATATAATGGTGGAAAAAGGCTTTTATAATACTGGCATGTTAGCCAACATATTGACTCTCTGACAACTCAGTACTTAAGATCAAAAACGACTTTTAATTCTAGGTCGTTATTGGATGAGGGCGAAAGAACGGTAGAAAAACAAACAAACCTCGTCAAAATTAAGGTAGAAACGAATGTTGCGAAATCAATATATTTACATGATTTGTTTGAATCACGAAATACGGCTATGTACTGATCGGTTTTCATGAACCACGTATTTAATTTGGGCCGATTCACGATCGAGCACAACTTTAATGCCATGTTAAAACTCCATATCGATAGCTATGACATAATATCTGTATATTTGTATGAATATGTAATATCTATAGTATCTGCATGAGTCTAATGAGTATAGATAAACTGAAAATACTGCAAGGCTAGATGCAAACGTCATTTGGCCCCATTAAGCAGCTCGGTGTAACACAGCAAGGCTTAGAACAGATGTATTGATTACTGATGAAGCTACAATATTATGGCAATGCCCGAGTGATTAACAGCACTGTTGATAAACACGTTTCAGCTAGCTTGTCAGTTTCCGACCGAAATTAAGGCAGACGGAAAGGAGCCGAACAACTTAATTCATTGCTGGATTTCAGAAAACGGAAGGAAAATAAGAGGGACTAGATTGAGTATCAGTAAATGTCAGTTCGGATATTTGTCAGTTGTCAGTTATAACCGCCAAACTAATAATGTTAGGTAATCACCGGCGTACCGACAAAGATGGCGGCGTGTACTTTTACCACAATCCTTTGCGCGCGAAAAACTTTAAATCCATTACAAAATCGCGGTAGAGAGGTTTTAAATCTTAAAAACAAGCAAGTACAAATGCTGCTGCCAATCCACTGTTATCGAAGAGAACAGAGGATTTCTACGTGTTATCTTGACCGTGTTAGGTTCGCAAGGAATTGTGGTCAAATAACGGCCGCCATCTTTTTCGGTATATAAGGTTAAGGTTAGAAAACCACAGCAGGAGGATATGTCAGTTGTTCGATTTAAACATTTTAAGGCCGCGTTTGTCAGCTGTCAGTTAACCCCATCTACACTCTCAAATAAGCCAAAACAATAAAATATGAAAACTAAGAGCTATATCAACTATCTACGTTAATAAGAACTACTGATACCTTAATATTTGCATTCGTATTATTATTATAGACTTTTCCAGAGAAAGGTTCCGATATATGAAGGCGGGCTTCGTTCGATAATTTATAAAGTTTCAACAAAAGCTATATATTCTATTTGGCAAAATCATCATAACCGGACGAGGTTCATCAGTTTTATTTGAAAAACTGTATGAAGTAGGAGGTCAGGAAATGATAATTATGAAATAGAAAATTTAGCACTGAAACGTAAAGTCACCATACAAATCAACATGTGAATTGAGAAAATAATTATATTGAATAATAATAATAAACTTTACTAGTAAAACCATCCTTTGAAAATAAAATACAATGATCTCACAGGTGCCGTTATTTAAAAGTATATGCATTAATTAAAATTTTTAAATGTCATTTCTACATACAAACTATTTTAACATAAGCCTGATGACGCCACAGGCAGCCCGAGTAATAACCGCTTGCAGATTAAGACTCGGTGCTGCCACAGGCAGCCCGAGTAATAAGCCTGATGACGCGAGGGATAAGGGCACGCTACGCTTATTTGCGCGCGCTGACCTGAGGCTGTATCGAGGCTCGATACTACTCATAGGGATGACATTATAACAAGACATTATAACATTACTTGTAACACCAGAAATGTCATTTACATGGTACAATGCAATCGCTGCCACTTACAATACATCGGAGAAACGAAACGACGACTTAAAGACCGATTTAATGAACACAGACGAGCAGTTGACAAACTTAATATAAAATCTACAACCACCACAGTCTCTGAACATTTCCTATCCTGCTCTAACCACTCTAACACTGACATACAACTTATCCCCTTAGAAATAATTTATTCTTCGCGAGACTCAATTCGTAAAGCCAGAGAGTCATTCGCCTTATCGATTTAGCTAAAACTCTTGAACCACTCGGAATGAATAAGCGTGATGAAACTTAATATATAGATATATATATATATATATACGCGGGTTATCTCTCAGTCCGTCAGTAAACTTATGTCATTTCCTTTTTCCTCTCATATTGTGTATTTTACTTACCACTGTGAAATATTATTCACTTGTAAAATCTACCTGAAGATGGCTGGTTTGGCCAAATTTAACCTGAAGTATTTTTTAAACTACAACATTGTTCAATTAGCTTTTCTGTAGTCCTTGGACGACTTGTTAACTTATTATAACAAGGAGGCTATTTGTCTGCAAGGATACGCTCCCCCCCCCCCCCCCCCCTCCCTCCCCCCGGAGTACATAGTGAGGGCAGTAAGCTAAGGAGTGTGTGTGGAATGAGTCTCGGAAACATTAGCATATCTTGCTACAGACTGAGGCCAAATCAGCCTAATTCATCCGAGGATAACCAAGTGTTAAGACATTATGTCTTTTGTTTTTGATTGACCAATACAGAAAGGCTTTACCTCAGATAAAGATATACCAGTTTTAAGTTATATTGAACTCTCTAACATGTGGCTTCCTTTATCATTCGAGGAAGTCTTTTAAAAATAGTTGAGGAAACGGCGAGATGAATAGTGAAAAATCCTTGAAATCAAAATCTCGCATTTAGACTTTCAGATCGATTTCCGCCGACACATGGTACTAAAAAATTGTCCTTGTAAAAATATTGATTCTAGAAGCGAAAGAGAGTAGAAAGCTGTCAACGATTTCGATAAAACGTACAATAAACAAGAAGAAATACCCGATCTGCTGAAGCATTTGATTTTGCTACATCGGGTTAATACTAAATTGGCATGGCCTCACTTCGTATGTATTGTTTCATTTTGTTTTTGAACGACACTTCCTGATTTTGATACACATTTCAATTACTTTCTCGCCATGATCGGAGCCGACCAGAGCGGAACGCAACACAACTTCCAGTTCACCTGCACAGTGAAATTCAACACTCAGGAAAATGACAGAAATAAAATCTGACTTGATTTGATTGGTCAGCTACTGGAGAAAGTGTCGAGGAGGCGGGGCTAGACATATGGGGGCGTGAAACGTGGTTTTCTTTCAATCGGCTTCAGAAAGAACTTCAAGACGATAAAGCTCGACACGAATGTATTCAAATCGTCTGAAAATTGAAATTCTAATAGATCAAAATCCCATCAACAAAAGGTGTCTGGAAATTGTAAAATGTTCGGCGTTATTATTTCGTTTTACAGACTTTTCCGTGAGCCTATTTGGGTTTTAGTAATTTTGAGTTTTGCTGAAAGCAGCACGAATTCGATAATTTTAATAGTATTTGGAATATCGACAAACCCAGACAGGTTTTTGGAGAAAAGACCCTTCCACTTGTGCTAAGGTGAAAATTTAAAATCCTCACATTATTCGCGATTTAGTTTTTTGAATTTGAACGCTAAGTTGTGGAATCAGGAGAGCTAGAAAATACATTTTTATCGAAACCCCCAAAAAAATTACTGTAGTCTTGTAGCCAGTTTTTTTTTTTTTTTTTTTTTTTTAACTTTTTTTTTATTGTAAACATTTCTAATTACTAAATTACATTACACAAAATTTATACGACAAAGAGAGAAAGGAAAAAAAAAGAAAAAAAAGAGAAAAGAAAATACTCTAAGCCAGCTATTCCTATTCAGAAAAATGTCTAATTGCAATTAACAGTTTTTCCCATTTCTTAAGGTGTTCCAGGGTTTTGTTCCTTGATTTTGCTACGTTGGATTCAATTTTCTCAAAATACACTAAAGAGTTTATAAATAGAGCTAATGTAGGGATTTTTCTTTTCTCTCTTGCTTTATATAAAGCTAATTTATACATTAAGATAATAAAGTTTTGTGGCTGTTCGTTTACCCCTAATATGATATTTACAAGATTCGATGGTGGTAGATTTATATCGTGCTTTCCTAACCAAGTTCGTAATTCAAAATATAAATTTTTGGCCTCTATACATTCTACAAATAAATGATCTATTGTTTCTTGGTTAATTAAACAAAAAGAGCAGCGTGAACACTCAATTAATTTAAAGCGAAATAAATCGAAATTAAGATAAAGGCAGTTGTTCAAAATTCTATATTGAAAATATCGTGAATAAGAATCAATCGTTGTTGAATATATACGCCTATAAATCTCTTCCCAACTTAATGGGCTCTCAGGCTTTAATCGATTTATAATATTTATTTGGGAGGTAGGTGACTTAAACTTCGCACCAATTAAACATTTGTAAATTTCTTTTGAGTTCTCAACATTTTCTATATCAAACGACTTTTGCCCAAGTTTTAAGTATTTTTTTCCTATATCTATAGTACCCTCTATTATACCTATATTTTTGACTACTTCTTTCCATTTTCTTGGTATGGAGTGTACTAAACCTGCCCAATGAAAGAAATCCTTGGCTTGGAGGCCTTTCCTCTCTACCATTTCCCATTTAAATTCACCAGATTCATTCAATAGGTCTACTATTCTATTAATATTGAGTTGCGAAAAAGTCTTAAAAAAGACTGATTTATTATCAATTTTAATATATCTATTATTCCATAAAGATTGTTGCAAAATATCAGAAATATCTATTACTTCTACCCTAGCAAACTCCGCCCAACATCTTAATACACTTTTGTAAAAATCAGGGAGATACTTTGGAATTCGTTCTTTTTCAAAATTTTGATCTATTGCTAATATACCCCCAATTTGATTTAAAAACATTAAGGGCAAGAATTTCCATGCCTCTTGTTTTATACTTAACAGCGCTGTAGCCCATTTTAGACGATTCGCTTTAACAATTGATTCAAAATCAGGTGCTTTTAAACCCCCTAATTCATAGTCGCCTATCAACGTTTGATGCTTTATTTTAGGTTTTTTACCATTCCATATAAAATTTTTCAAATCACAATCAACTAATTTGATAAACTCATCTTTCACATCTATTTTCGAACATATGTATAATAACTTGGATATTGCTAATGAACGAACTACCTGAATTCTACCATATAATGTTAAGGGTCTACTCCGCCACATAGATAAAATTGTTCTTAAGTTAGTTAATATACGCTGGAAATTATTGTTATAATGTAATACCTTGTTGTAAGTAAAATAAATACCTAATATTTTAACTCCTTGTTTCTCAAAATCTACCCATTTAAAATCCTTAAACTTTCCCTCTTCCACAATTTCTTTCCCTATCCATCCTATTTCCGATTTTTTTACATTTATCTTTAAAGATGAAAACACTCTAAATAGATCTAACATTTCTAACGTTTTCTCTAGCGAGGTAGTATTTCTTAAAAAGAAAGTTGTATCATCGGCAAATATTACAAACTTCCGAACATTACCTTCTAATTCCACTCCCTGTATTTCTTTACAATTTCTTATCATCAAAGCCATTATTTCTAAAACTAAAATAAAGATATATGGAGAGATAGGATCTCCCTGTTTTGTACCTCTTTTAATTGCGAACAAGTCAGTAGCTGTACCATTATTTGAAACACACGCTTGATTATCCTCTAAAAGAACTTGTATCCATTTTATAAATCCCTCACCAAAACCATAACTTTTCAAAACTGCAAATATAAAAGGATGCTCTATCGAATCAAAGGCTTTTTCAAAATCTGCTGCAAACATGATCAAGGGGAGACAATTTTTCTTTGCGTAAAACATTATATCCTCAATTATTCTAATTGGTTCATCTATTACTCGCCCTTTAACAAAAGCTGTCTGGTCATGATGAATTATACCAGGAAGGATATGAGATAACCTCTTACTAAGAACCTTACTACATATTTTAACATCCACATTTATTAAACTAATTGGACGCCATGAATCTATGAATCTATTATCTTTACCTGGCTTTTCCAATAATGTAATTATTATTTGTTTCTGTGAAGTTGTTAATGAACCTTTTTTTAAACTATCATTTAAGCAGTTGACCAAATCTTCCTTGATATCATGCCATATACTTAAATAAAATTCTTTTGTTAAACCATCGTTTCCTGGTGTTTTGGAGGACCCCATTGCCTTAAGACTATTAAAACATTCATTAACAGTCATCCTCCCTTCACATGCCATTCTTTCTTCCTCTGACAATTTGGGAATATTAATTTTACTAAGAAATTCTAGACACTCAGACTCTGTCTTCCCTGATTTGAATTTAAACTGTTGACTAAAGTGCTTCCTGATTTCTTTAAGTACTTCACGTGGCTGTACAATTTCATTGTTATCAGCGTCAACGAGTTTCCTAACATGTGTTTTAGATTTGTTTCTTTTTTCTAGTGTCAAGAAATATCTAGTATTTTTTTCTCCTAATTCATGCCAGGTTGCCTTGGATCGTACTATAACACCGTCGATTACATAGTTACTTAACTCTTCTAACTCCTTTGTTAGCTTATCATGTTCCGTTAATTTACTTTCATTATTTTCCCAACCTTCCGTATTCTCAATCTGAGTGATTTTGTTCTCAATATTACTGTATACGCTCCGTTTTTGTTTAGCCAGATGTTTAGAAAACGTAATTGTAAATTTACGTACCTCATATTTAATCAGTTCCCACCGTAACTGTGGATCAAAGATGCCCTCTTCATTCAAAGCCTTCTTCAAATCATTTATTACCAATTTCAATTCTTTTATATATTCTTTGTTTTCTTTGTAGCCAGTTATATAAGCTTTCCAATATAGGTTTAGGTGTATGCGAAATGGAGAGCAATGTTTTGTTTTCAACACTTATGGTCTCAAAATGGTATTTGGGCTGTACTGAAAACTAAAATCGCAATAAAAACGATTTATTTTGCAATGCAAGCGTGTAGGAATTGTTTTGAAAGTGTATTACGCAATGTTTTGATGACATCAGTTAGTCAGTCTGAGTTCTGCAGGAAAATCTGGAGAAAAAAAACTACTCTATCAAAGCAATTTGAAGAATAAAAAAAACAAGAATTAGATAATTATTTAAGAAAATGACAGAGCGGAGAGGATTATATGTGATCTTGACCACTAACTGACGTCTTCAAAACCATTTAATAGGTATAAGGAGTCTGAATGAGGAATTATATTTTGTCTTCTACTTCTCCATAAAGCTAGACCTTTCTCAAGTGTTTTAAAGGTTTCATAGGAATTATACATAAGTTTCATAGTAATTATACATATAGTCCAGTCATCCTACGGTTCAATCTCAAACAAATTGCAACATAATTTTTCTCACCGTCAAATGATAGATAGTGGTCCACTTAATAACATACTAAAAATCCCCCAAAATCCGCGTGGTGGAACATGCTCAAATTTAGCCTGCGTAGCAAGCCCAGGGGGAATGGGGAAGATTGGGAAAGAGGGGAGAGGGAATGAGGAGAGGGAAAGAGGGGAGGAGGAATGGGGAGAGGAAAAGGGAAAGGAGGGCTTGCAACGAACCCCCCGTTTTTTCCCTTTTAACGTTCATATTTTAGACGTAAAATTCCGATTGGCTAAAGTGGTGTTCAATGACATTTGATTGACACTTGTAATAAAAATAGCAGTTATGCGCGATGCAATGAAGAAGTGTTTACGAAGTCGAAGGACTTGTTGGCCATTTGAGTTTTGACCCACCAGATTTCGAAAAAGGATCTTCAACTTCTTGTAGTTTATAGAGCTATTAGTAGATGTACAGCGATAGCTTCAGGGTTGTCGGAAAAACGAATAGCGAAGACCCAGGCGGAAAAACGAACCCCGAAAAACCGAAGACCGGAGAAGAACTGAAGCCTGTTGTGAATTTTTCCTTGTCGAAAATCGTATGTTTAAGCCAAAATGTCTTGCTGGAAATTTAGTACGGATACCCTAGAGGTTTCAGAGAGTTTTTATTTGGTGAAAATCCATACAGAACTCCATTTTCTAGCCCAAATGTTTGATCTTCGGCTTCGTGGAGAAGGCAGTTCAACATGGCGGCCCGTCTTATTCAACCAGTGCTGTATACAGTTATAGACTTAGTCTAGGCCAACTTTAGCAGCCTTGAGTTGCCTAAGAAGCAGATTCTTTACGACTGGGATGTCAAGTGATTCAGGATAGCTACGTCTTGGGACCAGAAACTGCGAAGTTGTATTTTATTTTGATGCAAATGTCTGAAGGGTTGTGTTTTGTTACGCCAGTGTTTGGAAAGCGAAAGTCGTGAATGGACGAAAAACATTTTCAAACTTTTGATGTAGAAACACTGACTTGTATGGCCAAATATTGTACTACACTTGGATAATATGTACCCAGGAGACGTCAATAGCTTTTATTGCACTCAATTTGGTGCAGAAATGTGTTTTTGCGTACAAAACGCTCGCCAGATTGAGAGAGAAACCAAAATGGTCTTGGCTAGGCCAATTTAGTAGCCTTAATTTACCTTAGGTTGCCATAAGAAGTAGATTTTTTACGATTATGATGTCAAGCGATTCAGGATAGCTACGTTTTAGGACCAGAAGCTGCGAAGTTGTATTTTATTTTGAGGCATTAGATTCTAGAGAGTTTTATAAATACTTAGTAACGCGAGTGTATTGTGTTTTTTCGTGTCGAAAAACGTATGTTTAAGCCACAATTTCCCGCTGTAAATTTAGTATGGTACCCCAGGGGTTGTAGAGTGTTTATTTGGTGAAAATCCATGCAGAAATCAATTTTCTAGCCCAAATGTGTGACCTCTGTTCTTCGTTTTTCCTAGGGGTCATTTTGAACTTCCTTCGCACCGAAGGTCGAACATTTGTAACAGACAGAAACAAGGAAGTTGATTGGTTGATTTTGACAGATGTCATGTCAGACGACACTGAAAATGAATTTATAATTTGGGGGCGTAAGGGAAAAAACGGGGGGTTCGTTGCAAGCCCTCCTTTCCCTTTCCCTTTCCTCTCCCCATTCCCCCTCCCCCCTCTTCCAATTCCCTCCCTCTCCCCTCTTCCCTCCTCTTCCCAATTCCCCCTGGGCTCAAATTTGGCATTACGTGTTTCGAGCTATCGCCACAGGGTACCCGCGTCGAGCAAAATAACATTTTAATAAAAATGCCCATTTTAAACAAATTGCAACATAATTGTTCTCACCGCCAAATGATAGATAGTGGTCCACTTAGTATCATACTAATAATTCCCCAAAATCCGCGTAGTGGAACATGCTCAAATTTGGTATTACGTGATTTCGAGTATCACCACAGGGTACCCGCGTCGAGAAAAATAATATTTTAATAAAAATGCTATTAAACATGGTGTTCCTCTTTGAAAAGGCTCAAATATTCTTACTAACAAACAATCACGTGTTTCTATATAAAATAAATACATAGTTGACTGATTTTGTGAAAGAAAATGCAACGCATCAATAATTCAGTTATCCCTTGGAGCCCGGGTCAGGGCTGCGTTCAACTCCAGAAGAAAAGAGTATAGATTTCTAGACTTCATTGAGCTCTGATACAGACCATGAATATTAGAACTCAAAGGCTAGTGGAGATCCCAAAGTATTTTCACTATGCTTTTCATCATTATCGATTAGCAATATACTCTTTCATGATTTTCAAGGAAACACAAACTTTTGCACTATATATCCTTCTTGGGAGGGCAACTGCCCCCTCTATTTCCTTTATGGTACAGGCCATTATGTGACAGATTGATATATATGACTTATTTAGTCCCAGGCTTGTGTCGTTTCATGGTGTTATTTCATATTGATATTTTTGAGTCTCTACTGATACAAGATACAGTGTCGATCTGTTTAGTCATCATTTTAGCCATGTTCAGTTAGGTCTGGCGCAACCGAATTCGCACAACTTTGCCCTCTGCATACACCACATTCAGCTCATGTTTCTTGCATGAACATCTCTGCGTGTTGCAGTCAGATCTACAGTTACACCTGAGAACCTCTAAAAGCGACTCATGCATGAGCTGCTGGCAGGTAAGTTCTTATTGGAAGCAGCTTTCCGTCCGCTAACCTCCACCCCAAGATTGTGGCTGAAACGCTACACCTTTCCACTGCTGCACTAGGTGGTACACCCTTAGCCTGTGATAAGCAGCGGCTGCAGATGTTGGTGGAAGACATTCACACTGCACAAAGGTGGTTCCTGTTGCGATCTTTTGGCAAAATCTGCATGATATATCTTAATGAATCTAGAGTTTCACCAGACCTGCCATTGTACAGACAAACGAGGGCTTTCTCTCCCGCTAGAATGATATCATCCTTTGTAACAGCTGGACGATTGAAAACTTCACCTTGCTCGTGAAGGAGCGCTACTCCTTTACCAATGCCATGCATGTAATCTCGAAGTCGTGTCACCTCCAAGAACTGCGTGCGGAAATAAAATATTTGCGCATGTATCCAAGCCAAGTGCAGACTTGGTTTTCTTGATATTCCAAATCCTTCTAGTCGTCGATCTTTGCTTTGGCTGAGGAATGAAAAAACAGATCGCGTGCATTTATCTCTGCGTGATGACAAAGCAGGACTAGTAGGTCCGTATCATCTCCAACCAGAATAGTGATTGTTCTGGCAGACTGAATGTCGCCGCGGCTTGGACGATCAACAGGTCTGCGTCTCCTGCAGTGTGGATAGTATTGCACCCTGCATGATAGCTGCAGTTTCCAGTCCCCAAGTAGATTTATGAACCGTTGTTTGTTCGCCGTATTCCCCAGGAATTCCTCCTTCTTCAGCTTCAGGACCATGTTACAATCAAAGTTCACTGTCGGACTAGAGGTGCCTGTTCTTCTCTGATGCGCGCAATCTTTTGTGGATGGGTCGTCCTCGTATCCATCAAAGACTACTGTAGCTTTGTCGTATCTGCGGGTCACGTACTGTACATAGAGTGAGAGAATATCACTGTATGTAAGGCCATTTGGCCACGGAACGCGATGAAGCAGTGCACCACCATCAATAACGTAGTGAAGATTTCCTGTAGGTCCAGCCGTCTGGTCATTCTTCGTACGGGTCCAAATTGCGTCTGCCAATACAGCCTTGTTAGCTTGCCGTGGAAGAAGGGAGGAATCGAATAAAGCTGGTGTGTAACTGCACCTTTCGAACAAAAACGGTTGGGAGTTTTCGTACCGTCCTCCTGTCGCAACGAAACTCAGTCTCTTAAATAATAGTTGAGGATCCACCTGAACATCAGTTGCCTTCGCTAAACTTACCTCCGATTGAGGCAAGTTTTAAGCTGATGTCCTTGCCAACAAAAATATGCTTCAAAAAGTGTTGAAGTAACTTAGGAATGAATTCCAAAGCCTGGTCAATGGAAGACATTTCCTCACTCGATGGGCAATCACTACTTGAAACATCTAAATTCTTGATATCAGTCTTGATTAGTTTTGCTGCCGTCTCAACAATCCTTGCTTTCTCTACTTCATAATCATCTATCTTTGGCTGCTTATAGAATTCGTTTATTATCGATGCCGCTGTCCTCTGGAAAGTCACGACGTTTTGTTTCCTTACAGTCGGTATCACTATTTTTTCCCTAAAATTTTCTTGCAACTTTGCTTTCATATACACAACGCTATATGGTTGTTCCCCAGTTCCCTCGAGGTACTCCTGCATCTTGTTAGTAAGATCAATGATTGTGATTTGTTCCTCGTCACTCTCTTCAAAGAACTGTACTACTTTGAAGAACGCTGTGCATTTTGCCGTGTCCATAGGCCGTCCCTTTAGCCGCTTTGAGCCTGTATCAGAGGTTGCATCGTTGCCAAGTTTCCTTGGGACCTGCTTTCCGGTACGAAAGTGAACGCTACACGCTTGGTGATATACTGCATACTCTAGTCTCCCTCGGACTGTTTCTGCCCATTCATCGTTTCTTGCTTTGCAGGTTTCGTTTATGGAATCTTGAAAGTCCTTTGTTCGTAGTACGGGTTGGCCGCAAACGAAACAGTGTTCTTTCCAGATAAATCTGGGCCTGGCAGACCGTCGACTGATAAATGTATTTTCTTCCCGACTTACTTTGGGATTCGTTTTGCTTGGCCTGCAGAAATTACGACGGCAACTCTGATGGACACTCTGGCCGACTTCTGTGTGAATGTTGCTGTCATCAAGTGTTTCACTTATTAGACGATTGATACTATCACACCCTTTTTGAGTCAACACGGCGGTAGGTTGACCATCGTTTAATGCCTCACCACAGAAACAACACTTCTCCATTATGTATTGTGACTGAACGCCTCCTGGTACACCAGATTCACTTGGATATAATAATTGAGATTTTTATTTGATCATTTGTGAATTATATTAGCCTGGTATTCCATCGCCATAAATTCGAGACATTGAGTCCTAATAGTATATAGAGGGTAGAGATAGCCTATATCGTACATAGGGATACTATAATGCAGGATACATAAAGTACCAACATGTAATTGAGTAATACCGCTTACTAGAATGTTATCGCAGACTCATTATATCTTTTGATCCGTTTAGGACCTACTTTCCAAAAGGAATAATTAGCTTGAATAGCTGCTGGCTGTTTAAACAAACACACTGCAGTTCCTATAGTATAGAAAAAGGTGTCCAAAGCTGGCATGTTTGTTGGATTTGGTCACTTGTGGTCAGAGTTATGACAGTCTCAAGACGGGAGTCGGAGGTTTATTGTCGAAAAGCTGAATTTTCAAGAAGGAAAAGGAATAATTGAAAATGGACTGTACATTTTTTGCTAAGGTTGTAGATTTGCAGCAGATACATTTTATAAACTGTTATCTGCATGTTTTTACTGGAAATCGTTTAATGTCCACAATAATAAATCCGATTTTTTATCAAAGAAAGATATCGTCAAAGTTTATTACTTGGCTTTGAAAATATTAAAACTGAATTGATAATATCTATAGAAATAATGCCATGACCGCATATTTTTACGACTGCACCGTATTTCAGTCATGCGAAATAGGGAAAATGTTTACGATCTCCATACATTTATCTGTCAATTTTCAAATGTGTTGCGAAATACCAGGTCTCGAATTTCTGGCGATGCACCTGTTACATCAACACGTGAGTCGTAATAACGCCCGGCGCACGCGATGTATAAAGAAATCAATACACGATTCCCGTTAATAAGATACATCAAGAAATAACAAAGTATTTTAAACCGACCTTTTTCCAAGACATGACCCTGTTACAAGTATTCAGGATAAAAAAGTCAGTGCAATCATCGAGAACTTCAGCATTAAACTTACAGAGGATGCAGCGACACGAAAACCGCCAGGCGTTCCTTGTATATATATGTGGGAGCCTTGATTCATTTTATTTTATAATAATTCAATTTATAACATTGTTTTATCTGCATAGATATTTGTTTTGCTTGGTTGATTGCCATGACTTTTCTCGACGCGGGTACCCTGTGGTGATAGCTCGAAATCATGTAATGCCAAATTTGAGCATGTTCCACCACGCGGATTTTGGGGGATTTTTAGTATGTTATTAAGTGGACCACTATATATCATTTGGCGGTGAGAAATATTCTGTTGCAATTTGTTTGAGATTGACCATAAAAAAATCATAGGATGACTGGACTGAAACCGCGGCAAAACGGTATGCTCCGCTGGCCAAAAGAACGAAGGCTCTGCTATCAAATACAAATTACCGAAGCTTTCAACTTTTTTAGTAAATAATTTTATAACTTAGTAAACTCACAGTGAATTACAAATTAAGAAAACTTCAACCTGTTAAAGTATTAGGCTTAGCTTTTAAGTAGTTTTCTTATTTTTTGACAAAACAGTTCACAAATGGATGCTTTTAAGCAGAAATTTTAAAATCACGGGTATGTGCCTGTTGTTTCATTTCAGTTTTCGCGGGAAACTGGGGGCGGCCGCGCGCGGACAAGAAATAGCAAATACGCATGCGCGTGACGTTTTGCCGCGGTGTGGACTGGACTAATATGGAAAGGCCCTTTTTTAAGATGCGTCATCGCAGACGGAGGCCAAAAACGGAGTTTGCAATGACGCACCAGGTATGCCACAAAATAACAATGAGAATAAGAAAAATAAAGAACGAATAAATATGTATACACTAAGTATTATATATATCCAATTTAACGATAAAATTAATCCTAACCAATCCCGAATATTTAACTGATTACTCTAAACTTGGCTGGGATTCTTTATCAGAGAGACGCAGAAAGCACCGTATCTAATTTGTTTTTAAATGTTTAAATGGTTTTATAGACTGTGATTTTACTTTTACTTTTTAGAGAGACATGCACGACTACAATACCAGAAGTAAGAACGACATCTATAAGCTTAAATCTCGTAGCTGTTTGGCCAACGTCGCCTTTGTTTTCATGCCATTCAGGACGGAATTTGCTATCTGAGAGCACGAGAAACATTCTAAATCTAGATCAATTTAAACGATTTATCTAGTTACTTATATAGAGTAGTACGTTATTGTTGTTATTATTATTATGTTTATAGCTATTTTTTAATTAATACCTTATATTACTAGATTTTAACCTTTTATAGATTCATAGACTTTTTAATTTTTTAATTTTGTTTTACTCTAATACAGGACCTTCCTGAAAATCACCTTAGGGTGAGGTTTGCCTCCTGTTTAAATATTTAAATTATTATTATTATTATTATTATTATAAATATGCGTAATATACAGTTTAAAATTTAAAATACACTATTACAATAACATATATTTACATATTCAGCCGTACCAATATCTTTGCATACTAAAAACCGCTCCAATGAACTACTAAGATAAACCAGATAGGTCGAGTTTCTTAATATTACTTTTAAACGATTTGAAATTTGAAATTTTTCTTAATGCATTTGGCAGTGCATGAGTTCCACTATATTCTCAGTACGAGAAAGTATTTTATTTAGTTAAACCGAGGCTTTGTCTAGGACGGGAAAGGCTTAGACACGTTTCCTGTAAGCTGGAAGAGATGTATTTGAAGGCTTTTGAATAATGTATTTCTATATATATATTTACCTATTACCGACTAAAAGGGTGCGTGTTCATTATTGCTGGAGTATATCAATTTTTCTTAATGCATTTGGCAGTGCATGAGTTCCACTATATTCGCAGTATGAGAAAGTATTTTATTTAGTTAAACCGAGGCTTTGTCAAGGACGGGAAAGGCTTATTGTAGCATTATCAGGGACATGTTTCCTGTAATTATATATAAGCTGGAAGTCAGGATATTTGAAGGCTTTTGAATAACGTATTTTTATATTTACTTATAACGACTAAAAGGGTGCATGTTCATTATTGCTGGGGTACATCAATTGTGTCTAGCCCTGTAGTTACGTCCTTTCAGTTCTGTTAGCAGATATATATAGTGATCACATAGTGTCACGTTAAAACAAATGTCGTAAACGAGCTGTATAAATTAAAGTGTGTGAGTTCATTGAGCACATTCAGGAGCACAGTTGTAGTCCGTTTTCTTGAGAGGAAGCATATAAAGTCAATATTTAAAAACTGGATTTTAATGTACAGTTCTTAGAGGAAAGAATTAAGAATCTTTGTATGAAAGATCAATATTGTAAGGTCGTATTTTGGATGAATTCATAGGAGTCGATGGGCGTTTGAGGACTCTTTGAGCGAATCGAACTGAAAGTTATTATTTTATTTCCATGTCAGTTTTTTTCTGAAGACGGTTATTCTGATTTACCATGTCTGAAAATAAAGATAAACATCGTTACTTATTAAGCTTTAAAACGTGATATGGCAGACGCTAAAAGTGTTTACCTTTTGCAGCAATATCCCACCAAATTGCCGCGTTTCGTTTATTGTTGGAAGTTCCGGAATTAAGCACCTTAACTTTTCGGATTTTTTTGTCTTTCCAACCGAGTGAAACTACCTGAAAACTAGTGTCCCTGTTCATAACCAGCCGACATATTATTAAGTACGAGTTAAATACCGGCGGAGAACCGAGGCATCAGTTACTGACTTATTTCATCGTTATTCGATAACCTTAGCTTTATTTTACTAACATTCCAGTGAATTTCAATATAAAGACCTGATTAGGTATTCAAGAGCCTTTATGTAGCTCATAAGATATTCGAGGTCTTTATATCATATAAAGACCTCCATTTAAAAACCTTGAATATCTAATGAGCACTTTTTTGAAATCGAATTTGAAATTTTGTCCCCCTCCCCGCCACTTGAAATTTCGCTTTGCCGTCCCTGAAACTAATTTCTAAAGTAAGAGTTTCATACCGATAACCGAGGTTCTAATTCCCTGCTAGCAGAGGTCTCTCTCTCTCTGTCTTGGTAAAATGGAAGGCAAGGGAGAGACCTCTGCCGACATCCGACGCTTTCTCTGTCGCGCATGCGTGAAGTTTCCTTGGCAACAAGTGACGCGACCTCACGTGTACTTATGAGCGCACGAAACAACTGCAACAAACAACTGATGCGTACAGCTATTTCCGGTAAAACGTGTTTTCGAAACTGGTTTGACTCGCCTATGAATGTGGACGGCAAGCGTCGGATGTCGGCAGAGGTCTCTCCCTCGCCTTCCATCAGTTTTACCAAGACAGAGAGAGACCTATGCTAGCAGGGAAAGGTTCTAAGCCCTAAACATTAATTTTAGGAATTAGAATCGAAGGTTGGAGGTATGAACTTATACCACATTTGGCGAGGTTAAAAACTGAGTTATAAACCTCCCTGTAACAGTCTATTGTTGAACGAGTTTATACCCCTATGAAGAACAACGACGGTTTAAAGTACAGGTCACAGGTCAGGTCACAGGTCAGGTTGTTAATTCCAAGACAAATCCTAACCCCAACCACAAACTTAACCCTAACCATCGGACAAGTTTACAGGTAAACGACGGGTTATCACTCACCTAGAGCTAGGATTCACAGGCAAACAAGAAGTGACCTGACCTGTGACCTGACCCGTCCGAAGAACAAAGAAAACCGTGTCAAGTGTGACATAAATGTTGTTATAAACACCAAAATTAAAGATAAATAAAAAGGCAATTTCATCACCTAACATTAGTGTTATTCAGTAACGAAATTTATCACAATGTGCGTGTAGGAATATCTGAGTATAACATTCTTGATAATGCACTTTATGCTGTTAAAGTGAAATTGAGATCAGCTTCCAGATGTCAACAAAAATAAAGAGAATAAGAATCTAAACTATTCATACACCGACACACCTAATAACGACCATTACAATGGGCCTTTTGCAGAAATGCAATCATGTGGTTGTGCTGTGTGGCATTTAACATACGAGATCGGTAGTGTTATAATAGCAAAACATGTTTGTAAATTAGTGCTATTTTTCACCTCCAATCGATTGTCGATCTTTCTAAAACTGTTACAGTGTTATTAAAGATAGCCGAGGAAAATTGGAGAGACCACAGACGAAATGATAAACAACCAGATCTACTAGGGTGTTGGGATCTGATCAGCAATATATATATATATAAATAGACAAGAAAGGAAAGTTTAACCAACGGCTAATTCAACGGTAGAGAGTTTTTCTTCCAATATTTCGATCGGCACGGCCGTGCGTATTGTTTTCAGTATTTCCAGAATGTATACTACGCCCTCCCAAAGCACGACGGCCGACAGAGGGTCTTTAAGGATACTGTACGGCCCGGCAAATGATCCCAGGCCCGCAAATGATCCCGGCCCGCAAATTATCCCGGCCCGCAAATGATCCCGGCCCGCAATTGATCCCCAAATCGTCCCGGAAATGATCCCAGCTGAAAATACAGAATGGCAACGGATTTTGGATTGCGAGACTTTTTATTTGGATTTCTATATTTTTTATCTTATGCTTATAACTTTGCATATATACAATTCTTTTTTTATATTTTTCAATCAAAAAAACTTGGCTGGATACACTGCATGGTGACTATAGTTATCCGAAAATAAATGTTCTGAAGACGTGTTAGTAAGTAATAGACGCCGCTTTCTTTGTAAAATCATCAATCTACTGTATTTTTAAAGCAGCTCAAATTAAAACCAGCCCGCTCAAAACACATAGGAAAACCTTGGCTCCTTGAATATTATTCCGGAAAACGTTTGACGCGATACTTTTAATTAAAATTGCATTTATAGCTCCTTTGTTTGAGAGCCATGTTTTAGTAATGAAAAGAGGAGCATTGTAGTCGACTACCGCTAGTTGATTTGCCTAACAATTCACTATCAAGAAAGCAAGAGGAAGCCTAGTAATCTGGGTTGTCGGGATTATCCTATTTTGATTGATTAATTTTTTTTTGTGAAATCCTATCTACCGTTTAATGACATCTTGGACTGACAACTGTTTAATGACGTCTTGGACTGACGACTGTTTAATGACGTCTTGGACTGACGATTGTTTAATAATATTCATACTAGCCTGCTTGCCGGCTCTTCTGTAATGTGGCGACCCAATCCGAAAAATTATAGAAGAGCCGGCAAGTAGGCTACATTCATACAATCCGTCCTCGGTAAACGCCGCATCGGCAATATAAAACTGGTAAACATATGCGTAAATCTGATGCGTAATCATGACAAAATTGTACACCTATCATTTTGAATTATACAGAAACGGCAACACAGACGTCAATGACAACCATTGATAAAATCCATATTTGCGGGTACTATATACAGTGGAACCCCGCCTTACGGATACCCCAAAGTTACTTGTAGTTTTCGGCTAGGTCCATTTTCTGTAAAAAATATCTCGTTATTATGGACACCCGCGACACCCGTTAGTACGGACACTTTCTCTGGTCCCTTCGGTGTCCGTTATAACGGGGTTACACTGAATACAGGAAAACGGAACGGTAACGTAAATCTACCTGATCCTAAATTGCCAATAACAATTCTGTTAAAATCACTTGATTGTTTTGGACTGGCAATAAGCGATGTCACTGGTCATGTCTCACATGCCAGGATAATAATTGCAGTCTTCGCAGTATTCCATGGTATCAGAATATACCCCTACCTCCTTCTTGTTCTTTTTGTCATCCTAATCTCCTACCGAGGAAACGCTCAGACAATAAAGTATAAGCAATAGCACAATAAGAAGTAGCGAGGGTTTCTCCATTTTGCATTTGTAAACATTGAAGGAACTGTCACACAACTAGACCATGCACCTACGAGGCGTTGATTCCCGCCGAAACCACAGGCGACCCACTAATTTGTTGTCGGCAAGTTATCGTCAGTTATATATTATACAAGCGTTTCGTAGTGCAGAGACGGTCGTTTAAACAGTAAATATTGCACATGTTTTTTTTATCTAAGTACCGCGTGAAACGTAGACTAAGTGTTTGTGATAGATTTTTCAAGGAATTCAGCTATAGGTTTTATTGGCTATTACTTTACATGTTGCTAAAGTTAAAGAAAAATATATGCAAAATGATAATAAGCATAAGAAAACCATATGAAGAATTGCAAATCAGAAAAGTCTCGCAATCCAAAATCCGTTGCCATTCCATATTTTCAGCCGGGATCATTTCCGGGACGATTTTGGGATCATTTGCGGGCCTGGGATCATTTGCGGGGCCGTACAATACTCAAAATAATGAAATACTGTCTTCCATATTCAGTTCTCCGCTGGGCAGTAGATGTATCTGTTTCCCATCAAACCATGCATACTTCACCCATTCGCTATTTCCCATCTCCACTTCCTAATTTCCCATTTCCCATTTCCCATTTCCCATTTCCCATTCTCCATTCTCCATTCTCCATTCTCCATTCTCCATTCGCTATTTCCCATCTCCACTTCCTAATTTCCCATTTCCCATTCCTCGTTTTAGTAACATCCGCGCTGTGCACGCACAGCGTATTAAATCACGATCGGCGTTAAACAGTCGGCCAAAGTACTTGAACCCTTACATTAATACGTCATTATACTCTTACCCTACAACTCAAATACGTAAACGACAAATAAACGGATTATAGATATGATAGTCCTAAAATGTTTTGTAATCTTACTACTTTAGATTTGTATCATCAAAAGTATTTCAGTCGATTAGCCCTTGACAGTCTTGACACAACAGAATGTTCAAGTTACATTGAAATCATTGTTGACACGAATAAAGCACATCGTGAGTGAGATAGGGACAATACACAATCTTGCTCACTCGGGAGTTAAGGGTCCGGATATCCATGCACTTTTGAAAGCGGGTTATATTATGGTCCAAATAGCTTTTTGTTTTTAACAATAGCGGCCACTTACGTGTACTTGAACTGGGGAATATTACAGTCTGAGGCGGCTCGGGAAGTCATTTTGAGATATGGTTTAATCTCCGTTTGTTTGAAGAAATGATATCGACTGTGCAGAGATTGGCAGGCAGTAATAAGGAAGTAGATGAGGCTCTCGCCAGAAAAGAAGCTTATTTAAGCCTTTAATTTCCACACATCACGACATCCAAGTACAGAAAGTACATCTGATAGGATCTGAACGACCTAGAAGAAAAGAAGCCAGGCTTCGCTTATCGACACTAAAGAAAAATCGGCTTAAATGCATGACGCAGCTCACGAGTTGAATTGATACGAGATGATATGAAGGCACCTCAGGGAGCCACTATAGAGCGGATTCCAATTGAGTGTCGGAAGCGTTTTGGTTTTGCGTTTACTAAGCTCTCCTATTGGCTGAGAAAGTAAACCAACCAATCAGAATCCAAAGTAAAACCAAACGCAAATTGGTTTTGGTTTTGCTTTGGTTTGTCATTGGCTCACAAGGAAGCCATTTATGAGTTACTTGTGATTACTCGCTCCTATGATTGGCTGGCTGTGGGTAATTTGCGTTTGGTCTTTCGACACTCATGCGAAATTCGCTATATATACAGTTCGTGTATGATCTCGGAGCACAGCTGTAACTGCTAGGACTGTTTGAAAAAAAGTAGTTTTCCATGAGGAAACTCTCATATGTTTCAGATGCACAACAAGAAACATGTTTTCCTTTTCTCTCGACAGTAGCAAGAAAATGTGAGACATCAAGTCCATCGAGTACAGGTTAGTAAAATTATGTTTTGTAGTTACATTTTTGAGAGGAAGCGCGCCATATTAATTAATTTGATCATATGAAAGAGCGCCTGAAAAACACCTTGACTTCACAAAGTATAAGCTTGAGCGAAAATGGTATAGTAAATGGAAGGCATACAGTATGACTACATATAGATACCATTGGGAACAAATAGGCGCTTTTTTCGATGAAAATGTTGTAGTATCCATGTCAGTATATTGAATTGATGATCACAGGTTAGTTTTGTAAGCCATAGGATGGTGTTTCGGTTTATAAAGGTGAATCAAACTGGTTCAAGATGAGCCCCACCCCAATACGAAAAATATGAAAAAGCCAACAACAAGAAACATCGATTGATGTAAAGTTAAACATGCAGTTTAATCGTTGAAATACGAAGTATTTTTAAATTTACAGACACATTTTCCGACATCTCAAGACCGGTTTATAACATTTGTTATTTCGTGACTAGTCAGCCAGAATTTTTTTTCAGGAATCGACTGAAACGGAACAAAGTAATCGATTTCCGACAATCACTCTGATACCTATCAGAACACTTTTTGTTATTTTATTCCATTAAATCCTAAGTGGATCGTGCCAAAGTCCAATTCATGCATAAAATACTTGCGGATGAAATGGATTAATTTTTCAAGAAACTTAAAATACTGTTATCAGTGAAAGTTTATTCGCACATTTGTAAAAGGCGACGACGGTATTCCCTACTATGCTAAAAAAAATACTATGCGCTGAATATTGGTTCGAATTCATTTCAACCTTTATCAAATCCGGCATGTTACTAATAAACTAATTACCATCAGCATGCGTGATGGATAATTACACAAATCCGGCATGTTACTAATAAACTAATTATCCATCACGCATGCGAGAAGAGTTAACCTCCCCGAGGCCGGATTTAAAAGTTTTGATGCTCCAGCAAGAATTAATATATTGTACGGCTTTCAAGCTGCCTTGAATTAAATAAGATAAGGTAAGGGTTCTATTTTGGTCATATGCACGCTATCAAGTATTTTCCCTTTAAGAGGAATTGTAATTAACATATTTTTGGCATGTTGAAGCCGTGCAATTTAGAAGTCGTACTTTTAAAGGAGGTAATGTATTGGGCTTTGATAACGCGTTGTAGGATATGGTCTTTCTAGTCGCTAGAATAGTGAATTAATCTCGTCTCGTCGTCGACATGGCTAAAATCGTAATTTAAAACGTGATTTCGCGTAATTTTTGTTTAAAAACAAAACAAACACAGCTTCTACTGCAAAGAGGTTTTAAATTACAACTAGTATTAGAGATCATGCAGGAAACCCACCAATGAGCTGAATAGGAATAAGGCAATCTTCAAAGGAATCGAAAAGGCAGCTAATTAGACAATACGGAATAAATATCGTTATCTATTATAATGAATTGTAATAATCTATTTATTATAGTCTAACCTAATGGGTAAGATACCGTAATTTAAATATTCCAATTTGATTGGTTCTTGAGCCATCGCTTTTAATTGAATTTCAACGCACTTAGCTTAGCTATAAGCAATTATTAATTTTAATTTTGCCATTTAATACGAAAATCGCATTGGTTAAGCTTGTTCCGTCTCGATGGAGGGAGAATGGTCTTGTACCTTTTATACATGTTTATCAGAGTCGGGCGTCAGTTCTAAAGCTTTAAATTATCACCTTGTGGTTTGTTTATGCGTTAGAGGTGACAAGCCCTTAACGAATCTGTCAAAGAGAGACTGAGAAAAGAAGCAGGAATCAATCAAAAGTGCAATTCCAGACTGAACCGGTTGACAGGACCTTCGTCTGTAATTAAACTTACACTTCTGTACATTCTCTTTTGTTCGAAAAGAAATCGCGATGTAACCTTCAGCGTGCGGGTAAGAAAAACTAATGTGCGAGATCTTCATTCAGAGCAAACATAGAATAAACTAATAAAGCAACTCTTACTAAAGTTGTTTCAATAATTCAACGCATTAATCTGATAACGTTTGTGATCGATGAAAACATGAAAAAGTAACTACATTTATTGAATATTAATTACTTGTTCCTTGAAGAATTGAATGAACTGAAAATGCCGACGAGTAAACAGAATATCTAACAACTGCAAACACGCCTGTGACCGATAAGCATTGCTCATTGAACTTGACTGACGATAGTTAAATAATTAAATCAATAATGAACTCTGGGAATAAGCACGAGTGTAGTTCATCAATAAAACGCGAACAGTTCTCTACACAACTCTTCAGAACGCCTATACATTGAAATTATTAATACTGAACTGTACCGGA
>JAOWCC010001368.1:12168297-12240692 GCA_030867875.1 Actinernus sp. WN-2022 | reverse complement strand
CTGGGAATACCCCTCCCCCTCCACCCGGGACTAAAGCCCTGCGAAAACGAGAAAACATTGATGCCCCAAAATGTGTCCTATTTAAAATGTGGTATTCCGCAGTGAATATCCTTGGACCAATAATGTTTTTAATGTACATCAATGATCTTCCAAATTGTTTGACACACCTGCTCAGTCCCTAGAATGTACGCGGATGATACAAGTCTCACGTTTACGAACGATAACATTTCTGAGCTCAATGGCCAACTAGCTTCTGATCTCAATTGTGTTAATACATGGCTCAACGCAAACAAATTAACCCTTAATTTTAAGAAAACAGAATATATGTTAATTGCTTCAAATCAAAAACGCATTAACATTCCCCACAGCCCAATACCATCAATCAATAACGTTGCTATTAAACAGGTCCAGACAGCCAAATCTTTAGGAGTATATTCATTGATGAAAATCTCTCTTGGGATACCCACATTGATCATATATCTAAAAGGATCTTGCTGGTATTGGCGCCATAAAAAGAGCGAAGCCTTTTGTCCCTTTCTCGACTCTTTTGACTATTTTCAATGCACTAGTCCAGCCACACTTTGCTTATACTGTAGCGAAGTGTGGGGTAACTGTGGCAAGGGTTTATGTGACAAGCTACAGAAATTGCAGAATCGTGCTGCTCGTGTTTAATTGAACGCGTCATTTGATTCAAATACTCAGTTACTGCGTGAAACTCTTACCTGGAAAAACATAAAACACCAACATTTACTAGATTCTGCAGTTATGGTGTACAAGTCACTAAATAATTTAGCTCCAGATTATCTTTACTCGAAATTTATCTTTAGGAATGAGCTAGTTCATTATTCACTACGCGATCTTACTAATAAGCTGGCTATTCCACATCCGCGCACTGACTATCTTAAAAGAAGTTTTAGCTATAGCGGCGCACAATTGTGGAACAGCCTGCCCCTTGATATTCGCCAATCGGAATTCCTTAACTCGCTAAAAGACAAATTACGCTGCTATGACTTCTTAAATTACTAATTCAAGGCATCCACGTAAAGCAGGATTTATTTTATTATTTATGTAAATATTATATCATGGAGTATATTTGTAAGTTATAGGTTTTTTTATTTAGGCATAATTTTAATTATTCATTGGATTTTAAAAATTGTAAATTGCCTGATGGAACAACCGTGACAAATAAAGTTATCAATCCAATCCAAAAAACCGAGTGCCTCGGGGAGGAGGGTCACACCCCCCCCCCCCCCCCCCCCCCCCCCCCCCCCCCCCCCCCCCCCAGCCAAGTTTGCGGTTTCTCATGTAGAAGGAAGCAGGCACTACGGTGGTATTGCTGTTTATATCAGCAAAGAAATAAGCCAAGGGGTAGCTTACATACCCACACCAAACAAAAACGTATTATGCGGTGCAAGTTAGATAGAAAATATTTCGATATGACGGAAGATTTATTTATTAGCACTGCTTACATAAGTCCCACCAATCACGAAAAAACTAGTGACGAGGACTACATAATTGAATTAGAAGAATATATTTTACAACTCTCCAGTAAGGGCCAAATCGTACTACAAGGCGATTTCAATGCTCGAACTGGAGAACTCCAAGAATATGTATTATTGGATGATAATAGGTATATAGAACTACCCGAAGGCTACGAACCAGATATCCCCGATAGGCGTTACTCGCAAGATGAAAACAAAATAGACGCAAGATGCAGATTTTTAATAGAAGCATGCACAGAAAATAATCTTAGAATTCTAAATGGAAGAATATTAGGAGACAGCACTGAAAAAAATACCTGTTTCGAATACAACGGCTCCAGTCTCGTAGACTACGTAATATCCAGTACCAACATATTACCTCTTGTCCGTTACTTAAAAGTAAACATATTTAAACCACACATTTCTGATCACTGCCATATCTCATACATGTTCAAGATAAAGAAGCCACCAAAGCCAAAAATAAACAACCTGCATAGCAAAATAAAACATAAGAAACTGATTTGGAACAAAGCTGCAAAGAACAAAATACCTGAAATACTTAACACCGAAGAATACAATTAATTTTAAGCCAAATTCTCAAAACGGTGAGAACAAGAATCCAAACAAAATGACCCGAAATTTCACTAAAACTTTAATTGAAATAAGTCAAAAAGCAGGATTACAATATAACAAGGGCACCCAACGAGTACTTTTTGAAATTCGTTTGAAACCAGTTGTCTGCGGCTGATTTAGCCATTTAAAGCGCCTACTATGTCTTTTGACGTATTCTAGAAAGCTATTAGCTCAGTGTTCGGATTTTCTAGGTGGAAATCGCGTCAACCGAAAATACTATGGCAAAATATTCCCGGCCTACGAATTTGTTAGTAGTCTAGAACATAAAGAAGAATTTTCTAGCCCAAGTAACTTCATGTTGCAAAGTTTTGTGGAGGTACGATTTTTAGGGGTTCTTTTGGGGGTGTCTAGATAACGAAGACCTAGAAAACGAAGACCGAAGATCGAAGACCCTAGATAACGAAGATCTAAAAACGAAGACCCTAGATAACGAAGACCCGAAAAACGAAGACCCTAGATAACGAAGACCAGAAAACGAAGACCCCCTAGATAACTAGGGTCTTCGTTTTCTAGGTCTTCGTTATGCACCTATCAATGTTAAGCCGCAGTGGGGGGGGGGGGGGGGGGGGGGAGGCCGGGCATAGCCTTGAACTGAGATGACTTTTTCTGTTCAAATGCACGTCCCCAGGGAAATTGTCATTGGTCAAAAGAGTATCAATTGCCCTGCCTCCAACAACAGACATTTGTCAAATGAATGAACCAGAAAAAATACAAAAAATAACAAAATGCTAACGGTCAGACAAGAGCTGCTTTGCTATGCTTTGTTATGTAAATGTTGACCTTTCAAAACCGCATCAATTATTAGTAAGTAAGTTTATTAAAAATGAAATAGGGTCAAATGTCAGTTATTTATAGGTCTAAAAATATTTAAGTCTTGCTTCGTTGGGACACTTTCAAAAAGAAAACTACAGATTGCTTACCTTAAAATTATCCAGCTTGTTTGCAGCCATTTGAAGCGTGACGAACCTACTTCCCAGCTGTCTCTGCGCCCTTAATCCAAGATGGCGTCTTGGTTGGGGCCCAGGCCTCCAACTGTCAAAAGTCAAAAGACCCGACCCTGGGCCTCCCCTGGGCTTCGATAGACGATCAAAATTTCCCACCACGGACAGACTTCCTATGTCAAATCCCCTGCCTATGCCCGGCCTCCACCCCCCTCCCCCCCCCCCCCCCCCTGCGGCTTAACATTGATAGGTGCATTATCTAGACACCCACGCGGGTGATCTAGATAACGAAGACCTAGAAAACGAAGATCCTAGATAACGAAGACCTAGAAAACGAAGACCCCCCTAGATAACGAAGATCTAAAAACGAAGACCCTAGATAACGAAGACCAGAAAACGAAGACCCAAACAAACTACCATTTTCTAGCATTTCATTTACTTAGATTCAAAGCTTTTTGACAACAGATGGCACGTGACTCGTTGGCCCATAGCAATTAACGCCATACTGGGGTTGACCGTGGCCGTGGTATTGTAGCTGGACTTCGAAGCGTTTTTCTTTCTTTCTTACTAATTCTTCTCGAAATAAGCCTGATACAGAACAATAATAAGCTGAGGAAAATAGAGCTTAGACGCTCAAACGAACGAACTCTGCATGGCATTTGCCAAACATGGCGGCCGCTCAACAAGGTAAAGTAGTCATAATTAAACGAATAGTATTGTAATAGTTGAGTAGATTCCTTCTTTCTTTTATACTATATTATATAAAGCCGTAATTACGGGGTTAATACTTCGGATAGTACACGAAACATTGACGAACGGCACCATGAGTGATCAGCAATGGTCGAAATGACCACAGGAAGGCCAAGCTCTGTATTTGAATTAGTTTTCCATTCTAGAAGAAGAAAATGAATAATAAATAAAATATTTAACTTTAAAGAACTTGTCTTGTGTTATCATGTGTATTTAAGTAACCATATCGCAATCTTAGTGCTCTGGCACCTGTAATAGTATGTTTTCTAGCTAGCTCTTTTTCTTTAAATATAAAAGAGGGAATCAGGTTTTTCTCAACTATATAGTTTTCTTAGGGGTGGACCATTAGAAATCCTGGGAGGGGGGTGGTAGTCCAAAAAAAATATTCGTGCAAGGCTAAATGTCCCAAAGAAAATTCCTGCAAAGCACCAAGGCACAAAAAGAAATTCGTGCAAAGGAACCGATGCATTGTTCAATTTTTGTTTTGAAAAATACTAGCAATTCAGTTTTACCAATTCAAATATAGTTCTAAAGATTACCCACACAGTCTGTGTAAGGCCAGATAAAAACAAATACTTGGTTAGCGTCCCCGCCCGACCTGAGAAATATCCCCGATCTCTATTTATTTTTTATTTTTAATAAAATAAAATAAAAAATAGAAAGTGTAAATGCGCCCGCGAACACCAATTCTTGTACCCAGACCCCTACATCTACCACTTGAAATATGCGTCGGCGCATTAAATATTTTAACATCGACGCTATTTTGTTTCTACAACACGAGGTGAGTGAATAATATCTAGTCAAGACGAAATAAACTTCACATAGAAAAAATAAAAATTAAAAACCTCCCGCCCTACCTGGAAAAATTGAAAAGGGTGGACGCTAAACAAGTATTATTTTATCTGGCCCAACTGATTTTCAGGTATTTCCAGATGAAAACAACCTCCCCACCTTCATAACAATAGTTTAGTCACTGTTGTCTTGGAAATATTTTCCAGGCCGTTTTCACGTCGTTTGGCCTGAAACGTGGATGAGAAGTGCTTACACATCTCTGGATTTGTGTGCCGAAAGCAGAGGCGAAATCGATTTGAATTCTTGTCGAATTTCGGCGGCGAGTGAGGTGACATCGATGAAAAGCGCCTCGAAGCTGCATACCTTGTGTATATTTGTAGCTATGAGGTAGATACGCGGCCAACTGTCAAAACTTCGAGGCCTAATAAACTGCTTTAGAAGTCCCCAAATCATCCAAAACCACTCACACAACTTCATTAAGTATCAATCTTTTATTATTGAAGATTTATTTCGTAGGAATCGGAAAATTAAAGAGAATTCACAAGGAGCAATTGTGTAAACTCTTCGCTTATGAAACATACCACAGGTAACCCAAAAAGCGGGAAATATATGTCGAGTCTGGGCTGCCTGTGCGTACATCAACAACTCTACGGCTATCTCTCGTAAGAGAAAATCCTCACACCTAATAATCAGTTTGGTTTCCGCCGAGGTTATCTACTGAAATTGGCTTAGCACACTTCACTGACAACATTCTACGACACATGGACAATGGCAAGGTGACTGGTGCAGTATTCTTAGACCTGTCCAAGGCTTTTGTGACTGCATGTGGACCACAACCTTTTGCGCTGACAAAGCTCAAGGCCATTGGTGCTTGCAGTGAAGTTGTAAATTGGTTTACCTCCTACCTTGATAACCGACACCAGATAACTGCAATAGGCGACTCTCAGTCCTCTTCGTGCTCAGTGGGAGTTGGCGTGCCACAGAGTATTCTCGGTCCTCTCTTGTTCTTGGTTTACGTCAATGCCGACCTTCCTCTTACTGTAGATCATTGCCAAGTGACCATGTACGCTGATGACACCGTGATATACTGTAGCCGTCCTTCCATCAATGACATCAAACATTGCTTAAATCATGACTTGGCAAAATTGGCCTCTTGGTTTCGTATACATCGCCTGACTTTGAATACTTCTAAATCTAAGTTTATGTTAATAGGTAGTCCACATAAACTGAAATCTTGCTCATTGTCATTATAGACAACGTGCCCCTCGAACGCTCTGACAATATCAAGTACCTCGGTATTATAATCAATAAGTATATGACTTCGCATGACCTGGTAGAGGCCTCATCTATTAAAGTAAACCAAAGGATTGGTCTGGCCAAGCGTATCAGGCACTTATTGCCCCTCGAGACACGCCTTACTTTGTATAATAGTTTAGTATGTCCACTTTTTGCCTACCGCTGATGCGATATGGGGTGACAAATACAACTCGACCCTCAAACGATCTTCAGATTTTGCAAAATAAGCGGCAAGATAATTCTTGAATTTACCTGCTTAAAGTTCTTCAGCACAAGCCTTGGCAAATCTCAATTGGCCTACTCGTTCCAAACGTCGTCTTGTACATCGTCATATTTTAATATATAAGTATGTTAATGGGCTCATTGATTATGATTTTAATATCTTAAAGAACATTCACATGTATAATACAAGAAGAAAGAACGATTTTAGACTTCCAATAATCAAGCTTAATTATGGCAAACAACATTTATTGTACCAAGGTTTTAGTGAATGGAATACTTTAGATAATTCGTTGCGGGAAATCGAATCCCTAACTCTTTTTAAACAAAATGTCAAAAGACATGTTTTTGAATTGCCTCGATCATAAATTTTAGCTCTAGTCACTCTATAAATGTATTTTGAGCCTAGTTTTTAACTATAGATTATTAATGTATTTTTATTTTTGTTTCTTATTTATGTTATGCAGGGCTCTATTGAAAAAACTCTTCGGAGACATATTCTCTGCTATAAATAACATTATTATTATTATATTATATTATGGTTGTATTCACAGGCTATAAATCTATATAGGATGTACACTGATAAATCTCTATAGAATGTGCACTGAAAAAATAAATCGTGCAGAGGTATCGCCTTAATATATGTTTGATGTGGTGACAATATGAAATATTGAGAACATATTAAATACCTTGTAAGCTTTCTGCAGCAAATAGTACATCAACTCCAATGTTTCAAAAAGTGACATAAAGAACTTAAGAATTTAATTTAATTAATTTAATCTAATTAAGCTTATAACATGCTTCCTCTTAATTACTGGCTGGAATACTTAGACTTAGTGTTTTTCTTTAAGTGCAAATCAGGCATCGTTAATCTGGATTATACTTCATACAGTCAGGGGCGTTCCAGCCGTTGCCAAACTGGATTTTTTACTAAATACACAAGAATTAACCTCCCTTTTTCGTGACTCTTTTTTCAATAGAATAGCTAACTTGTGGAATTGCATGTATTCCAGATACTATTAAAGCCGCTCAGTCCTCTCACTTCCTTCAAATGGCAACTAAAGTCATTTTATTTTATGCGCTTACAGAATATTTTTGATGGAAATAATATTAGATCATATAAAATAATTTGTCCCAAATGTTGCTGTGCACATCAGCCTTTATAATGTTGGCTGTAAATAAAAATGTAATTAATGATAAGTAATACTTTTCCCTTAAAGATGCCATTCTTCTTTCCTAGTATACTGTTGCTTCAATGTAATTATCTATCTTATACAAATTATGTCTAATTTATATTATTTAATATATTTAACTTAGTATTAATTAGTTATTAATGGTTATAATGGTGTATGTAAAATACAATTTTACCTTTTTAAATGTTTTATTAACCCTTTCGCTCCTGAGCCGGCCGTAACCGGCCAATATGAAGCATGTACCTGGAGAAAATTATTGCATCAAACCTAGACACGCTGGAAATACGATGTTGCGATATTATTTCAAGGGATGAATGACTTCAAAGCCACAGCTATAACTGGGATCGCTTGACTCTCCCACTTTGGAGAAAAACTAATTTGTTTTGGTGATCGTTTTTCGTTTCTCCGATTTTCACCAATTTTGAGGAGCTGAAAATCGCCCTCCAAAATCCTTCCCATTCGCCCTGGAAATCAAAAGCAAACACAAAATCAGCACTCAGTCGTTACAGTACCTTGTTTAATCTTTCGAACCACCAGGTTTGTTTGCACAAAACACACATTGCGACTGTGAAGCGTGCTATTCTTAATGCTGCACTTCTCTCCACCATGTTTTTCCTGCTCCCACCTCCAATTGCATGCTGGGTAATAAAAAAATCAGAAGGGCCCCCCCTACTCTAGGTTTTTTTTTTATAAGTCTTTTACCCCTACAACCAAGAGCGGTGATTTGGACTCGAGCCGTTGCTTTAAAGTGACAAAAACACATCCTAATAGGTTGAGCAGGGGGAAAAGACAACCAACTGCAGAATTTCAAGGGTTTCAGTGAAGAATTATTTCATGTGTCCCAAAGCAGAAACAGAACAGAAAAACCCTGTGAAACCCCTCACAAGGCCTACTAAAAGCAAACCAAGTACTTTTAAGCCGTCATCAGACTTAATGATGTCCTCTATATAGCTCTCTTACAGTGGCTTATTTGTCCAAAATTAGAGCACGTACATTTCATTGGAAAACCTACAGAAGAAACCATACTCACCGCCGCCGAGTCCGTAGAATTCTGCCGAATGGCATCATGGGGAAAGTTTGAGTCCTTGGTTTAAAAAGCCAGCAGTATTTAACTAGCCCGGGCTAGCCAAACTGGAACTTAGGGGGAGGGTTGAGTTAGCACTCTGCATTTCACCCATTGAGCCCAAACACGTCTGGGAGTGAAAGGGTTAATTTTGTATTATTATTTGTATTTTTTGTTTGGGTTAACTTAATATGAGACCCTTGTCCTTGTGTATTTCCCTTCAGCTAGTCCATTTGTCCTAATGTATTGTATTTAGTTTGCTGTGTGTGTCTATCATGACTAGTTGTAAAGTTAACAAATAAATAATAATAATAATGTGTAGTTCCAGAAAATATCCATACCCCAAAAACTCAAAAAATGTGTATATTTTCTATGCATCGATGTTGTTGTGATAAAAAGGTACCATGGAGAATAATGCCCCCCCCCTCCCCACGGAAGGGATTTATTCTTTGACCCCCCCTCCCCTCTGAATTTTCTATTTTCTCCCATAGAAACTCTGTAATTTTGTGGTCCCTCTGACCGCCCCCCCCCCCCCCCCCATCATCTTGAATTTCCAGTCCCTTCCGTTGAGAGGGGGGGGATGGATATTTTCTGGAACTACACAACAAACATGTGTACCTGTTAATTAACCATTATGACTGGTAGCTGGAAAATTAGGAAGCAGCATTTAACCATATATATAAAACCAAAAAATTAAAGAATTAGGGTCTGAGAGTGTTAATATTAACCTAGTATATTTTTTACATGGTGTAGTGGATGTGAAAGGGGCACTGTCATTGGAATTGAATCTCCAAGTTTCTGTTAAACAAAACTACAAAATAACACCTTGAAACCAAAGAGTAATTAATACCCAATATGGTTTCATTTTTTTATAAAGGATGGCAAAGTGGATTACAAAAGCTAATTCTATAAACTTGATTTTGGATACAGTGAAAGTATTTCAAGTCGCTCTAAAGTTCTCTTAAAATTTTATAGTGAGGGGTTAATATAATTATAATGTATGCCTGTTATTGGCAAATCAGAAACAAAATATATAACATTCTCTGCATTGAGTGATTGACTATAAGTATAAGGGATGTAAATCTTAACATCAAATCCGATATTTTTCTTTGCTTCAAAACTGGATATGTAACTCACACAGGTTATTTTCAGGTAAGCTTTAATTACATTTCATATAAATAACATGACTGCATGCAGTGATCATTTGCATCTGCTGTACTTTTTGCATGTACAACACCCACTCAGTTCAGTATCAAACTAAAATAATATTCTAAGATAATTCTGCATCTCCACAAGTACAGTACATGTACATGTAGCTACATATACATACATACATACATACATACATAATCTTTATTTATACACGAAGTCGCATATTCATATACATAAAATGATCTTCCTGGGAGCCGTGTTTAAAACTATAATTATATAACCATGTAATTGAAACAATACTAAATATAACTAATTGATGAACAGAGACTAAACCTACTCTTAAAATCTTAATTTTAGATGTACGATAAGCTAAGTATAACTTTACTAGTTTATTTAACTAATGTATTAAAAATAACCTTATTATGTAGCATACTTTTAAAATTATTTAAATTTGATTTACCTCTTATCTCAATGGGGATTTTATTCCATAGGATAGATCCCCTATAATGCAGGCTGGACTTTGCAGCCTCAGTTCTAGGTCTGGGAATATGCCAATTTGATACAGAGTTTCTAAGATTATACGAGTGAACACTTGAAATATTAGTAAAAATCTGTTCCAGATATGGAGGAGAAAGATCATTATAAATTTTAAACATGATTGTAGCCAATTGCTTTATCCTCCTGTGTTCTAACCTATCCCAACCTAGTTCATTCAATAGATCACTGGATCGAATCTCGTAATCAGAGAAGGTGATGATTCTAGCTAGCCATTGCCTGTCCTTTTCTAAGTTGAGGAAAAGGAGACAAACATTTAAATATATTACAACATGTTCCACCATTTATGAAATCAATATTTTGTAGCTGGACCTGACTTTAAAGTTAAACACAGGATTTTTTTAGTACGAGCGCCTAGAGTAAACGATATTCATCCCAATATTCTTTTGAGTCCTGAGCAGAAGCTTATTGTATTTGTCCGACTATTCACTAGCATTAAAACAAGCAATTGAAAGAGTTCACCATAGACATAGTAAAGGCCTGGGTCGAAACCTGGGTAGATGTCATCTCATTAATCACCACCCTACCCATGTCATGTGACCTCTTCTGTTTGCAACCAAAGTTATTTTACAGGATGTTAGCATCCATTGTAGTTGAATAATGTCAATTGCATGTGAAATGACCTTATATTTTAAACAGGAGAATTTTTTACAGGTTATCTATGATTGGAAAGCAATAATCCCAATTATGGACAAGAAAAGGGTGTGACAGATCACATGATTGGATGCATTAGCAACATGTCTCCCAAAAATGAAGTCTCGGCAACTTGAAGATACATATGTTGTGCCTAATACAAATCTTTGTAATTAACTTGAACTTTGAACCACCCCTCTAACCTTAGTAAAGGCTCTGAATTAGTGTCCAATAAGAGAAGAATAGGGAAGCACATTTTTGTTCGTAGCTCCTGTCTAGAAAATAATTACATCAAAAAATTTGGTCAAACAATTGATTACTTAGTGAGTATCCAATTAATGCCAAGTTTGAACGAAAAGAACAGAAAGTTATATTTTTTTTTTTTTTATTAATGCATAAAATTATTCTCCATGGTGCCTTTTTATCACAACAACATCGATGCATAGAAAATATACACATTTTTTGAGTTTTTGGGGTATGGATATTTCTGGAACTACACATTATTATTATTATTGATTTATTAACTTTACAACTAGTCATGATAGACACACACAGCAAACTAAATACAATACATTAGGACAAATGGACTAGCTGAAGGGAAATACACAAGGACAAGGGTCTCATATTAAGTTAACCCAAACAAAAAATACAAATAATATACAAAATTTATAAAACATTTAAAAAGGTAAAAATTGTATTTTACAAACACCATTATAACCATTAATAACTAATTAATACTAAGTTAAATATATTAAATAATATAAATTAGACATAATTTGTATAAGATAGATAATTACATTGAAGCAACAGTATACTAGGAAAGAAGAATGGCATCTTAGGGAAAAGTATTACTTATCATTAATTTCATTTTTATTTACAGCCAACATTATAAAGGCTGATGTGCACAGCAACATTTGGGACAAATTACTTTATATGATCTAATATTATTTCCATCAAAAATATTCTGTAAGCGCATAAAATAAAATGACTTTAGTTGCCATTTGAAGGAAGTGAGAGGACTGAGCAGCTTTAATAGTATCTGGAATACATGCAATTCCACAGTTAGCTATTCTATTGAAAAAAGAGTCACGAAAAAGGAGGTTAATTCTTGTGTATTTAGTAAAAAATCCAGTTTGGCAACGGCTGGAATGCCCCTGACTGTATGAAGTATAATCCAGATTAACGATGCCTGATTTGCACTTAAAGAAAAACACTAAGTCTAAGTATTTCCAGCCAGTAATTAAGAGGAAGCATGTTATAAGCTTAATTAGATTAAATTAATTAAATTAAATTCTTAAGTTCTTTATGTCACTTTTTGAAACGTTGGAGTTGATGTATTTGCTGCAGAAAGCTTACAAGGTATTTAATATGTTCTCAATATTTCATATTGTCACCACATCAAACATATATAGCTATAAGAAAACTATAGTGAGAAAACCTGATTCTCTCTTTTATATTTAAGAAAAAGAGCTAGCTAGAAAACATACTATTACAGGTGCCAGAGCACTAAGATTGCGATATGGATACTTAAATACACATGATAACACAAGACAAGTTCTTTAAAGTTAAATATTTTATTTATTTTTCATTTTCTTCTTCTAGAATGGCCTTCCTGTGGTCATTTCGACCATTGCATGCTGATCACTCATGGTGCCGTTCGTCAATGTTTCGTGTACTATCCGAAGTATTAACCCCGTAATTACGGCTTTATATAATATAGTATAAAAGAAAGAAGGAATCTACTCAACTATTACAATACTATTCGTCAGTTAATTATGACTACTTTACCTTGTTGAGCGGCCGCCATGTTTGGCAAATGCCATGCAGAGTTCGTTCGTTTGAGCGTCTAAGCTCTATTTTCCTCAGCTTATTTGTCGACATACCGGATCAAAAGTAAAGAAAAACCTTTACTATTGTTCTGTATCAGGCTTATTTCGAGAAGAATTTAGTAAGAAAGAAAGAAAAACGCTTCGAAGTCCAGCTACAATACCACGGCCACGGGTCAACCCCAGTATGGCGTTAATTGCTATGGGCCAACAAGTCACGTGCCATCTGTTGTCAAAAAGCTTTGAAACAGTAATGAAATGCTAGAAAATGGTAGTTTGTTTGGGTCTTCGTTTTCTGGTCTTCGTTATCTAGGGTCTTCGTTTTTAGATCTTCGTTATCTAGGGGGGTCTTCGTTTTCTAGGTCTTCGTTATCTAGATCACCCGCGTGGGTGTCTAGATAACAAAGACTAGAAAACGAAGACCTAGTTATCTAGGGGGGTCTTCGTTTTTCGGGTCTTCGTTATCTAGGGTCTTCGTTTTTCGGGTCTTCGTTATCTAGGGTCTTCGTTTTTCGGGTCTTCGTTATCTAGGGTCTTCGTTTTTTGGGTCTTCGTTATCTAGGGGGGTCTTCGTTTTCTGGTCTTCGTTATCTAGGGTCTTCGTTTTTAGATCTTCGTTATCTAGGGGGGTCTTCGTTTTCGGGTCTTCGTTATCTAGGGTCTTCGTTTTTAGATCTTCGTTATCTAGGGGGGTCTTCGTTTTTAGGTCTTCGTTATCTAGGGGGGTCTTCGTTTTCGGGTCGTCGTTATCTAGGGTCTTCGTTTTGAGTCTTCGTTATCTAGGGTCTTCGATCTTCGGTCTTCGTTTTCTAGGTCTTCCGCGTTATCTAGACACCCGTTCTTTTGGATCGTACTGACTCTATTGATCAGACGAATTGGGACGTACGAATATAAGAAATATAAGAACCTAATTTAAGAAAAACGACGAGCCAATGCAATCGACAAACTGAAAAATAACCGATCACCTGGAAAATATAACATTTTAAACGAAGTTACTAAAGAGTGGAAAAGCCGCTTTGTTTGCTCTTTAATAATATTTTGGCCTCTGTAGAGTACTACAAGAATGGAACAATGGATTTATTACCCAATTTATAAGAAAGGTGAACGGACAAACACTGATAATTATCGGGGTATACCACTCCTGTCATGCCTTGGGAAACTATTTACTTCAATCCTTAACGAACGACTGAACGACTAGTAACCCAAAACGGAGTCTTGAAACGTGAACAAGGAGATTTTAGAAAACTACACGCAACATGCAACAGACAGCATTTTCTCCTTAAAATACTTGATTGATAAATACGTGAAAGCCAAACCGAAGAAAAAACAAAAGCTATTATTCAGCTGCTTTGTAGACTTCAAAAAGGCATTCGACAAAATACCAAGAGAGAAATTATTTCAAAAGATAAGGAAAGTTGGCATCGAGGTAAGTTCTACTCTATTCTACGCAGTATGTACACCAACGACATCTCGGCAGTAAAAATCGGGGACACAACAACGGACGAATTCAGATGCTATAGCGGAGTAAAACAAGGATGTATGCTGAGCCCCACCCTTTTCAATCTTTTTATTAGCGATTTACCAGCAACACTAGAACAAACAGAAACAGACTCTGTTGAATTACAAAACACTCAGACAAGTGAGTTGTCTAATTTACGCAGACGATGTAGTTATACTATCTAAGACAGCACAAGGACTTCAACAATACCTGCAAAAACTAGAAGAATACTGTAATCTCTCAAACGTAAAGTTAATATCGAGAAAACTAAAGTGATGATATTTAAGATTGAATAAGTATATACATTTTACTATAAAGAGGAAAAACTAGAAAATGTCCAGCAATACCAATATCTCGGCCTAACATTTAGCACATACGGAAATTTTAGTCTTACGAAACACGAACTTAAAAGGTAGCTCTGAAGGCACTATTTAAACTACGAAAAGAAATGGTGACAATTTCAAATCGAACGTTAAGCTTTAATACTCAAACTCTTTGACGCACTTATAAAACCGATCTTGCTATACGGAAGTGAAATATGGGGAACTGATCAGAAGAAAACCAAAATAGATAATGACCCATTAGAATTGGTACAAGTCAAATTTTGTAAGATGTAACTCGGAGTATCTAGAAGCTTGTAGAGCGGAACTCGGATGTTTACCTCTCAAAGTGGAGTACACATCAGGGGCGTAGCTAGCCAATCGCTAAAGATTGTGAACGGGTCCAAATAAATAAAATGATGATGATGATGCTGATGCTGATGCTGATGTAGACGGTTTTACAAAGAAATGTATGAAAAGTTGGCTCGCCCAGGGTATATTTGGGGGGGGGGGGGGGGGGGGGGGTGGGGGAGGGAGGGTCACCCGGGTCCCCAAGCCAACTTTTCGCCTTAGACCTAAGCAACTGAAATAAGCTGCCTGAAGAAAGAAACAACATAGTATCGTGTGGTGATGATCTCAAAGTTTATAAGCCGATCTCCATCATAAACTGAATTAATAGGACGTTATGCTTCTCTGATTTCAATGTGTCTTATTTTTATCCTGGAAAGTTTGAACCGGCTTAAAGGGGCACTACTAGCTGATGATCCCCAAATGGTAATTTTTCTCATAACGTAATACAAAAATAGCTACTCTGGGGTAGAAGGTGGGAGAGGCGCGAATTCGGGCGATTAATTGTTTTTAAATAGTATTACCGTAAAATACCGTAATACCGTAAAGCTAAATCAATCTCTTGGATTTTCTATTCAGGTTTTTATTGGTAACCATGACAGGACCTCGGTCACAACGCATTCCCTCAACGGCGTTGCTGCTCGCTACGTTCGCATTATCCCAAAGTCGTACCATCAAGCTCGTTGTATCAGGCAGAAATTTATGGAGTGACCAGCTCCGGTAAGTTGGTTGAAAAACTGAAAACGAATATTAATGGCTTGCTTCGAATCACATTAGCAGCGTTATAACGGCAGAAGTGACATACGCAGACGCAGTAGTCATAATCCTGGTTCACCTATAGCGACGCAAGCATACTAGGCACAAGCGACAAACAGACGCAATTAATGCATTTATCATTAGCAGTACTAACGTGTTCTTTTCATAGATGTGATTACTGGGTCTGCGTATGTCTGCGTATTAAGCTTCTCATGGTTTTAACGCAACTGACCTTAACGAATATCTCACACTTGCATCAAAGTCAGTCACACGCCGTAAACACAACTTAAAATACAAACATATTTCGACTCGGATCGATGTTTTTAAATTCTCTTTCTTTCCCAGGACTGTTCCATCTGGAATGCTCTTCCAGAAGATTCAGTTATGTCCCCTAAAATAGATTCATTTTCTAAAAAAAACTATGGCTTTCCTAAACAACATGCATAATAATGACTAGCAATACCTACTTATATGTCTGACTTAATCATATATATATCATTATTATTTATCATCGACTGAATTTATATGTAACTCTTAAATAGACACCGTAATTTTCTAAATCTATGTAATGTAATTTTGTAAATATGTAAAGGCACTGTCTGCCACTATCGGTTTTGTCAATGCAACAAGCTTTACCGATTAAACATACAGATACAGATACAGATGCTTGTGCTTAAGCCTGGCCGGTTCACATTAGTGAATGTATTCATCATTTGATCATTAGCAGTACTAACGTGTTCTTTTCATAGATGTGATTACTGGGTCTGCGTATGTTGCTTGTGCTTAAGCCTGGCCGGTTCACATTAGTGAATGACTTGTATTCATCATTAAGAGTACTAATGTGTTCTGGTGATAGATGTGATTACTGCATCTGCCTGTGGCTAAGACTCTGCTTGTTTGTGCTTGATTGATTCATACTAGCGACGCACGACAAGCACCCCGTCAGCGCCAGTAGGGATTCCCCCCAAAAATGCATGACTCTAAAAAAACGTTGCATGAATGCAATCACGTGGTTGTACTGCATGGAAAACAATGTGACCTTATTTATTTAAATATGCACTTGTACAAGATCGGTAGTGTTATTAACAAAACCTGTTTGTAATTTACATTCTCTACCTCCAATCAATTGTTGATCTTCCTGAAACAGCATTTCGAAGATTGTTTTCCATGCTGTAAAGCATTTCTCATGTGGTGAAGAGCGCAATCCAATCGTATTGAAGTATATATATATATATCAACACGTGACTGTTTCCTACAAAAATCCTATTATGAATTGTTTTTTCCCTATCGTTTTCAATGCGGAAGAAAGGAGTGTGAACTTTAAGTCAACTTGTTTTGTGTTTATTCTTTGTTTAGGCAGTTCTAACCAGATGATAGTCAACTTGTTTTATGTTTATTCTTTGTTTATCCTGTTCTAACCAGATTATAGTCAATAACTTGCTTTATGTTTATTCTGTTATTATCCTGTTCTAATCAGATGATAGTCAACTTGTTTTATGTTCATTCTTTGTTTAACCTGTTCTAACCAGAGATAGTCAACTTGTTTTATGTTCATTCTTTGTTTAGCCTGTTCTGTGTTTAGCCTGTTCTAACCAGATGATAGTCAACTTGTTTTATGTTCATTCTTTGTTTAGCTTGCTCTAACCAGATGATAGTCAACTTGTTTTATGTTTATTCTTCGTTTAGCCTGTGGTAACCAGATGATAGGAGCCAGTGGGCCTTGGCCTTTCATCATTCCCGATTACAGATTCACTGCCTCTACGAGTTACGATTACCGCTATAAAAGCGAAATTCGGTCGAGCACAAGAACGCACATGTTGGGCAGCAAAGAACAACAAGGGAGTTGAATTCTTACAGGTAAACTAGATGCACAGCATGTTACTGTGATAGCGTTCGATTTTATCTGGAGATTTAGGCCGGGGAAGGGGTATACTCCAATACATATAATTATAAGCTTTACACGGTTATGTGCCGCCTTCGAGTAAACTGCGGCACTGACTATGGCACGATGTCGTGACTTTGAAATGGTTTCCTTATTGTTTTTGTTCTGATGATCCAATCAAATTACTGAGTTACGGTACAGTAAGTTACAGTGCGGTCACGATAAGGCTACGGACCCGCTACGGGGTGGGGGAGGGGGGGTTGTTCCTATATTCGGCTGGTAGGGATGATCGTCGTATTTTTTAAGGATTGAAATCGGCGATCCGGTATCTTTTAGGATCGTTCAAGCGAAATCCATTTTAGGGTGATTTTTAGACCATGAAGCATATTTTAGGGTAGGAATTTTTTCACGGTTTGGTGTTTTTTAGGGTATTTTAGAGGTTTTACGACGGTCACCCCTACCCTTTTTACCTTGAAGAACCCCCCTTGAAGAACCCACCAGACAGACAGACAGAAGAGATTTATTGGCACTTTGCAGACATTAATGTTTACATCAGTGTTGAATCCAATAATAATAAGACTAAATGGATAAATACTAAGTCTTGTTGTAGGGTAGTATATATGACATTAATTTATTGTGGAAACAGGTGGCAAGTTACTTATAATGCGGGATCTAATTGTAAGGCAATCAGATATGTATTTGGCTGCTCTTCTTGCAATTTTGGTATATGGCTTAAATATAAGGGTTAAAATTTGGTCATCATTTGTTTTCTTTAGAGATCTTTTCAATGTATTTTCCAATGAAGCATAGAATTCCTTTCTCGGCACTTGGTAGTATGTGCATCTAATTATAAAGTGCCGTTCATCCTCAACTTCGGCTTTACAAAGAGGACAAAGCCTCTCGTTGGGTGGTTTGTATGGGCGCTCATATCTGCCCCTCTCAATTTGTAACTCATGATTAGTATTCTCAACTTCGTTAGCGCAATTCGATGCTTCACGTTCTTAATATTTAACAGATAATTTTCAAGTTCATGTTTATATTTGAATGTTCGGTAAAATCTTAATTTGTTACCTTGTTTGTTTTTTCGGTTATTATCGTTGAATAGCTCACTATGCCAATTTTGGATTTGAACATCTACTAGTCTTTGTTTTAAATTATTAATAATTATGTTTGGGTGTTCGATTTCTTCCTGGAAAAACCAGACTTCACCGAAACCTAGTCGAAACAGATGTTGTTTTACTCTTTGGCACCACATTGTGGGCTTCCCTATCTGGCTTAATTCAGCTACAGCGTCTTAATTGCGCTAATTCAGTGATATTTTTATTTTGTTTTTTTTAGCCAGTATTTTAGGCTTCTTAGGGTGGAGTCCATGCTTATTGGTAATTTACCTAATTCGGCCCGACAAGCATTATTAGTGGCGGTCCTGCTTACACCCAGTAACCATTTACAGAATTTTAACTGTACACTTTCTATTGGGTCATTGTTTGGTACTTTATCCATACCCCATATTTCACTACCGTAAAGAAGTATGGGTTTGATTATATAGACTATCGAATAGTTTGAGCGTAAGTTTAACATCAGTGTGGTTTGTTTTCAGTGAGGGGTTGGGGGGGGGGGGGGGGGGGGCGGGAGTTCGTTTTCAGTGAGTCGCGTCGAAGATACATGAAACAAGCGGGGGAGGGGGGGGGATCCAACTCCGATTCCATGCGTCAGCAGACAAAAGACTGATCTTACGGAGGGGAGGGGAGTTCGTTCGAACCCTTGCGATTAAAGGCAGCTTTCATTGTTGCATACCCGATTACGTACAGATTGTTTGGTTCAGATCTGGAAAAGGGTATGGAAAATCATAAATTTTGGTCTGAAATAGGGCCAGGGATTTAAGATCCGTGTGGCACACCCCACCCCACCCCACCCCACCCAAGATCCCACGGAGTACCTGTCACAATCCACATTCATCACAGTGCGTCAAAAAATCGTTATTATAGCGCGCAATTTATACTTTCAACGTTTTTCTTTCATTAGATTGATCTTGGTAACCCTCATCTGATTTGTGCAGTTGGAACACAAGAATGTGCCCTCAACAATGAATGGGTGCAGTCTTACTATCTTGCGTTTTCAATGGACGGCACAACATGGACCTATCAGCCCAAACAAAAAGGAATAACTGACAAGAAAGTAAGTCTCACATCCAACACACTGGACAATATTAAACATTTGTTTTCTGCACTGTCACAGATATGCTGTCAGCGCACGTTGCGTTTTACCTAAGCTGTTCGTATTCTTAATAACAATAATAATAATAATAATTCCTAAAGATAATCATAGAAATAATACACTCATTAAATAATTAATGTTCGGCATCTAGCGCCTAGTTGATGGCATAAAAACCAGCCTATGTTACGTATTTTCGCCCAACTAGATGACATTTTGGGTGTGATATTCGCGCAAATTAAGTTCAGGGGGGTTAAGCCGTTTTGAAATTTTGTTTTGGCTGTCATTCCCCCCCCCCCCTCTGAACTTTACTGTCAACCAAATGAAGAAGACCCCCTGCAGTTTTCCATGGGTAACATTTTGGTGAAAACCCCATGTCTCTACGATGTTCCTTTCTACCCGTAAAATCGTTTTGGTCGCAAAGCATGCTGGGAGAGTTTTATGTTCTATTTCCCAGTCCAGAACTGGATTATACAAAGTTGCAGTGTCAAAATTATAGTTTTGGTACTAAATACGACGAACACAACATATTGTTTGTAAATTTGGGGTAAGATCTGCGAACCTTGCAAAACTGAGGGGGGAGGGTGGAAAATCCTATGCATTTCCTGTTAATAATGGAACCCTCCCCCATTAGAAGTGGCTAGAATGAAGTTTAATGTACTAAATGCAAGGACCAATTCGGACGAAGTGCAGGAACCGGATCACCTTGGATGTAGCCTGCAATGCAGGCGTTTCTAGTGGTTTTCCCCGCCTTCGTGGACGTTTTCCGCTCACGAATGAATTTCAGACGAGTAGAAATGTTCCCTTCCCTTCTCCTCCCCTCCCCCCCTACTTCCTTTTTGTCCTCGCGCCATTCTTCCTTCGTCCAAATATATTTCGGTCTCCCAAATAAAACGCCTTTCCCAAATAAAACGCTATCTTGGATGGCATCTAATCAGTAAAAATATACGAATATCAAGACAAGATGAAAGGCTGGTTGTACGTTACTGGGAATATATATAATTACTACCGATATTTCGGTTGGCACGGCCAACCTTCCTCAGGGTACACAAGTATATGGCAAGAAACCGTTAGTTACAAATTTTAAATTTTGAAAACATGAATGTGAGACTAGGAGATAAAATTACAAATGATGAGTGGGCGTGATAGAGAACTAAGATAAATTAACAATTCCACAATAGAGACTGAGTGGTATAAAATTACATTTCTTCCTTTCTGTTCATGCCTTTAGGTTCTAATGTTTGTCCTTTATCAATAAGAAATGCCTCGCGAGCCTTGCGTACGCCATCTCTATTAGAGTGGATGAGTTCTAAGGGAATTAATTGCATGTCATTAGGGCAATGGTTGTTAGTAAGAAAATGATCCGAGACAGCAGTAGCTTTAGATTTGTTAGTAGGTTTGTCAACAGGGCGGCGGTGTTCATTAAAGCGATCTTTAAGGCGACGCTTAGTTTCTCCTATGTATTGAGCATTACAGCGTTTACAATGAACCATGCATGTATATGAGATTTTTAGAATTGCAGTCAATGTGATGCTTGGTGGGCCTGATCTCGCCAGTCGAAAAAACTTAGCATTTTTAATCGTTGTGCAAGTGAACTTTAATTGCCTTAAGTTTAATATCGAGAAGCTAAATAGTCAGGTCATAGCTCTACGTAGTTTTATGGAAGGAAAGGATGTGTTCGTTAATTTGCCGACTGGCTCGGGGAAATCATTGGTGTTTGGTGGAGACGTGGATGCATATTTTGAACGTTTGCAACAGTTTGTGGAAAAAGTATCCCATCATTATAGTCATATCTCCTTTGGTAGCTCTGATGATAGCTAGATCAGGTTAACCGTTTGAAATCAATAGGGTTGATAGCTGCATTTGTTGGAAGCGACCAAAGCGACGTCAACGAAGGGATAGAGAATGGCTATTTCTCGTACGTACGTGTTTTTGTCGTCCGAATCGAGCCTTTCTACAGGTCATTGTTTGAGAACAAGCTCTACGAAGAGAGATTAGTCTGTATCAGCTGACAAACACTAAGCCAAAGGTTTGTCGAATCTTGTAAATCTCGTAAAGAGCCATAAAATAGCAACCTGTATTATACATTTTACAATCTTCATCGTCATTGGCCAAGAGCATATACAGATAATTACTCTGGCTGCCTGTGGCAGCACCGAGTCTAAATCTGCAGGCCGTAATTTGTTTTGTTCCGTGCAGCAAAATTTCTGCGCATGCGTTAAATTATGCATTAATTGACCTTGTGGCGCTAATAGATTTCGCCATCGGACGGTTTAATGCCACATTTCATTTTTTAAACGGGAGTTTTCGTAGAGTATTTCAAGCTATGCTGTAGCGCGAGTTCAGTTAAGCCACAAATGTCCGTGAAACTAATACCGTGTTCATTATTACTGTTATTATCGGTTTTCTCTATGGGTTCTCATGTATTCAATAATTACTTCTGGAGCTTCATATGTATGTCGATTGGTCACAATGATTTCCTCTTTCAGTTTTTCCCTTTAGTTTGGACATTAGGGATATATCCTTGGAGATTTCGTACAGTTTAGCGAACGTGTGTCGAAAGTAGAAACGTTCGCTTGTCACGAAAGTGCGTAAACAAACTGTCACAAGCGGTTTCATTAAGCAGCTCTATGTTTGACTCTCATATAGTCGATGATAACTTATATATAAGCTTCATATGTACGTCGATTGCTCACAAGGATTTCCTCTTTCAGTTTTTCCCGTTAGTTTGGACATTAGGGATTTATTCTTGGAGATTTCGTACAGTTTAGTGACCGTGTGTCGAAAGTAGAAAAGTTCGCTTGTCACGAAAGTGCGAATACTGACAAGCGGTTTCATAGCAGTTCGATGTTTGCAGACTCTCACGTAGTCGATAATATAAACTTCTATAGCTTCATATGTACGTCGATTGCTCACAAGGCTATCGTATTTGAGTTCATGAGGTTGTTTTGCCATCAAAGAAAGGTTTTATCTAACTTTTCGAACAGTCTTAATTTGCACTCCGGTCGGTTCATATCATTTCAGCCTCGATCGTTTCTAAGCCGTAGATATATATATTTCTTCGTGTCGCTGTTGAATTTATATGTAAACGAGATCTACAGTCTTCTTTAAGCTGTTTATCCACTTTGTGTTCATATAAATTTATGTTTACCATTTCTTCAGCCTCCGATCCGGATGTTTTGTTGATATTTAAGATATATACAAGTTGCATTTCCCACAAGATTAAGATTATTCCCAGGCAAAGCTTCGTCAAATTTAAACAGATAATCGCTGTTACAAAACACAACGTACAGAATACTAGAATATCTTTGAGCATGAACACCCTGTACAGATCACTCACATTACAATCATACACAGTAATCCACAATAAAAGACCAAAGTAGATCTTTAATTTAAACTTAAGTTTACCTTGAGAGTTGAATAGTGCTTGTCTCATCATAATTCTGTGCGGAATGTGTATATTTCTGCCTTCGTGTATACTGTTAACGTTGCTCTCACAGTTCAGGAATTCAGATGTTTTCAGACTTCGATAGAGTACAGCAAGCTATAACTTCTCAATCACAGTATATATATTTGCTAGTAAATCGCTATATTTCACTATAAATCAGCTATTCAGTATACTTGTATAGTATAACGTACACAAGTCTTGATACGAGATCGGTAAACCTGCCAAAAACGCGGTCACAATTATTTTAGTGTTGGCCTACTGATCACGGTGTTTGCGCTGGTATGTACTATGACCGAAAGTAAAATGAAATGTGGCATAAAACCTACCAAACGTACCTCAAACTAGCCTATGTACAGCCGTCCGTCAAGTCCACCATCTTGCTTTTACTGTATTAAATTATGTAAATAAATTAACCTGGCGATTGTTGCGTGACCAGCACAGTGCAATCTGATTGGTGTGAATTTGACCTTTAACGCATGCGCAGAAATTTTGCTACACGGAATAAAAAATAAAAATAATAACGACTTGCATTTTAAGACTCGGTGCTGCCACAGGCAGCCCGAGTAACAAGAAACCTCTCACGGCTGAGGTTTTGGTTCGAGAAATTAAAGGCTTCCAACAGTTCCCTTTATAGTTCTGTAATATAATGAGCAGACTGTAGTTTTGGGAAGGAGGGTAAAAGCTTTTAAATAGTAACCAACAGGCATTTCAGTTAATAATATTTAATCCAACAAATTGTAAGCGTGCGTTACATGAATAAGTAGAGGTCAACTTCTTTAATTTACATACACGAGAAAAACAAAATATTAAATTACATATATATACTAGGAGAGCAGAGAATCAATGTCACCGCGCTACCGGCCACTCCTAAAGACTGCTAAATTCAGCTAATAATTCTTCCCTTCGGGTATTACTAAGAGGATTTCAAATGAAAGTGTATTTCATCTTCAATTTCATGTGGCCCGAGTGAAAGCCCATATGGGCTCTTGTTCCAAAATTCAGTGTGCATGAGATAATTTTAATTTATAAAACAACAATTATTAGATTTTCATCTTATTCTTATTATATACATCGTTATTGTGACTTTCATTATTAGTCATTTTTCTTTATAGTCCATTTATTTTTATTATATCTATTTTTAAACCTATATTTTTATTTCTATGAGAACCTCCATGAAAAACACCTTTGGGTGACTGGGAATCCTCTTTAAATATATATTTTATTATTATTCAGTTTTTTTTGTGATATCCAGAACAATCAAGGTCTCAGTAAGTGTTATCAGCCTCAGCCCTCAACCTTGATTATTTTGGGTATCACCAAAACTTTAACCAATAATTATTTATTTTATGTTGCTTGGTAATTTTGCTAGGTATGATTGGTCAATTTGTGGTTCATAACTTTCCCGTACAGACCTGGTATAAAGTCTGTTTTTGATACTTTTGAGCTACATAATAAACACCTTATTAACCTTGTCTGCCAGGATCTTACCTAAAATTTATGGATCTCCATTTTTTCCTCTTTTTATGAACTGTGAACATTTCCTATTCCCTCCTCCGGAATTATTGGGGTACGAGTGGCTATATTTGAGCAGAGCGAGCAGGGGTGCTCCACTCATACCTCACTAATAAGGGAGAAAAAAGGAGTTACTGCTTCTACTGGCAATTATAATTAACCAGTGTTATGCATGGTCACTAAAAATCACCCTCCCATGATCAGAGCATAGTGAAGGTTTTGGTGGTTTTGCTATGCAAGTGATATCCATTCTCACAATACCAGATATGCTACAAAGCAAAACTTCTATAAACCAAAAGTGAGAACTAATATTGGCAAACAAACTATATCCTTCATTGCAATTGACATGTGGAAAAAACTTACGGAAACAATAAAGTCTTCGAGTACCTTTTCTTTCTCTTATTACTATAATTATCTTTATAATATATATAATATAATATAATATAAGTTAGAAAACTGATCATATTAACATAATATTCAAAAACTCATGAATAATTAATGAGCATTTTGTCCAATCAGATGAAGCAAATCAGTCACGTGCATGCCCCTTTATACCTGATAAAATCTCATCATTCTAAAAGGCCCGCGGAGGGATTTGAATTCTGTCCCAGAGGGAAACGGGGTTAATGATTGAGACAATGGAATTGCTATTGATGTTTCAGCTTTCTCACTGAATTGCTAATTAGGATGAACGTTTTATATAAAGAATATTAATGAACATGAAATTTTATATAAAGTTTCATCCTAATTAAGAATTCACTGATAAAGACCCAAAGATAGCAAAAAGTACACGGAACATAAAGTACCTAGATAATAAATTTTGCACTAAATTTACTAATATCAGCAGACTACCGAGATACACAGATAATATTTTTAAAATGAAGTTATCCGATACCATTACTTGTTTACCGAGCCACTGTTTAGTTCCAATTATTAAACCAAACTAAAAGCCGTAAAATTATAAAAACGTGCATCAAACTTACATATTTTGTGCCGGAGTCAAAAATTTAGAGTCTGCCGTCATGTCAGTCACATCGCTTTCCAAGTCTTGAACTTTATCGAGGTAAACCACGACACCAAATCCTTCAAGTGCAGATTCTTCTTGCATTGCGAAACACCGCTTCAAACAACATAGTATGGTAATTTTTTCATGTCATTCCCTTGAGATGTTCGTAATTGCAGGCGGTGATTACTCGAATATTTTGCATGGCGTTGTGAATACAAAGGTTCAATGGTTCATTAAGTAACCATTCCCTTGAGATGTGCGTCTTTCTTTCATTGCATTCTTGAAGCGTTTTTGAAGCCGTTTAAAACACTCACAGCACGTGTTTTATCAAGTCTAAAAATTCTCGGGCTTCGCCCTCGAATTTTTAAACTTGATAAAACACTGCTGTTCGTGTTTTAAACAGTACTTAACCTAGGGACTAACTAAGAAAACCAATCGGTTAATTTAGCCCCTAGGACTCACAAATTTCTTCCAGATTGAAAATTTAATTCATAATGTAAGTTTGTATGGATTGTATTATTGTAGAATTAAGTATGTATAGTGTGTGAATAAAGATAATGATGAAGGAAGGACGGAAAGATATGGGATGCTATAAAACCTACATGTATCTACATTTTTACCTCCACCCCCTTTGGGGCATTTTGCAGAAAGAGCAAGGCATCTTCTTTGTAACAAGGCCCATGTGGGTGGGGGTTAAAGCACATGTCAGGTTCAAGTCCTTGTAAATCAATGGCCTAGCTCAGGTAGGGGAGGGGGGTTATATTCGTATACTTCCATAATAATTGAAGGGGTTCATGAAAGAATAGAGTAGGTGACTTCTGATCAGGTTCTAAATTCTCCCTTAAAAATTGAAGAATATGAAGGAGAATTAATTATTTAGAATTTGATCAGTAGTCAGTGACACTGTTCTGCAGGGAGCCCTTTAATTTGTCAACAATCTATAATAGCGATGCCAGATATTTGCTATGCATAGTTATGTTATACAATGTAATGACTGCCTTTAATAAATTTAATGTATTTATCCTAGCCAAACTGGGGCTAACTAGAAAACTAATGTTTATTTAGCCTCTAGGCATCCATAACTTGTAATAATTTGTAATAATTTTCTGATTCGAAAAATGGAACTAATTAGATGGATGCAGAACTTCCTTGACATTCTTTCTTATCCTTTATAAATTTGACAGCTAAATGTATTAACTGTTTCATCTTTAATAAAGAGTCAATTACATTTTCTCTCCCAGTAATAATGTTGTTATCCATCATGTAGAAGCATCAGCACACAGTCTTGGATGCTAAACGGGTCAGACTTATAGCACAGCTCTAGCGCGCTGTCACCATAACAACATAGCTAAGCACGGGAGTTCTAGCTCAAGTTTTTCCAATCTTTTTCAATTTCTTATCTGTCAGCGCCATTAACAATTGAACTTTTTGGTATTTGAGTAATGATTTTCGAAAAATACAGTACTATATCTAAAAGACTTCACCGTTTGCAACCTGAAATGTTATTGGTTACCCAAACAATAGCCTACCCCTAAAACAATACAAACCCTAACCCTAACAAAATGGGATTCTTTATCAGTGAAGTCCAATAAGATATGACCTACGGAACAGTGAAGTCTAACCGCTCTCGGCAGCGCGTTTTGACGGTGGCGCGTTTTGACGGTGGCTACCTTTTCCATGTGTTTTACATGGTGTTTCGACCCCGATGTTAAATATTCATAAATACCAGCAGAAAGATGGGTTATTTACAACTCTGTGTATTGTAGTAGTTTGAACTTCTGCACCTTTTCGCTGCATGGTATTTGTGAATATTTAACATCAGAATTGCAGAACGAGACTTAACGTTGGGTAAAGTTCACCTAACCCCTTTTGCAATTTTTATACATATGAATCTTTGAAAGGTTTTGAGTACTTCTGCATGCGAATAATGTTTTGGCTTACAGAGAATATTATATATTCTAGGCTTGTTTGAAATTCCTGACCCATGACTGCGTAAGAAAAAGCCTGGGTCGATTCTGGATCTTACGTCACTCATTAATGCATTATTCTCCATGGCGCCTTTCTATCACAACAACATCGATATATAGAAAATTTATAGTCTGTGAGTTGTTAGTAAAGAAAACAGTTATTTTAGACAAAATGCTAAAGATTTATTCAACTTATTCCTAAGTCGAATGAATTAGATGACGAAAGATCAAGAATCGAAATTTTCACCATTTCAAAAAATCCTTTTTAATTTTTGGAAATTGAATTCATATAAGGTTCAATAAAGCAATCTTTTGGTCCAAACAAATCTAAGATGTCAATTTACATTTTAAATAAGACCTACCTTGTAATTTAATACATACGTATGAATTTCTAGAAATTCGTGGCTAACGTCAAGAGCAAGGGCAGTCCTTACCCTGGTTATGTCAAGAAGAACGCTTTACCCTACATTCAGGTGGCAAAATTCGTCAGGTTCTATCCACTCGACTACTTTAACCACAAGTCGATGAAGGTTGAGGTATATGGACTACCTGTGGGTAAGTCAAAGGATGTGATGTAAAGTGGTATGCTGTTGTGCTATGTGTGCAAGAGAAAAAATATCTGACCCAAAGTGGGCGGCGCGGGACTCGAACCCAACGACCTCCAGGTTGCATGTCTGGCGCTCTACCAACTGAGCTATCAAGAGAGCAATCGTGGGTATTGGTGCGTTTTATGGGATCACGGCGATTATATATGTATATGTAGTTATGATATGAAATCATGTATGCCGCGTAGCACTAGCTAGTAAGTGTAAAGAATGTGATGTAAAGTGGTATGCTGTAGTGCTATGTGTGCAAAGTCAAAGGCCCGAGGTGGGGGGGGGGGGGGGGGGGAGGGACTCTTGTGTATGACGTATTATCCTATAAATCTTATATTTTAGCCAATCAGAGCTCAGCTTTACTATGCAATTACAGGGCGGTATTTCATAGGTTTTCTATGAAATACAGAGCGGTATTTCATGGCTAGATCAAGGCCAATCAAATGTACGAAATGTCGCGCCTTCCTTTGTCAGCCAATAAGAAATCAAGATTTAATGTGAATACGCATAAATTAGTATGCAGACGCGTCCGTCACTCGAAATTTTAGTTTTCTATCGTCGGTAAGTTACCGGCTTTGATTTCTTGATGAATCTTCCCGTAAATTTGTTATTTATATGATAATATGGTTATTTCATGGTTTTCTATGGAATACGTGCGACAATTTCACTCGAAATTCATATTGTTTTGGCCTAAAGGCTCGTTGTATACCAAATATATAAGTGCAGCGGTACCGGGTCTGGGTTTGACGATGACCCTAATCCCGGTTTCTGGTTCCGGGTTTGAACCTGATCCCGATTTCCGGTTCCCGGTTTGTACCTAATCCCGATTTCCGGTTCCGGGTTTGAACCTTACATCCCGACAGTATCCGGTTCCGGCGGATTTAAACCTAATCCCGATATTCGGTTCCGGGTTTGAACCAAATCTCTCCGGGTTTTTTGTAAAACTTTTCACACCAACTTGGAAATTCGAGTTGAGGAGCTTTTTTCCTCTGTAAAACCGGGTCCGGTTTAACAACAACAATTTATTTCACTTGCAGATGGTAAATTGTAAGTAATAACAGGAGCACATTACCAGGAGCGTCCATCTTCCCCATTAGTTCTGTTCCCAGCACATAAGTAGATGTGGCAATATTTAGAATTGCATTTCGCGCGAAATATATAAAGGCCATATTGTCTTAGCCAATCAGATAGCTATTCGTCACTTCTCATTATTCATTCATTATCATTCTTCTCTCTTTCAATACGGGAATTCGAATTCTAAATATAGCCACATCTACCCCTGTGCTGGGGGCCCAGCCCATGACATAGGAACGTAATAATAACAAATGAATTCCAAGAACAGGGACGGCGCATCTGATCCAATCACATACAGGAAACAAAATCATTATAAAAGTACGGCATGTCCGTAACCTTACCGTAACCGTACTGTAACCGTGCGTTCCGCAACTCTGTAATTTGATTGGATCAGAAAGACTAAGACCCCGTCCACACGTATCCGTTTTCGTAGCGTTTTCATATTGTTTCAGGTAATTAGACCATTGTTTTCTATTCCCTTGCGGACGGAGAACAATACAAAAACGATACGAAAGCGGATACGTGTGGACGGGATCTAAAACAATTGACCCTTCCCACCCGTTCTCTCGCTAGAAACAATAGGTTTTGCAAGCTCAGCCTCGAAGTGAGCTATTTCATAACGAGGTTATACGAGCAAAAACAAAGGTTGTTATCCTCCTGGTACTCAACATGACCGCCATAGGAGAAGAGTCGATAGGGAACCCGTTTCAATGACAGACAGACAGACGTTATTCATTAGCTCTTTGCACTACATTGGCACATCAGATGACTGCTAACAAATTTTAATTAAAAAGTTGGTTAATGACGGATAGATTGTCCTGTAATCTTAAAAATATAATATATATATATATATATATAGTTATCATTAAATTAGCTGACATTATTTTGTGCTGAAATTATGGTGGATCGCATGTCATACAATCATAAACATATTTTGCTACTACTGCTGTGACTTGTCTCGGAGGATCAATGATTACCGAAAATAGTTCTTTTTCTGTCATTTTTCTGCTATCTAATTTCGTTAGAGTTTTTAAGGAGGATAAGAAATCATGCCTGATTGTCTGGTAAGTTTTGCATCTCAGCAGGAAGTGAATTTCGTCTTCCATTTCTTGTTTGCATGTTGGCCAAATTCGTTCTTCTGGTTTTAGATAAGGTTTAAGATGTCTTCCTTTTTCAATTTGAAGGCAATGATTACTTATTCTTAATTTTGTGAAGGTAATTCTATGTTTGATGTTTCTGACAAGATCCAAATAGTCAGTTTCGAATTCATACTTCGTTTTGAATGTTCAATAAACTCGTAGTTTGTTACTCTGGTTTGGATTCTGTCGTTGGTCATTAAAGATATCACTTAACCAAATGTGTAGTTCTGTGTCTTTTAGTCGTTGCTTTATATTATTCAGAAATTCCCTAAAATCTGGAGTATTATTTTGGAGTGTCCATATATCACCATAGCCTAGGCTTTGTATGGTTTGCTTAATTTTGTAACTCCAAAAAAACTGGGTTGTTTGATTACATACTGTCGAGATACATAATTTTTGTAAGCATTGACTCTTCCCTGGTTAACAATTTTCTCCAATAGTTAATACTTCTGAATGTTGATTCATATCTTAAAGGATATCTACCAAGCTCTGCTCTACATCCATTATTGACTGATGTTCTGCTGGTTCCTAATAGTAACTTGCAAAATTTTGTATGCACTATTTCTATCGGATCATTTTCGTTAGATCTTTTGCTATCGGTCCCCCAGATTTCGCTTCCATAGAGCAAGATTGGTTTTGTCAAAGTGTCGAAGAGTTTGATTGTCAGTTTAATATCAGATCTAAAGTGCGATCCCATTTCTTTTTTAGTTTAAACATTGCCTTCAGTGCTGATTTTTTAAGTTTTTGTTTTGCCACATTAAAATTGCCGAATGCGCTGAAAGTGATTCCGAGATATTTGTACATTCGCACATTTTCTAATTGGTTATTTTTATAATAAAAACAATAATTGTCCATTCGTTTCCCGTTATTATTAAAAACAATAGCTTTTGTTTTCTCTATATTAACAGTTAATTGGTTAGTGTCGCAATACCCTTCAAGGCCTTCCAGTAGACTTTGTAAATCTTGTTTATTCTTAGATACTATATAGGACTAAGTCGTCAGCGTAGAGTAAGTTGCTTATATTAGTTCCACTAATACATATTATGGGTCCTGAATCGTCTAACACTTGAGGCAGATCACTGAGGAAAAGATTAAAATGGGTGGGGCTTAGCATGCAGCCCTGTTTGACTCCAGTGCAACATCAATGGCGTACAGCGTACTGGCTTGGGAGACCCGCTGACGGCTCCCTGTATATCTTCGACGCAAAATAGTGCATTTGGCAAAAACCATCTGGTATTGATCGACATCTAACTTCTCTTTAAGATATCAGAACAATCAACCTCGTGAGCAGGGTCTTCTCGGTCAGATCCAATATGGCGGCTACTCCGAGAGAAGACCCTGGTAATCCCTGAACTGTCACGTATTCTGATTGGCTCTTCGATTATGACACAATGGTTGTTCTAACGATGCTTTTTATTGGCCAAACGGACTGAGTCCAGAGAGATGAATTTGTATATAGTTTCGATTGCTCAAATTTTATCAATAAAACGATTTTAAATAACCTTAAAACACGTGTGTAGGTAGAGAAATAGATGAAGTGCATTACTGGGTAGTTTTCTGGTAAGTTTCATCAGTGAGAAAGCCAGGAGAAGCCGTTAAATCTGAACATGTGCTATCGATCTCTTCGCTTCAACGCTAACAGAAAATGAACGGCTTTTTAGGATTCTCTTCTAGCTTAGATACATCCTGGTAGCTTTGTGATACTCTTCCACTGTTTCTTTATCCAAGTAAACTCCATTTCGAGCTATTTAGTAGACCTGTTTTCACTGCATCGTTCACCGCGTGGAAATACAGTTAATCGCTTCTCGCTCACTCCGGATTGGGATACCTATGGTTTGTAGGCAAGTGTAACATTTCCATATTTAGCTTGGCCGCCATATTGGATGCCCACATCACGTGATTAAAATCTCAAGGATTTCTGGAGATTTTTGGTCACGTGATTCAGCGTTTACCAGGGTCTTCTCTCGGAGTAGCCGCCTTCTTGGATCAGTCCGAGAAGACCCTGGTCACGAGGTTGCAGAACAAAGTAAAGCAGGAAGGAGATCCATGAGCTGGGAAAAATGTTTTGATCAGTGACACCAAATTTTCTTAACTGATACTACACTGAGTAGTAAGGGTAAAAACCCTTTAGCAGATAATCACCTCCGTAGCTTCCCCAGTTTTAATTTGAGGAGGACTTAAGGGTTGAAATTATTCAAAATGAAACTGAATTTTAAACGGTACCTGAAACATCAACATAGGGGCACAGGGAGTTCTAATTTAATTAATACACTTACCGTTATGCACTTGTCAATGTTTAGCCCCAGGGGAGGGGGCACGGGCATACCCAGGGGGATTTGACATTTCACCTCATTTTCATGTCAAATTCCCTGCCCAGGGGACAAGTGTTGGTGTCAAATGCCCTTCCTCTCAGGGAAACGATGCAGTGGTAACACTGTCAATATGAACTCAAGTCGTCAAACTTCCCCTCCCTCGAGATCCCAAATTATGTCAAATTCCCCACCCATGGGAGAGGGCCGGGGGTGGAATCAAATCCCCTGGGCATGCCCGAAACTAAAAGAAAACAGAGAATCACTCCTGTTTCTACTTTTAAGTACGTATCCGTATATACGTGAAGTGTTTCGCGAAAAATAAGAAAACTACTTAAATGATAACCCTAAGACTTTAACAGGTTGAAGTTTTCTTAATTTGTAATTCACTGTGAGTTTACTAAGTTATAAAATTATCTACTAAAAAAGGTAAAGCCCTCGGTAATTTGTATTTGATAGCAGAGCCTTCGTTCTTTCGGCCAGCGGAGCATACCGTTTTTCCGCGGTGTGGGCCGTAGTAGTATCTTTCTTATTAGTATCTTTCTTATTAGCTTGGCAGACATCGTTCGGAATGGAAGAAGCGGATGGCTTGGCACCTGCAAAAGTGACCGACAATCAGCTCTCAGCTTCAAGCTCTTCCAACAAAGGCAACGACCACACTAACGGCCGTCTGTACAATACCGCAGCGTGGTGCGCAAAGGGTACTGGGTCCTCTTGGATCCAGCTGGATTTGAAAGACGTCAAACAGGTTTCTGGCATCGCTACCCAAGGGGCACCCACTGGGGATTCATACGTCACTCTCTATGATCTTCAGTATGGAATGACTAAGGATAGGTGGACTACAGTTAAGGTATACTATAGTGGCAAAGCAAATTTGATGAAATATTTCGTGGTAGTGTTAGGGACTGGTAAAAAATTACAGGCGGAAGGGGTTCGAGAAACTGTGCGGCAACTGAAAAAGGGTTGGTTATAGTGGAAAAGGGGCAAAAGGAGGTAGGGTCAAACTATTGCGTACTTATTGTCCGGTGAGGGTTATATATTTTTAGACTTGTTGAGTTCTTTCCCCCCCCCCCTATTTCTGACCAGTTCGTCATGTAATAGTAGTAGTTTATCTACCCACGCTAGTATCACAGACATCACAGACCTAAGCACGAATAGAGGTAATCGGCTAACTCTGTTGCCACCCAATACGGATCATGTGATGTAAACACACATTACTCTGGAGATTTGACTCTTTGAAAATTAATTATATTCAAATAGGCATGACTGCATTATGATTAGAATGAAAAAGGAATAATTCCCCAGAGTAGCATACTATGTTTACATCACATGATCTGAATTGGGTGGCAACAGCGTTAGCCGATTACCTCTATTTAAATGTTACATAGCTAGAAAGTGTATAAATGGCGGCCTACGATAAATACAATAGTTATTATTTCTTATTATAAAACATAATATGTTACTAATTCGGAAGTTTAAGGTACGACTACTATGACTACATATGCGCCAATAAAGGACTTGAACGAGACACTCGTGTTGGTTTTATTGCACCGTAGCCTCGGCGAATCTACGACGGTGAGAAGTCGGCGTGTTTTTCGTAATCACCACAGCAGAAGTACGTTAGTCATATATAAAGTAAGAAATTCACCACTCTTTTGGATATTTCAACAGCTAACCTTTACAATACACAATAAATTGCTTTATGTTCGAGTTTACAGCGTTTCTGAGCATAGCTCAAGGGCACCCAACGAGTACTTTTTGAAATTCGTTTGAAACCAGTTGTCTGCAGCTTATCTCGCCATTTTATGGCACCTACTATGTCTTTTGACGTATTCTAGAAAGCTATTAGCTGTTCGGATTTTCTAGGTGGAAATCGCGTCAACCGATAATACTATGGCAAAATATTCCCGGCCTACGAATTTGTTAGTAGTCTAGAACATAACAAGAATTTTCTAGCCCAAGTAACTTCATGTTGCAACGTTTTGTGGAGGTACGAATTTATTAGGGATTCTTTTTTCCTGTTCTGACTCTATTGATCAGACGAATTGGGACGTACGAACATTTTAGGGGAAACTTTTTAGTCTCCCTTTTCTTCTATAATTTTCTAGGGATTGAAAACAAATTTTCTAGCCAGTATTTCAGAAAACAATTTTCTAGGGACAATTTTTTTAAATCCGAAAGTTTTAGGCTAACTTACTCTCCCGAACAGCTTTTTAACCGAAAACTTCGTTGGGTGCCCTTGATAGCTTATGTGGAAATTTTTTAGTCAATTCGAATCGACAACGCGCTGGTTTCACCTCAGTCTCGCCAAAATGTTAAAATTTTCGCGCCATTCGTTGCGTACTCGGCCCAGTACTCTAGCCGACCGCTAGGTACGTCCAACCGTAGTCCGTAGTCACCGTATCTTAAAGTGCCTATAACCAGTTCGGATACATGTACAGTTGTCAACTCGAGCCCGATTTTTTAACCAATGACAATCTTGTGACAATGCAGGAGTTGAAAGGGAATACAAACAGCAATGGAGTGTATGTTAATTGGTTACCCAGCCCAATCACTGCTCGCTACGTTCGCCTCCTGCCCAAGAAATGGAAAAATAAAGTGTGCATGAGGTTTAACGTCTATGGTGGAGATGAAGGTAAGATGTGTGTTCAGGACCTGTTATGATCGCATGCAAAAACCTTGAGATTGCACCAATTCTTGAAGTCATTAGAGCAAAATCTAAGAAGACATGACCACCTCCCTCCTCTCATTGTTGGTGCTGTGTTTCCCCCTAGTGGGTCCGACAAACAGGTAAAAAAACTTCACTATACACAAGTAATAAACGGAACCTCTGGTGAATAGTCTTCCCCTTCCCTCTAACCCTCTTTATAAATTGGCTGTGATATTTCCTTGTATTGCCGAACATGCAACGGCTATCGAGACTTCTGCCGATTATCTGTGTTTTTCAGATAGTACTGGATAATGAGAAATAATTAACAATTATTCACCGAAGTGGAGGTGAATAGTGGTGGATACTGATTTAGCGAGCCAATTCACCAACACTGAGGTGAATAATTGTTTTACTATACACACTCCAGGTGAATAGCCAGTACCAAATAGTTATTTTATTTACTGTCAAATGGACAAAACTCGCGCGAGATAATCGCTGCTTTGCTCGGAAACTGCAAAGGAAATAGAGCAAGAAATTAGCGAATTAAACACATCCAAAGCAATAGGTCCATTCAGCATTCCAATTAAACTGCTCAAACTACTCAAAAATTGTTTATCTACTCCTTTGGAAATACTGTATAACTGTTCTTTTTCCAGTGGTATTGTTCCAGATAACTTTAAACTTGCCAGAGTAATTCCTATACATAAAAAAGGACCCCAAACAATTGTAGATAATTATCGTCCTATTTCTCTTCTCTCGATTTTTAATAGAATCATGGAAAAATTAATGTACAAACGGTTGATAAGTTATATTGATAAAAAACAACATACTCTTCGATAAACAGTTTGGTTTCCGTGTCAATCATTCAACCTTACAAGCAGTTATGCTTATAACTGACAAAATACAAAAAGCAATTGAACAAGGTTTATACTCCTGTGGAATTTTCTTAGACTTCTCTAAAGCTTTTGATACCGTGAATCATAACATACTGATGAAAAAACTAGATCACTATGGCATCCGTGGTGTTGCTAAAGATTGGTTCTTCTCCTATCTAAATAACAGACAACAATTTGTCTCGATTGGAAATACTACATCTGATAAGGTGGAAATAACCTGTGGCGTGCCCCAGGCTCTGTTCTTGGTCCTCTTCTTTTTCTTCTGTACATTAATGACTTTAATTCATGCACCAACTTATTCGATTTTCACATATTTGCAGACGATACTAATTTGTTCTATTCTAACAAAAACCTGAATGAACTAGAATTAGCTGTTAATGAAAATTTAGAAAAAATCCACAACTGGCTCTCTGCCAATAAGCTTTCTCTAAATATAGATAAAACTAACTTTGTCATTTTTCAACCCCCACAAAAAATATTACAACACCAGATTACTCTGCACATAAAAAATAAACAGATACGACAAGAAAAATGAATTAAATACCTAGGAATTTTATAGATTCACAGTTAAATTGGAAATCTCACATTTTACATGTTTCAAAAAAAATTAAAAGATGCATAGGTATAATCTCTAAAATTCGTTATTTTGTTAGTACAAAAATCCTAACACAACTCTATTATACTTTGATTTACCCTTTTCTATCATATGTTTTAACTGCATGGGGTAACACCTATCCATCTACTTTAAACCCTCTTGTCATTTTACAGAAAAAAACCATTAGTTTGGAATGTTATACTGAACATACCAGCCCACTTTTTAAACGTCTTAACATCCTAAAACTTAATGATCTTGTATTTTTCTATGATGCATTGTTTATGTATGATTTTTCCTCTGAAAAACTTCCTCCAGTGTTTAGGATTTTTTTAAAAAATGTGAATACTGTTCATCAATATAATACCAGGCTAGCTTCAAAAAAATCATTTTATCTTCCTCAAGCAAGAACAAATTATGGCAAGTTCAATATTCGCTTTCAAGGTAGCATTGTTTGGAATTCTATTGACGAAAACCTAAAAAATCATACTCGAAATAGTTTCAAACGACTACTTAAAGAATCTCTCTCTCAGCCTTACTAGACTATTATATATCTCTACTGTATTTACAAGCTGTTTTTCTATCACTCTACTTAATTGCCCGGTCATTGTCTTGCAAACACTTGTTTGTTTCCGGCTTCATTGTTTATAATTCTCTGTAATCCGTTTTTGTCCTTATAGTAAATGAGTAACTACTTCAATGTTCCTTTTCGTGTCTTTTCTTTTTTGGTCCACAGCCCAACCAATTAACTACATTTAAATACATTATACGTGCTACCTAGCTCGATTAACCTGCAGGTTATTCTAGGTTAGCTCTTACTTAAAACTTATTTTAATTCGCCTTTTTTTTTCTCACAATATTGTAAACCTTTATGAGTATAAATAAATATATTGTTGTTGTTGTTGTTGAGGTGAATATGAAATCATCAGTTCACTGTTGGAGTAGCCAATCAGAGCCCGCGAAAAGTGATATTCACTGGTGTGGTATATACTAATGCATTTCATATTCACCTCCGAGCAAAGCAGCGATCATCTCGCGCGAGTTTTTGTCCATTTAACAGAAAATAAAATACATATTTGGCGTTGGCTATTCACTTGGAGTGTGGTATATACTAAAACAATAGACCATCATCACCTATCTATTCACCTCCACTTTAGTAAATAATTGTTATATATTTGTCATAATGACTTTAATGATGGAAATATTCGAAATGTCGAATAAATTTTGATTTAAAAAAAAATCATACGAAACGGTTATCTGTGACAACTACAATAAAGATTCGACGGCATTTAGTTAAAACGTTTTTCCAATGTGTTTTTACTTCAGTTCCTCGCTTCACAATCGCGAGTGCAAAAATTGACGGTAGTCTCCAGGCCTCCTCTTCATCTTCCGTTACCATTAAGTGCGTGGCATATGGAGATTCGAAGACGCAGATCATATGGATGAGTACCGGCAGTGACATCACGAGCAAGTCACGTGGTACACATTACAGCAAGGGCGTTGTCAGCAGTCAGCTTCAGGTTAATTTCACCAGCGCAGATAACATCAGATCTCGTTTCCCGTGCAATAAAGTTGATGCCCGCCGCTTAAGATGCACATTGGTTTACTCGTGCAGGGCAGATTATGGGTTTGTAGCTGGAGAACTAAGAGAAAATCCCATCGACATTGACTTCGGTAAGACATATGAATCTACCAGAAAGGTAGACACGAGTAGTGAGAAATACAGTAGCAATAAACGATAGCTCAGTGGCTAAGCGCCGGTCTGTCGAGCGGAAGTTCGCGGCTTCAATTCCCGGCTGGACCAACACTCAGGGTTTTAAAATAACTGAGTAGAAGGTGCTTCCGTTATATATAATACAGTAAACGGTTAAACCTTCACGTCTTCTCGGATAAGGACATAAAATTGTAAGGACTACTATACCCAATTAGCTGCAAAGCTAAATACATTGATACTTAACCCATTGACTTCCCTTCACTAGATGCTGTAAGGCTTTGTGAAGAATAAAAGTAGATGTAGCCTTGTATGGGCTCATTTGGTGAAATCCTGAGTGGTAACTCAACCCTCCCCCTTCAGTTCAAGTTTGGCTTGCACCGGGTTGTTAAATACTGCTGACTTTTTAAGTCGAGGGCTCAAACTTTCCCCACCTTTGGGTAATGACCATGAGTACCAATTACATCGCAGAACGAAAATATAGCATTCCAACTTCGGTTATTTGAGCCTATCAGTGTTAAGTACAATACAATAGCATTTCATGTTGCTCAAGTTTGATTCGGTTTGCTTTCGTTCTGCGATGTGATTGGTTCTCGACGGCTACTGTAGCCACACGTAAAAATCATCCGTATACATGAAATCCACCATAAGAAAAAAGATGGCGGCTGTACATTTGACCACAATCCCTTGCGAACCTAACAGATTTAAGAAAACACGTAGAAATCCTCTGTTCTCTTCAATGGCTGTGTATTGCAACAGCACTTGTACTGGCTTGTTTTTACGATTTAAAAACTCTCCACCGCGACTTTACGGTTTTAAGTTTTTCGCGCGCAAAGGATTGTGGGTAAAAATACAAGCGGCCATCTTTTTCTGTACGGTGGTCAGGCTAAAATAACCATGTGTTAAATTACCATATGTAAAAAAGCAGCCATCTTTGTCGTCGACCACAATCGTCCATTGTAACGTCACAAAATGCGGTTCATCGCTACAAATACTTTGTTCCTTCTTTTTCTAGATTTCCCAAGCCAACCACCAAAGCAAAAAGCCCCCTTGAGAAGTAACCATCTCAAAAAACGGCTCATGCATTAAATCTCCCGGATGTAAATTTTATTTTCCTTTACTTGTACTGTGTGAGAGTGAGTGAGTGTGGAATTGAATGGTGAGAAAAAGTGATTGCATTACCTCCAGTATCTTATTTACTATTTTCCTTTTGCTGGCAGAATCTGTATCATTCATTCATAGAAGGTTAGTTTTACGGCTGGATTTTCATCTTACTTGTTCGTCGTCATTTTAACTTGTGCTAAGCAAAACATATACATTAATAAATCACTGAAACCTTAAGAAAACCTGGAGGATTGAATAAATGACCATCAGAAAACGTTGTAAGCTTCCAAACTGCAAAACATTAATAACTATTAAACATCGATAATCGTCTTCATCGTTTACGTAAAGAAACTCTTATAACATCCAAAGCAATACAAACTTTTGAAAACATCATGTTAAATATTTGTGTAAATGAATTAAGGACGCTATTTTGAAAATGATTAACAATTTTCAATGTCATTTACCCTGTGTGGAACCCGAGTGCATATTTGTGTTTCAACTCTGAGTGATTATAGCATATATTTACCGTTACCCATCAAATATTGATCACAATTTTTGCTATCATCCGTCTGAGGTCTGTATGACTTCTCTGTAACTACAACAGGTTGGTCATGTTATAATAAAGTCTCAATGAGAAACAAAATAACTTACTTCTCTTTTATTTGATGCAATTGCCGGGGCGCTATGGTAGAAATGACCCTCAAATCGATTACGTTGCTATATTTTCAGAGATTGAATTTTTGTGGGAGTTTTAGTATCTGCTACGTACGCTTTTGTGATTTTATTCCCTTAGGAATGATTGCAACCCAAGAATAGCGGGAAACCGTTCTAAAAATAACCTAACTTGTGAAAATGCCGTAGCATAGAGGTAGTATGGGAGGTTCTCGCTCTTGGTTATGGGCTCTTGATTTTATATAAACAATTTTTAGTTTAGTAATATTTTCAATTTTTGAGAGGAAATAACATGCACACAAACCAATGACCAAACTAAAACATATGGCGCACATATCACAAGAACCGATTGTTTTGAAAAGTTAAAGTTCGACCAGCGCAGTCCTGGGCACGAGACCACTGAACTGTCCCTACCCTAGTAGGGTAGCGATGACAGTTTTGGTCTCGTGCCCATAACTTTTAACGCCTGCCTCATCCATGCATGGAACCGTTATGTACTTGAAAATTCGTCCAAAACAACCGCTTCTTGTGATGTGTGCGCCTTAAGTTTTAGCAGGAGTATATTACACAGGAGTGTTCCTGTGCCCTTGTGTTGGCCCCTAACACAGTAGATGGTATGTCTATTTATAGTCGCGAAGTTCTGGTATGCGATTACGTTGTATTTTGTTCTCTTGCGCTTTAGTATTTTTAGCTTTTGGCCAATGAGCGCGCGCCAACATTTTGTGGTGAACTAGTTTGAACCGTGTTAATTACAATTTTTCAGTGCATCCTGATTGGTTAAAAGTGACGGCCTTTGTTTCTACTCGCGGAAAACTCTATGCTAAAAATTACCCTACCGTCTACAGTGTTGTGTGACAATATAATGTGGGAAGAGGAACACTCCTCTGTAATATACTCCTGGTTTTAGCTACGAAAGTAGTTTGGTCATTGATTGATCTTTTTGTACGTGCTGTTGGAATTTTATTGGAGGTTTAATTATTAGATATCGATAATAATAATAATAAATCTTTAATATTCATAGTTAAAGTACTTATATTAAAAATATAGCAATAATAGAAGTAATTATAATTTGAATGCGCTTACATGTAAGCGGGAAAACTATATGGCCAAACCATATTTAAAAATTAATCTATTAATATAACTGTTCTTGACGCGTTCTGTGTTTACTCTGGGCCTGGCGCTGGTTTTATTCAGTAAAGCATAAGTAGTAGGTTTAAATTTAGGGATCGGTATATATATTAGCCGGTGCGAGGACTGCTTTGTTTTTTTGGGGGGACGATTTCCTCTTCCGTTTTGCCACAGGAATCGCGAGAAGTTGCCGACCTGGTCAGATCACTTTGTAATCGACAATCGACAGCGCTGAATAACAATCTCGTAACCAGACCCCATTTACTTAACCTGACGCGCATAGACTAGGGACGACTGCAGCGTATACGAAAATGGCGGAAATTTCAAAATTTAGTGAGCACCTACATGTTGTCTACAAAGAATAAGGATAAGATTCAAATACTCGGACCATTTCCTCCAGAAACTGAGAAACGACATGTTTTGGGCAACGTAGTTTAAGTTTGGACACTGGGATAAAATTGCCTTCAAACACGAGAGATTGACCGCCAAACACTCAGCTCACGCATGCGCCCTAGTTAGACAACTCTGTTGCATGACGTCACAAAAACTCAGTTTGATCAACACATCGTAATTGCATTTATACATTCTGGGTAATAGATAAAAAAATGACAAGGACCCACCCCCCCTTGCAACTGGTGATTTTCTGGGCCCTTTTCGATTCCCGCTGTTTCGATTCCCGCTGTTACCTAGCAACCCTGTCATAATCCTTCACGTGACTTTGAAACCCAATATCAATCAACTAACGTGGGCTCAAATAGTGTAAGCGACGTATCACGTTTACCAAGAGCCCATAACCAAGAGCGTCCATATCTCTTATATAAATGCTACGGCGTTTTCACAAGTTGGGCTATTTTTAGATTATTTTTGCCGCCAATTAGTGGGTTACACCCGTAGCGGAACAAAAGATGCCTCATTAGCTTCTTTTGTTATACCAACAACACGTCTGCTACGCTTTTGTGATTTTATTCCCTTAGGAATAATAACCTAACTTGTGAAAATGTCGTAGCATAGAGGTACTATGAGAGATTCTCGCTCTTAGTTATGGGCTCTTGCGTTTACCCATGCTCACCACACATTGCCATTAAAAAAAGGGTTTCAAAACTTGAATTAAGGACGCTATTTTGAAACCCGAGTGCATATTTGTGTTTCAACTCTGAGTGATTATCGCATATATTTACCGTTATCCATCAAATATGGATAACAAAGATGGCGTGACGTGTTGCTCGCGCCATGACAACATGGAGGCTGGAAAATAAATACAGGCAAAAGGAACCATATAATTATTGCTCTGTCAAGGGAACATCCTTGTTATGTACTTGTTTTAACATATATACAGCTATTTCAAAAAATGTTGATAACATTGAACAATGTACTAAAAACATTGAACAATAATTTTCCGATCTAAAATTTGACTTGGTATTATTATAATACGGCACGCTTTGGTTATGCCAGCGACCAATTATATGTAAAATACATTAGTACCTATTATTTTATTTTATTGCGCTTGTATTTATTTACAAGTGGACACCAGCCTCACACTTGTAACAACCCGTGAAACAAAACCTTTTATTATATTAGATGCAAAGAAATAAATGGCAACGAAATTTTGAAGACTCTTGTGTATTATTCGAGGGTCCACAATAGGGGTTCTTAAATCCCGCAATCCCGCCATTTTTTTCTCTCAATCCCGCAATCCCGCAATATTTTATCTCGAATCCCGATCCCGAAACATAATTCTCTAAAAATAAGTTTTAGTACCTTTAGTTAACGAAATTTTCGCCAGTAGTTGCGATAGTTCCTTTCGTAGTTGTTTTAATTACGCGACGGTTTGTAATCGTGTCTCGTCGGTCCACAGGTAACCCAAGCACTGTAAGTGGCAAATTTACTATCATTTGTATGGGATTTTTTAGTCTTGTATTTTCAAAACTAATATTGAATAAAAAGCGAGAATACTTACTACTTACAAGATTGTGTTTATTTGTCCATGGGCTGTGTGTGGTTGCAATGTCAGCGTTTTGGGGCGCGTTTTTACCCCAGACAGCCCATGGACAAATAAAAACAATCCTGTAAGTATTCTCGCTTTTTATTCAATATTAGTTTTGAAAATCCAAGACGAAATATCGCGTACAAATGCTAGGAAATATTGCCACTTACAGAGCTTGGGTTACCTGTGGTCTGTTATTTTTTAAATGTAGATGAGGGTGAACAGGAGCATTTTAATACTAAGTCTATTCGATATTTTCTTTTGCGAGACTCCGCACGCAGGCATTTATAGAATTAGACTGCGAGCAGTCCTTTTCCTTACATTCGGCCATCGACGCGTTTGAGGAGTGAGAATGGGGGCGAGAACTCTCCCTGACTTCGCTCAACATCCAAATGAAGGACAAAGTAGGGACTTAGGGCGCTTTCCATTTTAAACGAACAGAGTGGTCTCATAGGCCAGTTCTCAAATGGAACGAGTCAGTTCTACGGAACTGGTTCAGAACAGATTGGCCCTACTCGGGAGGAGAACTATGAAGTATTGCCAGACTGAGTTATATCCTAAAACGCATACAATTAGGGACGTAAGAAACCATGACGGCATAAAATATTAAGTTTTAATTTACAAAATACAATAACTGCACGTGAAAATGCATGCAGTCGTAAACGATTTGACTGTTGTCTGCAAAAACACAACTTGAAAACGTCGAGTTTTACGTCTAAAAAGAGCGGACCTTTCCTTTTGTACGACAAGAGCACTGTCTAAATCGGACGGATAAGTGGTAATAAAAATAAATCGGGTGAGTGGGCTTCCTGTGTATGAACTCTTCCCTTTTGCAACAGGAAGTTCAATTTTCCAATTTTTCCGAATTCTTATTTTACTAGAGATGCTTGGGCGAGTGAGTTAAAATGACGACGTACCTTGGTATGGCTCGTTTGACAGTTTGCGAAATTCTCCCTTTCACTCACTGGTTCATTTCTCGGACTGGTGCAATCACCCTAATCCTATTAGAGAGGTTTTCAATAGACCAGTTCGCGATAAATCCCGACATTTTGAAAGGGGTGCAAACATGGCGCGAAATACAGTGTTTGAATGGGAATTGATGCGAATCCGATGCCAAATAAAATCCGTAAAATTAAATTTCTGAAATATTCTTCAAATACAAACTTAAGATACCAGGTAAAAGATTAACATATCGAAATTTGAGGGATGTAGCTGTGCTGGGAAGCGTGCAATCGTGTTTTCAGTTTGCCATACATTGTCTGTAAATTTTCACGCGGAACTCGACTCGTTTTTACAGACAATGTATGGAAAACTACAGCACCGCTACATCTCTCAAATTTTGATATGTTAATCTTTTACCTGGTATCTTAAGTTTGTATCTGAAGAATATTTCATAATTTCGATTTTACGGATTTTATTTGGCATCGTATCGGATTCGCATCAATTCCGATACAAACATTGTATTTCGCGCCATGTTTGCACCGTTTTCAGAAGGTCGGAATTTACTGCGAACTGGTCTATTGAGAACCAGTCATGAACTGAAGTGATTCACGATTGGTTTTACTTCAACCAATCACGAGGCAAAGTAAACGCAATCATGGATAACTAACCAATCAAATTCGAAAGCAATTTCTTTTCGACACCCAACTGAAAACCGCTCTACACATGTTTGTTGTTGATTGTTACATCTGCCGGATCAACGTTTTTTGATTTAGTTATATGAAAAACTGAATAAAGTAGTTGGAGGTGTTGGTAGTGGAGGTCGTTTTTGCGTAGCTAGTTCAAATCATCTTATGGTTAATTGTTTCTTTAGTCATGAGATTCTTATTCACATGGCAAAATGTGACCATATCATATCAAAAACGGTATTTCCCGAGGTTTCATGCATGTCATAACACGGCATGTTCAACATTAATTTCCTCTATGAGGTAAGCCACTCCTCTTTTCACGGAATCAAAATTTGAAATTCAAATTACAGAGCAGTGAAGAACGAAGGCGAATAAATTTTGAGGATTTAAAATCAAACAAGCCATCAAAAAGTGAACAGAGGGAATTCGAAGATAGTTGTTTAAGACGTTAGGAGGTATTTTATGACTGTTTACGAACTCAGCTGTATCCAGTATTAATCTGGGTTCGGTTGTCCTAAGCCCGATGAAGCTAATCCAGGATTAAGGGCAAACTTTAGTTCGATTTGCTAACTTGTGAACTGCATCTTTGGGGTTAAAAACGTATTCCTAGAGGAGAAATAACAAGTACTTTTCTACTTGTTTTGCTAGATTTGGAAACAAACACCTTCTACTGAACCAAAACCATGGGTTAAGACTTAATCCAGGATTAGCGCTAATCGGGCTTCGAACAACCGGGCTGAAGTTGAACAATTCTGTGTTTGGTTTGAATTTCGCGCGATAAGCAATCAGTAGGGGACTCAAGCGGAGCATCACATGTACAGAGACGTTCACTCGACAAAGACTGAGTGACAACTGAAGGTGTCAGTGGCCTGGCCATGTCCCGTTTATACCGGAACTTCCTGTTTCCGTACTAGTAACACCATACTTGTGTGTAGCTGCGCGCTTACATTGAGAGATCAGCGACTTACAGGTGAATTGACCTGAAATACATGTAGGCTGAATACTTATACATTTATATCTGGTCAATAGTCATTTATATATTTTCTTGGACCGCCATTTGAAAGGCAACCAAGCCTTTGGTGACATCGAGGCTGGAGTCGAGACAGCTTAGTTAGTAGAGCCTTGTATCTAGTTAGGATGATAATCAAAATCTATCCATATTGATAGAAAGAGGGTTTGTATCAGTGCAGGATCAACTCCATCTTGCATGGTTCAAATCATACTTGTCATCCCGCTATCTGCGTAAATCCTGCGGTGGATCTGAACTGTCAGATCCCCTTGTATGTAACCTAGGCGTTATGGTATACATTAACGACCTACTTGACGTTATCGAGCATGCGCAGATCTCCCTCTATGCGGACGATACAGTTTTGTATTACTTCACTGCCTCTGTCGGCAATGTTTTGGAAGTAAAGCTAAGTGTATAGATCTTCAGAAAGTTGCTGACTGGCTCAGAGCCAATCAATTAACGTTGAATACCAAGAACACAATTGGTAGTAGCAGGCCGGCAACTTCCGGTAACGTCGCCTCCATCTCAGTCAAAGTCTACCGAGATGCCGAGAACAGTTATGCGGAGATATTTGAGGACTTTAAGTACCTCGGTGCTACATTCTCCTCTGATATGATCTGGTCGGACCACATCGAACAGCTCTCGGCCAAAATTAACAAACGCTTAGGCCTTTTAAAGAGAATAAAGTATCTAGCTCTTACCTAATTAGCAGTTTAGTCCTACGTTAGTTTGTTCGAATATGGCGACATAGTGTGGGGGGATAAAGGTAACTACTCTAATGCAGAGTTTGCAAATACTGCAGAATAAAGCCGCCTAGCTGATTTTCGACCTTCCTCAACCTTCTTCTGCTACTGATGCCCGTCAGACCATTAACTGGTTGAATTTGTCCCAGCACAGACTATACCACAGATGCTTGTACATTTTCAAAATAATGTAAAAACAGTCTATTAACATCCAATTTAGACTTAATATCAATGAATAAACAGCATCATTATAACACACGCAACGGTGATGAAAATCTTCTGCCAGCTATAGAAACCAAGTGAACTGGCGCAAACAACGCCTGGTCTATCATGCTGTCCGGACTGGAACAATCTTAGTGCTGGCATTAGCAACACCATCGTGAATTTTAAGTCAAGCTTCGTAACTCATGATAGAAGTTCGTAATTTTTGTTTTGCTTTAATAGCTTTAAATTAGCTCATTTCCTTATTAGCTTGTATTTTAATTAGTAGCCCTATATAATCGTAGTGTTTCATGTCCTTTTAAAAGTTTAGCTATTATTCTTATTTATCACTATATAGTTCAGTCTAGGCATTGTTGGACCTCTTTGAAAATCACTGGTATGAAATAGCTTCCTGTTAAAATATTAATGAATAATAATAAATGATTATCAATAAAAAAAATAACGTTGGTACAACTAATAACAGCTGCAATAAAAGTTAGAGGGAAAATGTTCTTAAAATCGAGTTTCTTAGTTTCACCTACATGTATAGAGCTACCCAGCAATAATAGGGTCGTTTATACGAGCGAAAATAAGCGTGCAAAATAAGTAGCAATGCAATTCTTGGCCGCCTTGCATCTGTCCTCTTATAGATGCACAGATGACGTCACAACGTGAAGAGAACAAAGAAATGCGCCACGAGACGCAGACGAGTAGTGTAAGTGATGTTCACTGCACGTTTTGGTGTCACTAGTCGGAAATCAAACAAAACATCTGTGAAGGAGTTAACATTGAATGGTGTTTCCATCACGAAAGCTACTGAATTGTCGGAAACATTCAATCAACATTTTTCCACAATAGGACCGAAACTTGCTAATGACATACCTTTGTCTGAAAATAGCAGCAGCTACCTTGACCATGTCATTGGCACAGACGATAGATTTCACTTTAGTCCTACAAGCAGTACCAAAGTTCATTCTCTTCTAAATAAACTCTCAAAGTCAAAGGCCACTGGTCTTGATAAAATATCTGCCAGGCTTATTCGTGAATGTGCCGATTTTATATCTACGTCACTGTGTGGAATGTTTAATAGATCATTAGAATTTGGCGTGTTTCCAAATGCCTGGAAATGCGCCAAAGTCACGCCGCTATACAAGGCAGGTGAACGGAGTGAGATGAATAATTACCGCCCGATTTCGGTGATCTCAACTGTGGCGAAGGTGTGTGAAAGGATAGTGTATAATCAATTGTATGAATACTTGTCAAAACATGACATCATTTCAAAACAGCAATCTGGATTCCGATCCTTTCATTCCACCGTTACGGCCCTTCTGGAGGCTACCGACAATTGGGCATATAATATCGACCGTGGGAACGTTAATGCCGTAGTATTCTTAGATTTTTAAAAAGCTTTCGACACGGTCGATCACGAGATTTTATTATCTAAAATGGCTCATTATGGGATACAGGGAATCGCTTACAACTGGTTCAAGTCATATTTAAAAGACCGCACACAAAAATGTGTTGTGAACGGTTCTCTCTCAAAATTCTGCACACTTAAATGTGGCGTGCCTCATGGACAATCCTAGGCCCATTGCTATTTCTGCTCTATATAAACGATTTGCCTAACTGTTTATTAACCTGTCAACCTACATTGTATGCAGACGACACCCATATAACATACGCTGATGCTGATTTAAGTTCACTCCAGACCTATCTAAATCAAGATCTGGAAAATATCAGCAGGTGGCTGACGGTTAATAAACTGACCCTAAATATGACGAAAACTGAATTTATGCTAATCGGCTCCAGGCAGAAATTGAGCACGTTGGCTGAAGCTCCTGAGGTCACAATCAATGGCGCTCCAGTAAAGCAAGTAGCAACCGCCAAATCTCTTGGATTGTTGATTGACGAAAATCTCACCTGGCGAAGCCATTTCGAAAAGGTATCAAAAAAGATTGCCTCTGGCATTGGAGCCATTAAGCGGATGAGACCATATGTCCCCCCAGCAACATTGCATTATATCCATAACGCTTTAATACAGCCTCATTTCGATTATTGTAATGTTATTTGGGGGAAATGCGGCAAAACATTAGCAAACAAACTACAAAAGCTACAGAATCGCGCTGCTCGAGTGTTAACTTTTTCAACCTTTGATGCCGATGCCGACAGACTAATGCAGGATCTGGGTTGGAAAAGCCTACAAACACAGCGTCAAATGCAAGAAGCAATTATGGTTTTTAAATCATTACATGGTCTCACCCCGGAGTACCTTAGCTCCAAGTTCATTAAACGCGATGATGTTGCCTCATATGCTTTGAGAGACTCCGCAAATAAACTTAAGATTCCCCTGCCGCGTACCGATTATCGCAAAAACAGCTTCAGCTATGGCGGTGCTGTTCTCTGGAACGGTTTACCAGGAAACATAAGGCAAGCTGAATATCTGAGCAAATTTAAGAAATTACTAAATGAGCACTTTTCTCAGTAAAGTAAGAAACACGGCATTCATGGAAAGCAGGTTTTTTATTTATTTTTTATATTTAACATATACTCGTAGTTTTAAATAGCTAAGTACATTAGTACATATAGGTTAGTTAAATCATAATATTATCTTATTATTCTTATTACACATATTATTGTAAACAGCCTGATGAATTTTTTACCGTGTATAAATAAAGATCTATCTATCTATCTATCTATCTATCATCTAGCCTGATAAGAGGACATACGAGACGCACGGAAGAATAGAGTATATTTGTTTTATAATAATCGCAAACTAAAAACTATGAACATATCCAATCAAGACGAGTTGAGAGATTGGTTGCGCGCACTAATGATGCCACTCATGTGCGTGTCCTCTAATAACACGGCTCTTGACCAATCAGAACGTGCGTTCCGGACTGATTCATTATTATATAATTAATAGTCGTGTCCTATGAGCTTGTTCCTACACTTTTAAATAAATATATATACTGCGTTGGTATTACCAAGTAAAGATAAAGGCTTCTAAGATATTTGGTTTAGTGTCTCCGTGACCGATGATATAAGAAGTTACATTACCCGTGGAGTGATATAATTTTTCACAATACATTTATCCCGAGGGATCAATCACAATACAGTTATTTAACCCGAGGGATTTCGCAATGGAAATATTTATCTCCAGGGATTTCACAATGCAAATGTTTATCCAGAGGGATTTCAAAATACAATTATTTATCCCGAGGGATTTCGCAATGCAATTATTTATCTCCAGGCATTTCACAATGCAAATGTTTATCCAGAGGGATTTCACAATGCAATTTTTTATCCCGGTTATTTTACAATGCAATTATTTATCCGGAAGGATTTCACAATGCAATTATTTATCCCGAAGGATTTCACAATGCAATTATTTATCCCGAGGGATTTCGCAATGCAATTATTTATCTCCAGGGATTTCACAATGCAAATGTTTATCCCGAAGGATTTCACAATGCAATTATTTATCCCGGTTATTTCACAATTCAATTGTTTATCCCGAAGGATTTCACAATGCAATTATTTATCCCGAGGGATTTCGAAATACAATTATTTATCTCCAGGGATTTCACAATGCAAATGTTTATCCAGAGGGATTGCAATTATTTATCCCGGTTATTTCGCAATGCAATTGTTTATCCCGAAGGATTTCACAATGCAATTGTTTATCCCGAAGGATTTCCCGCTGCAATTATATATCCCAAGGAATTTCACAATGCAAAAAACGTAACGCCATGTACCTACTGTTACTCGCATCTCTTAATTTGAGGGGCGCTTATATTCAAAGGGATGCTAAATGAAGGAAATACAGTAATTGTCCTTTTTGCAGGAATGCAATCACGTGGTAACTGTCGAGTACGAACAGCAAAAAATATATGAAGGAACTTGTACAATAAAAACACTAAATTTCTAACGGGACCTGAAAAACAGCCATAGAGGCTGATCAAAGCCAGGATCCGGCTAAATCACAGATTGAATTGGAATTTAGCGTGTTGGTTTTTGTGGAGGGAGGAAAACCCGAAGAAAAACCCTCGGAGCAAGGGTAAGATACCAACAAACTCAACTCGATCACATATCGCACCGCGTCCAGGAATCGAACCTGTGTCACAGAGGCGAGAGGCGAAGCGCTTAACTACTGCGCCACCCCGGCTCCCCTACAGTATTGATAGATGTTATTTTTCACCTCCAATCGATTATCGAACTTTTCAAGTTTGTTTGCCGTCCAGTAAAGTCTTTCCCATGGGATCACGAGCGCAATTCATTGGTCATTGAAGTGATACATCAGCACGTGACTGTTTCTTGCAAAAGGCTGTCTGAAACAGGTTTAACTGTAAAATAAACAGGTTGAACCAGGTTGTTTAAGTCTATTTTTACGTCACGTAATTGCACTGTTCGCGTCGTTTAATTATCACTAATCACGGCGACTCGTTGCTCTTCCACTACTCCTGTGAGCTCGTGGAAGCGCTTCAAAATGAAGTCCTACTTGTGTCTCGGTTTCTTCCTCATTCTGGCCTGTTTTATACACCAAAATGACGCCAAAGGTAAGATAAATATGAGTTTATCTCAAGAAAGGAAGTCATAAGAATTTCGGAAAAATACAATTCAGTATTTTTCCCTATTGGAATTCTTCATTAATTAACTAATTTGATTTGTTTCAGTTACAAAAACAAAACAAAAAAAGCGAAATTTTCCTTTTCTGATTCCTCTCCCAAAAACGTCAGAAGATACAGTCGTGTCGTTATTTGCTGAGGATTGGAACTCATAATTCCTGTGGCAAATGAGACAAAAGTAAAAAACGGCTTTGCTTCCAGTTACTTTTTGAAGTAGATATTACAGCGAGAACAAGAGCTAATTAACTCACTTAGAATTCTTCGATAATTCTTTTGCAATTCTCTTTTTCCACGTTTGATGCATTTGTGTTACCGAGGCCACAGGCAGCCCAACTAACGATTTGTGGCTCTTACAATCCTACGGTAGATTACGTGATTGCTCGCGCAAGATTGATTTCGTGATAGCGCGCGCTAGAGTCACCGTTTTCAGACTAGCCCAAAACTAGAGGAGAATACCCAAGGACATAAGAAAAGGACACTCGAGGTACATTTATTGCAAAATGTTATTTCATTACCTTTATTTTTACCACAATAAGAAATCAATGCAAACTCTATTAGGGAGAAGACAAGGAACATTTCCGGGGAAAACGGTGACTCTAGCGCGCTATCACGCACTCAATCTTGCGCGAGTGATCACGTTATCTACCGTAGGATTTGTAAGAGCCACAAATCGTGAGCTTGGGCTGCCTGTGCCGAGGCTAGCTGTTTAGAGAACTATTTAACTGAATGTTTTGTTCTCATGAAATGGATTTTTGGTTGATACAAAGACGTAATAAAATTCGAAGTTACAACCGATTTCAGTGTTATGTACTTAGAGCAATCATTCGACATGCTTTGTAACCACTTGTTTATCGTGGTTTTGAGGTAGTGAATCGAATAATTTTATAGGTGCTTTTTCATATACGAGTACTCTACAGAATTCGCCATCATGCGTTGCCGACCAAAAGTGGAGGAAATTTGCGTGGAATGATTGTCTAAATGATTGTCTAAAAAATGAAACACCGCCTATACACGTAACACTGAAATCGGTTGTAAATCGAAAGAACAAAATTCGTATAAACGATGTAATTAAAAAAACAAGATTAAAAAAAAAGAAAACAATTGATTGAATGACGACAGGATCCCATCTGTCGATTTATTATACATATCCCAATAGAAGCACTTAAAACAATTATTCTGGAATTAGAGAGGGCCCAAAATTTGGATTTCTTTACCTAGGTTAAAAAGGCAAATAGTCTTCAATTATTTAAAACAGAGCTAAGAAACATAATATTTGTGGATTCGTATCTCCTGAATATGTTTTTATCATTACTTGTGGTTCAAATGAAAATTTAAATTTTTAGTTACCGACGGTTCTTCTGGAAACCAATTGTTGAGATCCTGTATTTTAAACAAAGATTCATTCATTCTCTCGTGATCCAGCGTTTTCCCAAATCAGGCTATTTTTTAGAAAAAAATATTGTCAACAGTAATTTTATGCAACAATGATTTGTGATTTGTGATTTGTGATTTGTTATTTGTGATTTGTGATTTGTGATTTGTGATATGTGATATGTGATTTGTGATTTGTGATTTGTGATTTGTGATTTGTGATTTGTGATTTGTGATTTGTGATTTGTGATTTGTGATTTGTGATTTGTGATTTGTGATTTGTGCCGCGTCAGGCAAAAAGGGCCCGGACGACGGACATTCAAGTTAAACTGAATTCCTACAGCGGTGTTCCAAATAACAGGTTGAAGGTTGTATTGTATTCTTGACGAGAATCGTTACATTTTATTCCTAACAATAAATGTCAGTTTCAAGAAATTGACAACAATAATCAGGGGTGAAATTTACGTGATTTTGATGCAAGGGCCCGATTACAAATATGACCACAAAAATTAAGAATTCTTACCTTGTTAACAAATTATACTAAAATTGACTGAAAAATATTTATGAATTTTACAACTTTTCTGATATTTTCTCTAATGACTTCGTTCTATTCACATGATTGCTGCTACTCTTTGTATTAATATTTATTTGCATCAGTTTCAACTTCTCTTATTCCTAAATTCTAAAGTATACAGTTTAATATGTACTTAATTACAATGGGGAGTCGGGGTGGCACATGGGGAGCTGGGGTCGCGCAATGGTTAAGCGCCTCGCCTCTCACCTCTGTGGCCTCTGCAGCACCATATGTGAGTTGAGTTTGTTGGTATCTCACCTTTGGTATCTCTCTGGTTTTCCTCCCAGGCTCCACAAAAACCAACATTCTAAATTCCAATTTGATCTGTAGTTTAGCAAGGCCCTAACTTTGATCCGCCCCTATGGTTGTTTCAGGTCTCGTTAGAAATTCAGAGTTTTTATTTTATTTTCAATGTTTTCGATCTGAGGTTTAAAGTGCATAAGTTATTTGATATCGATTGTACATGAAGTGGATCGATAGTCCAAAATAGTAGAATATTTCTTGATTTGGGTGTTGCATCTACGAGATATAAAGGTTTATATTTCCAGTATGCTAATGATGTGGTGTCACCACTGACATTTGTTGAATTTCTTTGTGCTTGTGAATTAAGTTATTTTCTAATTTAATTTTGTTGTTGTTGTAAAATCACTGACAAGTTAGAATTAAGAAATAGGTAATTTGTCTCTACCAGCATGCTTTTGTATAATAAGTGTGTCAGTGGTGACATCACTCATTAGCATAAGGACACACCTTCTCATAATTGTATTTCTTATTATGCCGTATTATTATACATTGCCATCAACTTATGAGAAAATAAATGTTATTGTTGTTGTTAGTAATGGCATCAAATATAGTAGTAAATGGCCCGATTCCTCAATTCTTGAGATCTGACCGTTCCAGGTCAGCATCCGGCACTTTCGCTCGGTCAGGTGTACAAGTACTTTTAAGAAAATTAATCTTGATGCGACCCAAATGATAGAAAAGAAACGAGTGGAAATCACATGTGTCTTTGTGGCCTGCCATTATAAGTTTTAGTCTCCTTAAAGATGTAGAAAATGAACACTAGTACAGTGCTCACTGATATATAAAAATGGTGGTCTAGCTGTAGTTTACGACCCCAATCGAAAATAATTACTGCATGTATTGAGAATTTAACCTGAATTTCAGCCATCTCCTCTTGTTCATTATTGATTATTAAAAAATCAAACAAATATAGATAAGTGACTTTATTTCACATTCCCTAAATATTCACAAGGAATAGCAACATTTTATGTATGTGGAATTACTGCTCATATTTTAACCATTGCGCATGCACTACAATCAACAACACCCATACCAAGTTTTTTTTATAATTCTAAAGATCCTCAAGGAACTATTATTGAAAAGAAAGTAATATTAAACATCATAATTGAAATAAATTGTGGCTAAAATGTATGTATGTATGTGTGTTGTGTATGTATTATGGCTCTATTATTTCCAAACCTGAATCCCCCCGGCCCCTTCCCGGCATACGTGGGGCATATGACATTTGTAGTCCAATTATATATAAATTATCACAAGAGAATCAGTAGTGAACCAATTATCTGGCTCCCCTAGCACAAACCATGTATGACAAAAGTTCCCAGGGGTGGCAGCCGCCTAACCCTTATTTTTCCGGTCGCACGTTAGTGTATTGGATGAATCTCTCACTGCAGAAGCCTCATCCAACTACGTACTCAGACTCTTATAACTTGAAGCTTTGTAGCTGCCTTCCTTACGCCTGTTTAAGTATGGGAGCTTCTTTTGAGCATTAGACTCATGCGGTTTTAAGTATGGGTGCATCCTTCGGGTTTAGGATCAAGATTGCAAGCTCATCAAATCTGCCACGGTCACCTTTTCTCCAATTCTTATTTAGCGAGTGTGAAAGGGAATGCTGCGAATAGAATACTATTTGCACCAGTCCCTTTCAGTGCGAGTATAAATAAGAGCTCCGCCGACTCCCTCGAAAACTAAAAACTATGAAAATATCCAATCAAGACGAGTTGAGAGATTGGTTGCGCGCACTAATGATGCCATTCATGTGCGTGTCCTCTAATAACACGGCTCTTGACCAATCAGAACGTGCGTATAATTAATAGTCGTGTCCTACAAGATTGTTCATACACTTTTAAATAAATATATATACTGCGTTGGCATTACCAAGTAATGATAAAGGCTTCCAAGATATCTCCAAGTATCTTCCAAGTTACATTACAAGTGGAGTGATATAATTATTCACAATACATTTATCCCAAGTGGTTTCACAATACAGTTATTATCCCGAGGGATTTCACAATGCAATTATTTATCCCGAATGATTTCACAATGCAATAGATGGTTTGCACTCAATCCCCAGAGATTCAAATGACAAAGGGCATGGCGGCCATGTTGGTGTACAGAACAAAAGAAGCTAACGAAGAATCTATTGTTAACTGTACACCAACATGGCCGCTATGGCGTAACGTGCAAAGGGTCTATTAGTTATCCCAAGGAATTTCACAATGCAGTTATTTATCCCGGTTATTTCACAATGCAATTATTTATCCCGAAGGATTTCACAATGCAATTGTTTATCCCGAAGGATTTCCCACTGCCATTAGTTTTCCCAAGGAATTTTACAATGCAAAAAACGTAACGCCATGTACCTACTGTTACTCACATCTCTTAATTTGAGGGGCGCTTATATTCAAAGGGGATGCTAAATCAAGGAAATACAGTAATTGTCCTTTTTGCAGGAATGCAATCACGTGATAACTGTCCAGTACGAACAGCAAAAAATATGAAGGAACTTGTACAATAAAAACACTAAATTTCTAACGGGACCTGAAAAACAGCCATAGAGGCTGATCTAAGCCAGAACACGGCTAAATCACAGATTGAATTGGAATTTAGGGTGTTGGTTTTTGTGGAAGGAGGAAAACCCCGAGAAAAACCCTCCGAGCAAAGGCGAGATACCAACAAACTCAACTCATGCGCCGCGTCCGGGAATCGAACCTGAGATGAGAGGCGGAGCGCAGAGGTGAGAGGCGAAGAGCTTAAGGGTGCGTTTACCAATTGTTTTGGGCCGTTGCTAAGTAGAATTTAAAACGCCATAAAACGCCAACAATTTGAGTAAAATAATTAATAAATCACTCAGGAACTCCTGGGAGACGGACCTTTTTATTTTGATGACCTCATCGTATGACGTCATTATTACGTCATCAAGGTAGAAAAATTCAATCAACTCATGATTGCTTTGGAATAGTGCTTTCATATTTAACAAATAAAGAAGCCTAAGCCATGTTTTATACTATCATAAAACACGATGGGCATTTGAGAACATGAGAGAAATGTTAAAGCACAAGCCGAAGGCGCGTGCTTTCAACATTTCTAGAGTGTTCTCAAATGACCAGAGTGTTTTATGATAGTATAAAACATGGATTTAAAGCTTCTTTATCTGTTTTATAATATAGATTTACCCGCGCGATGAAAGGAAACCGCCAGTTGAAAACTATATAACACGGCTAACCATGTTATATACTCTGATAAAACATGGCTTCTTAGCCAATCAGAGCGCGCGTACTATCGTATCTATATTATAATTGCATATATCATTGGTCTGGGTTAGGCACAAAAGGTGTAGCATGCGTTTTACGATATACCGAAAATTGATCGTTTTATAATTTTTTCCCGTGAATTTTAACAGTAAGATGGTCATAACTTCCGTGTTTTAATTTTTTTCTCTAAACCCATGCTTGGCTCTGTGCAATGCGACTTCAGGACAATTTTTATGTGAAAAAGGATTGACTTTTCTTTGTTTCACGAACTCGGTTTCATTTTTTGTGAAACCGGAAGTATAATATTGTTACCAGGGCCAACGGGGCGCGGCCGCGTTTGGGTGGTTACAAAGCAATTATCTTTACATACATGGATTTTCGTGTACCGATGGAATTTGCGAGGGCAAAGCTAAAGGCATTGAAATCAATGAAATCAGTGAAATTTAAACAGAGCTGCATTATCAGACATCTAATTCCAGTGGTTTATTCACGCAATGAAGTCGATTTGCACCATAATCAGTCACATGTCTAACCGCCTTCCGGTTGTAATAAGCGCCAGTCTGTCGATCGGGAGATTGCAGGTTCAAACCCCGGCCGGACCAACTCTCAGGGTCTTAAAATAACTGAGTAGAAGGTGTTGCTTTTACATAATAATACAGTAAACGGTTAGACCTTCACGTCTTCTCGGTTAAGGACGTATAAAAATCGTAGGACTAGTGACGTGTCCCCAATTAGCTGCAAAGCTAAATTATAATACATTGACACTAAAATAAAGTCACTCACTTTTATACTTTACGTCGCGTCGAGTAGAAACAACCCGATTCAACTTACGGTAAGCTTACATCAAAATCTGACTCAGTTTTCTATCCTATAGCAATCAAAAACACTGCTAAATATGTCAATTCTAGAGGAATATCTTGCTATAATGTGTAATATCATTCGCACATGTTCGTAATCCTTATAATATTCTCCATTGATCAATAAAGAAATAATTACAAAATTCGGCAAGTAGGCCTTAGGCTTTGTTCGCCCTAAAGGAATGGTCGCAAGTTAATAGGAACTTGCCATCGTCCGTTTCCGTATTTATGTTTAACTTTCGCATTTTTCACAGACATTTCCGGCCTTAGAAATAGTTGACGAATTGTTCAAGCAAGCAACCGTGAACGACAATCTACGTTCTACGTTGTATCGGTCTTTGCTTCTTTATAGTTAGAAATAGTGTCCAGGGTATCAGAACACTCTGGTATCAGAATATATGAAAACGTTTTGGTCATTATTAACCGATTACTTCCAGTCAAGTTCCTAGTATCGTGACGAGCCGCCGTAAAAATGGAGTTGATTTCTCTTTCGTTGGCACTGTATTTTTCTTCGCTACTTTCTTGTGAAAGTGGCTCAAAACCAAAATCTTCGAAGACTCCTCTCACGTGTAGCTGCTCACTTGTAAGTACATTCTGACTCCCCTCGTTATCAACAAGCTCTTTCCAAACTTTCTTTGTCGAAATCCGAACGAAAATTAGTTTGCACTTGACACCCGAATTCCACGTACTGACATCGGAATTTTCCCTCGTCCAGCGACCCTCCGCAGCTAGAATGGTTTTCTCGGTTTTGTCGCTCTTTTTCGGCATTATATTTAAGTAAACTTGAAGCATGGAATGTAAAAAAAATCCGGGTTCAAGTAGCAAAAACAACTTCATTGTAACTTTTACGAAATGTAAACAAAACTGAAGGAGTGGAGCATTGCAAAGCGCGCGCGTTGCTTTTTCACTAAACCGGAAGTAAGTTTTTCCCGCCATTGCATGAGCGCGCGCGCGCGCCGACCCTTCATAGCAACGTCGCTGCTTAGCGACGAAATTGGTAAACGCACCCTTAACCACTGCGCCACCCTGGCTCCCCTACGGTATTGGTAGATGTTATTTTTCACCTCCAATCGATTATCGAACTTTTCAAGTTTGTTTGCCGTCCCATGGGATCACTAGCGCAATTCATTGGTTATTGAAGTGATACATCAGCACGTGACTGTTTCCTGCAAAAGGCTGTCTAGAACAGGTTTAACTGGTTTTTCAGTGTTAACCAATAATACTTGTTTCGGAAAATAACAGGTTGAACCAGGTTGTTTAAGTCTATTTCTTACGTCAAGTAATTGCACTGTTCGCGTCGTTTAATTATCACTAATCACGGCGACTCGTTGCTCTTCCACTTCTCCTGTGAGCTCGTGGAAGCGCTTCAAAATGAAGTCCTACTTGTGTCTCGGTTTCGTCCTCGTTCTGGCCTGTTTTATACACCACAATGACGCAAAAGGTAAGAGAAATATGAGTTTATCTCACAGTCATAAAGAAAAGAAAGGAAGTCAAAAGAATTTCGGAAATAAATACAATACAGATTTTTCCCTAATTTTCCTTTTCTGATTCCTCTCTCCTAAAAGTCAGAAGATACAGTCGTGTCGTTATATCTATTGATGAGGATTTGAACTCATGATTCCTCTGTCAAATGAGACAAAAGTAAGAAACGGCTTTGCTTCCAGTTACTTTTTGAAGCTGAAATGTGTTACCACCTTAAAGTGCCAGTGAAATGAAAAATTCGATTCCGTTTTTATTTTATTAAATTCTAGGCTTCTCTTAGTCATTTTGTGCAAATAAAAATCAATTTGGAGAGCGCGAACATATATTTTTTTTGCGACACTTTTTCTGCCGTTAATGATATGGTAATCACATGCGTGACGTCATTAGGTCTGTGCATTTATATTCGTCTCCATAAATACTACAAAATAAGTGCATTTTTGGCCAGTTTTCAATTTAAATATGTAATACTTTGAGAAACCTTTGACGATAATTTTTCTAATAGAATCCTTGCAGTCAGCCATATTTACTTTTGTGAATATATATGTAGGACCTAGTGACATCACGCATGTGATTAGCATATCTTTAACGGCATAAAAATTGTCGCCTAATTTTGGCAATCATGCCTGACTTCGATAAGAAATAAAATTATGTTCGCGCTCTCCAAATTGATTTATCATTGCACAAAATGGCTAAGGGAAGCCTATAATTTAATAAAATGAAATAAAAATGAGATCGATTTTTTCATGTCATTGGCACTTTAATACGGTTATTACAGTGAGAACAAGAGCTAATTAACTCACTTAGATGTGTTCGATAATTCTTTTGCAATTCTCTTTTTCCACGTTTGATGCATTTGTGTTACCGAGGCCACAGGCAGCCCAAGCTAATGATTTGTGGCTCTTACAAATCCTACGGTAGATTACGTGATTGCTCGCGCAAGATTGATTGCGTGTAGCGCGCTAGAGTCACCATTTTCAAAAGAGCCCAAAATAGAGGAGAATACCCAAAGACATAAGAAAGGACACTCGAGGTACATTTATTGCAAAATGTTATTTCATTACCTTTATTTTTACCACGATAAGAAATCAATGCAAACTCTATTAGGGAGAAGACAAGGAAAATTTCCCGGGAAAACGGTGAGTCTACCGCGCTATTACGCACTCAATCTTGCGCGAGTGATCACGTTATCTACCGTAGGATTTGTAAGAGCCACAAATCGTGAGCTTGGGCTGCATGTGCCGAGGCTAGCTGTTTAGAGAAATTAAACTGAATGTTTTGTTCTCATAAAATGGATGTTTGGTTGATACAAAGACATACTAAAATTCGAAGTTACAACCGATTTCAGTGTTAGGTATACGGTAGAGCAATCATTCGACGTGGTCGATCGAGACAATCATTCGACATGCTTTGTAACCACTTGTTTATCGTGGTTTTGAGGTACTGAATCGAATAATTTAGGTAGGTACTTTTTCATATTCGAGTGCTCTACACAATTCGCCATCATGCGTTGCCGACCAAAAGTGGAGGAAATTTGCGCGGAATGATTGTCTAAATGATTGTCTAAAAACATGAAACACCGCCTATACACGTAACACTGAAATCGGTTGTAAATCGAAAGAACAAAATTCGTATAAACGATGTAATTAAAAAACAAGATAAGAAAAAGAAAGAAAACAATTGATTGAATGATGACAGGATCCCATCTGCCCATTTATTATACATATCCCAAGGCCGCGAATAGAACTTGTACAATAAAAACACTAAATTTCTAACGGGACCTGAAAAACAGCCATAGAGGCTGAACAAAGCCAGAACCCGGCTAAATCACAGATTGAATTGGAATTTAGCGTGTTGGTTTTTATGGAGGGAGGAAAACCGGAAAACCCGGAGAAAAACCCTCCGAGCAAGGACGAGGTACCAACAAACTCAACTCATGGCGTCGCGTCCGGGAATCGAACCTGAGATGAGAGGCGGGGCGCAGAGGTGAGAGGCGAAGCGCTTAACTACTGCGCCACCCTGGCTCCTCTACAGTATTGGTAGATGTTATTTTTCACCTCCAATCGATTATCGAACTTTTCAAGTTTGTTTGCCGTCCCATGGGATCACTAGCGCAATTCATTGGTTATTGAAGTGATACATCAGCACGTGACTGTTTCCTGCAAAAGGCTGTCTAGAACAGGTTTAACTGGTTTTTCAGTGTTAACCAATAATACTTGTTTCGGAAAATAAACAGGTTGAACCAGGTTGTTTAAATCTATTTCTTACGTCACGTAATTGCACTGTTCGCGTCGTTTAATTATCACTAATCACGGCGACTCGTTGCTCTTCCACTTCTCCTGTGAGCTCGTGGAAGCGCTTCAAAATGAAGTCCTACTTGTGTCTCGGTTTCGTCCTCGTTCTGGCCTGTTTTATACACCACAATGACGCAAAAGGTAAGAGAAATATGAGTTTATCTCACAGTCATAAAGAAAAGAAAGGAAGTCAAAAGAATTTCGGAAATAAATACAATACAGATTTTCCCCTAATTTTCCTTTTCTGATTCCTCTCTCCTAAAAGTCAGAAGATACAGTCGTGTCGTAATATCTATTGATGAGGATTTGAACTCATATATGATTCCTCTGGCAAATGAGACAAAAGTAAGAAACGGCTTTGCTTCCAGTTACTTTTTGAAGCTGAAATGCGTTACCACCTTAATAAGGTTATTACAGTGAGAACAAGAGCTAATTAACTCACTTAGATGTGTTCGATAATTCTTTTGCAATTCTCTTTTTCCACGTTTGATGCATTTGTGTTACCGAGGCCACAGGCAGCCCAAGCTAATGATTTGTGGCTCTTACAAATCCTACGGTAGATTACGTGATTGCTCGCGCAAGATTGATTGCGTGTAGCGCGCTAGAGTCACCATTTTCAAAAGAGCCCAAAATAGAGGAGAATACCCAAAGACATAAGAAAGGACACTCGAGGTACATTTATTGCAAAATGTTATTTCATTACCTTTATTTTTACCACGATAAGAAATCAATGCAAACTCTATTAGGGAGAAGACAAGGAAAATTTCCCGGGAAAACGGTGAGTCTACCGCGCTATTACGCACTCAATCTTGCGCGAGTGATCACGTTATCTACCGTAGGATTTGTGATAGCCACAAATCGTGAGCTTGGGTTGCCTGTGCCGGGGCTAGCTCTTTAGAGAATTTTAACTGAATGTTTTGTTCTCATAAAATGGATTTTTGGTTGATACAAAGACATACTAAAATTCGAAGTTACAACCGATTTCAGTGTTAGGTACGTAGAGCAATCATTCGACGTGGTCAATCGAGACAATCATTCGACATGCTTTGTAACCACTTGTTTATCGTGGTTTTGAGGTACTGAATCGAATAATTTAGGTAGGTACTTTTTCATATTCGAGTGCTCTACACAATTCGCCATCATGCGTTGCCGACCAAAAGTGGAGGAAATTTGCGCGGAATGACTGTCTAAATGCATATGATTGTCTAAAAACATGAAAGCCTATACACGTAACACTGAATTCGGTTGTAAATCGAAAGAACAAAATTCGTATAAACGATGTAATTAAAAAACAAGATAAGAAAAAGAAAGAAAACAATTGATTGAATGATGACAGGATCCCATCTGTCCATTTATTATACATATCGTATCCCAAGGCCGCGAGAAGCACTTAAAACAATTATTCTGGAATTAAAAAGGCGAATAGTCTTCAATTATTTAAAACAGAGCTAAGAAACATAATATTTGTGGATCTCGTGAAAATGTTTTTATCATTACTTGTGGTTCATATATTGTTAAATGACAATTTAAATTTTTAGTTATCGACTTGAACGGTTCTTCTGGAAACCAATTGTTGAGATCCTGTATTTTAAATAAAGAGTCATTCATTCAATCCATTCTATTGTGATCCAGCGTGTTACCAAATCAGGCAATTGTTTTGAACAAATATTGCGAACAGTAACTGTTATACAACAATGATTGATGATTTACGATTGAGGATTGAGGATTGAGGATTGAGGATTAATTGAGGATTGTGGATTGAGGATTGATGGTTTACGGTTTACCAGATTTGCAGTGTTGTTATTTAATATTCTTCTCAGTTAAAAGTATGTTAGAAACAGGCACAAGAAATAAAATAAAATATTTTTCAAACAAAAACTATATTCTTACTAAAATTGACTGAAAAATATTTATGAATTTTACAACTTTTCTGATATTTCCTCTAATGACTTCGTTCTATTCACATGATTGCTGCTACTCTTTGTATTAATATTTATTTGCACCAGTTTCAACTTCTCTCTTCTCTTAGCTTATTCCTATATTCTAAAGTATATAGTTTAATATGTACTTAATTTAGTACAATGGGGAGTTGGGGTGGCACATGGGGAGCTGGCGTGGCGCAATGGTTAAGCGCCTCGCCTCTCACCTCTGTGGCCTGGGTTCGATTGCCGATACAGCACCATATGCGAGTTGAGTTTGTTGGTATCTCACCTTTGCTTCGAGGGTTTTTCTCTGGTTTTCCTCCCATGCTCCACAAAAACCAACATTCTAAATTCCAATTTGGTCTGTAGTTTAGCAAGGCCCTAACTTTGATCAGCCCCTATGGTTGTTTCAGGTCTCGTTAGAAATTCAGAGTTTTTATTTTATTTTCAATGTTTTCCATCTGAGGTGGTCCTGGCTTAAAGTGCATTATATGTCTAATTTATGCATAGGGTCCAAAGGTCTCCAGGCTTAAAGTGCATAAATTAAGCCCAAATTAGTTATTTGATATTGATTGTACATGAAGTGGATAGTCCAAATATTAGAATAGTAGAATATTTCTTGATTTGGGTGTTGCATCTACGAGATATAAAGGTTTATATTTCCAGTATGCTAATGTGTGGTGTCACCACTGAAATTTGCTGAATTTCTTTGTGCTTGTGAATTAAGCTATTTTCTAATTTAGATATTTGTTGTTGTAAAATCACTGACAAGTTAGAATTTAAAAATAGGTAATTTGTCTCTACCAGCATGCTTTTGTATAATAAGTGTGTCAGTGGTAACATCACCTCATTGTATTTCTTATTATGCTTTTTTTTATACATTTCCATCAACTTATGAGAAAATATATGTTATTGTTGTTGTTGAACATAAGTCAATGGCATCAAATATAGTTAGTAGTAAATGGCCCGATTCCTCAGTTCTTGGATCTGACCGTTCCAGGTCAGCATCCGACACGAAAATTAATCTTGCTGCGACCCAAATGACAGAAAAAAACGAGTGGAAATCACATGTGTCTTTGTTATCTGCCATTACAAGTTTAGTCTCCTTCAAGATGTAGAAAATGAACACTAGTAGAGTGCTCACTAATATTTGAAAATGGTGGTCTAGCTGTAGTTTACGACCCCAATCGAAAATAATTACTGTATTGAGAATTTAACCTGAATTTCAGCCATCTCCTCTTGTTCATTATAGGTGACTTTATTTCACATTCCCTAAATATTCACAAGGAATAGCAACATTTTATGTATGTGGAATTACTGCTCATATTTTAACCATTGCACTTCAATCAACAACACCCATACCAAGTTTTTTTATAATTCTAAAGATCCTCAAGGAACTATTATTGAAAAGAAAGTAATATTAAACATCATAATTGAAATAAATTGTGGCTAAAATGTACAGCATGTATGTATGTGTGTTGTGTATGTATTATGGCTCTATCATTTCCAAACCTGAATTTCCCTTTCCCCCCCCCCCTTTTCTCCCATTCCCATTTAGCGAGTGTGAAAGGGAATGCTGGGAATAGAATACTAACCTTTAATGTTAGTCATTAATAAAACGATACATATCCTAGGGAGGAGTGGGTGGCTAGTTATCCCAGAAACCGGGAATGAGCCAAAAAAATACATATTGGACCTCAAGTTCCATTTCCTATAACTGATAGTTTTTTTTTGCGCATGTGTTTCACAGCTTGCAAGGACCTCTCCCTGAATATTCAAAATTTACCCGACGACATTTTTTCCGCAAGTTCTAATTATGACAGCGAACACAACGCTGTTGCAGCAAAATTGAGCAGCAGCAAGTACTGGTTGCCATATCACAACAATGGATACCATTTCTTACAAGTTGACCTCGGATGGGAACACAAAATATGTGGAGTGGGAACCAAAGGAACTGAGTACAGAAGTCTTGTGGGCTTGAAAAGAGCATCGTGGGTTACAAAATCTTACACGCTCAGATTCTCCCAAGACGGCCTCAAATGGTTTAAATACAAAGAGAATGGAAAGAATAAGGCATGTATCTTGTAAAACTCATTTTTCACTGTTGCTTTTTGCAGGAGTATATTACACGGGAGTGTTCGTAGGCCCTTGTGTTGGCCCCTAGCACAGTAGATGGTGTGTCTATTTATAGTCGCGAAGTTCTGGTATGCGATTATATTACGTTGCCTTTTGTTCTCTTGCGCTTCAGTATTTTTAGCAGTTTGAACCGTGTTAATTACAAATGTTCAGTGTATCCTGATTGGTTAAAAGTGACGGCCTTAGTTTCTTCTCGCGGAAAACTCTATGCTAAACATAACTACCGTCTACGGTGTTGTCTGACAATATGATGTGGGAAGAGGAACACTCCTCTGTAATATACTAGTACTCCTGTTATAGTAGTATAGACCCTCTCACATTTCCTCCGCCATTTAAATATTTCACGTAAAGCAGGGACCGGGTTTTGGGGGAGGGGGGGGGGGGGGGGTGGGGTGGGGGCAGGTCGGGCTGTAGCACTACAGGTCGGGCTGTAGCCCTACCACTTTTTTTTCGGGAAATGTGACAAAAACAAAGATTTAGTGAGAAAGTCCCCTGGAAAACGAAGAAAATTGCATTTCCGAGGCTCTAGATTTCAAAATTTCCTGGGTGGCATGTCCCCAAACCCCCTAGCAGCCCGCCCCTTCGGCGCTCGGTTGTTTTAGCTCTAACACTTTTAAGGGTACTCCGCGGTCCCTGTAAAGTACCCATGAAAACGGGGTGAACGATGACTCGAATATTAAACAACAAAAAATCGAGAAATTTGCCTTACAATCGTGTAACATTTGTATCTACAGTACTTTGACTGTCATCATTTGAGTGACCGTTCGCCTCATTTTCATGCAGTTTCGCACATTTTTGTTAACGCCTGCTTAAAGTGCAGATAAGGCCTGGCTAATTATATTTCTTACGAAGAGACTAGAGGCCATAGACAAAGGATTCCGGAATAAAAAGTTGATTTGACTTATTTGTCATGGTGTATTGGCCCTTCAAAGTTGCCCACAAACGTCTCTTGGGTTGCCTGTGGACGAAAATCAAGCGCACGAGAGCGCTTTACAAAATTGGCACTGGGTCTAGTTTTGACGTCATCAGAACACGCTCGTTGCGCCATTGCATTAAAGGCTTGCCGAATAAAGCTCTCCGAAACGTTTAGTGCGATATTATCATCTTTCTCGGTTATCTATTCAATTATTTTGCAAATAAGTCAACGTTTTAAACCCGCGAAGAGACGAGTTCTGTTGATGACGTCACGTTTTATTCTCGTCCCAGTCCCGGAAGGTGCGCGGAAATTATTCTACATTTGGAAGTTTAGTCGCTAAAAAAATAATAAAAACCTTTTTATTTAAAAATTTCGGAATTTTTTCTCTTCCGTTTAAGGTCTAAGCTTTAAAAAACGCATCATTGGCCAGGGCTTATATGCACTTTAAGTAATTATTAACCTGAGAACTGTAGTACAAGACAATCAACAACAACAACTTTATTATTACCAATGAGAAAAAATCAGGCCAGTAGTAATACTGCTACCCAGAATAATTATAATGAGCTTATCGAGCTGCGTAGGTAATCGGCTGCGGCTAGCCAATAAGCATATCCTTACATATGGATTTGCTTGAATATTCCTTAACTAAGTGGTGTCTGAGATGCTACAAACAAAAATAAAAAAGTTTCAAAGTGATTCATGAATAAAATACTTTTGTTTTACTTCAGTTTTTCACTGGAAACAACAAGTTCCAACTGGTGTTGGTAAGAAATGAGTTCCCAAAAGCAGTGACAGCCAGATTCGTACGTTTTTATCCCGAGACATACTATGGTCGTAAGGCGCTAAAAGTGGAAATATATGGCACCAAAGTGTCAACTGGCACAACAGGTAAGTGCGTCATAGTTTAACCCAATAGGCCTCACCTGTTGTATGATGTGGTCACGTGACCTTGTCAATCAAAACAATATTGGTGCTAGTACAATATTGATAGAGCAAGCCAAAATTAGTAACCAACGCAACTTTTAGGCTCAACAGGAGCTCATTACTGGGAACGTCCATCTTCTATGCATCTACAATGTATCAATGTTAAGCCCGGGGGGGAGGGGGGGGGGGGGGGAGAGGGGAAGTGGGCAATAAGTGAGGATTTGTCATCCGTCCTAGGCAGGCAGTGTAAATCCCCACCCTCGAGGTAGCCATCCCCACCCCTCTCCCCACCACCTCCCCCCCTCCCCTCCGGATTTAACATTGATAGGTGCATTATACTTTCGTGAGATCAGGCTTATCTTTAGCCGCGAATAAACGGCAGTGAATAAACAATTTTATGCAACAGTGTAATAGGCAAACAATGCTTCCAAATGGAAAAAGCAGTATCGGTCTTCCACTCGGGGGACAGACAGACAGACATAAGTATTTTTTATTGGCACTTTGCAAAGTACGCTTTACGTCAGTGTGAGTGCAATAATCAATGTTGAGATGGTCAGTTGGGAATAGGTATTTATATAGGTATTACTGATTCAAAGTTTGGGATCTAATGCAAAGACAGTCATAAATATATTTCGCTGCTATCTTCGCTATTTTGGGATCTGGGTTAAGAACTATAGATTATTATTACATTATTACACGTATATCTAAAATATTCATTAGGGAAGCATAGTCATGCATTGCCAAAGCCGAAGCGAAATATTATGCTTTGTAACTTTTGACACCACTTGATGCTAAGTAGATCGAATCAACTTCAATTAATTAAGAGAGAATTTTCCCAGCTCAGCCCGCGGGCATGCATTATTTGTAACTGTTCTATTTACTCATATAATAATAGCAATTTACAAAACTTCACTTGAACTAGCTCTATCGGATCTCGGTTATTGTAGGATGTATTGTCGATTGAATACGAAACGGATCTATCATCACAATAGATTGCATGTATCCACTTGGAATGGAAAACTACGGAATCGACAACAGTCAGCTCTCCTCTTCGTCCACCGCTGAGAAGGTTAAATACGGTGCAGGTTCTGCCCGTCTGAATAATCAATATGCTTGGCGCAGCAAATCAGCCACAAAGAACGAATACTTACAGGTTGACCTGGGACAGTCCAAAACCATTACTGGAATAGCAGTTCAAGGAGATAAGGAAAAGACGATGTATGTGAAGTCATTCAAGTTGTCGTACAGCAGTGACGGCAAGAACTGGTATAAATTCACACATGGAAAGAAACCTGTACGTATTTATTTACTGCAATATTAATATAATTATACACTTTACAATAAATTACAAAAGAAAAACGTTTTGAGATAATATTTTTTAATGGAAATTTAATGTTTATATACTGTCAGTCTTCAGTTGGGAGAGTTCGTTTCAACTGGCTTTTTTTTTTTTTTTCGATTATGAGTTCGAGATGCCAAATTGTTAATTGATTAATTATTCACATTCGAGGCGAAGGGAACAGTGGACAGGGAAATAAATAAAAATCAAATATTTGTTTTCCCTTGGTTAGGTCTCTAGCATCAGGGACGTACGACGGAGTGAAATTTCAAGCGTTGGAGGGAGGGGATGGGGGGGGGGGGGTGTAGAATTAATCGGCTGAGCTACTCAGTAGAACTAAAGCATCAAGTTGTCGGGTTCTTATGACTTAGGCTTCCATGATAGTTTGACGTGTCATTGCTATGCAATTCACGAATTGTCCTTTCCGGATTTGAAAAAAAAATGGAGTCAATCTAAGGGAACTGAAAAAATGAAACCCAAAGTTTACCCGAAGTGTGACGATGTTTGTGCACTGAAGACACACTGAATAGCAAGCTTCTAAAAATCACAAAAATATATGAGCCGTTTGTATGGTTTTGGGAATGCTCCTCCCAAAAAAAAACTAAACTATCTTATTTTAATTTGCGATATTTGAAAGCTCGCCACATAATTAATATCCTACACTGTTATTTTCAAGGAGTTATTTTAACTCCAAAGGAGGTATTCTGTACTAAAACAAATGGTACAGAATAACTCTTTTGGAGTTAAAATAACTCTTTGAAAATAACAGTGTATCAAATTTCGATACGCTCTCATCTCGTAACGGGTTCGTTTTTTTAATCAGAATAACTTTACACCGTCAGTCCCTGTTCTGTTTTCGTGATCATGATGAATTTCGGATAGGCCAATTTAGGCAGCAGTTTTGGATCGTCTTGAATAGCACAACTCATGGCATGAGAATATCACCTCCATAGCAACAACATGTTTTTTGACTTTATTTACATATGTAAGTAGGCAATGTATTTAGCTTTGCAGCTAATTGGAGACAACAGTCCTACGATCCGAGAAGACGTGAAGGTCTAACCGTTTACTGTTTTATGTAAAGGCAGCGTCTTGCGACGCGGTTATTTTTAACTTTAGCTTTACCACTGCATATAACCGGCGATATATATGTCTTCTCTTCCAGTCATTTGATGGAAACTATAACATTCATACGCCCGTCGTTCACCACTGGCCTGACTATCTCCTTGCTGCACGCTTCATTCGTGTTCTTCCACAAACTTGGAATAATGGAATCGCTCTCAGGATCGAGCTCTTTGGATGTCAAAGTATGTGTTAAAAGTAAAGTAAAGCAACTTTATTTAACGTCGGTAACTCGTGACAGTCTGGTGAGACTGATAAACTTGAGGCCGACGGGAGTCCTACGATTTTACGTCCTTATCCGAGAAGACGTGAAGGTCTAGCCATTTTCAGTTGTTTCACAAAGGCAGCACCTTCTCCTCAGTTATTTTAAGACCCTGAGTGTTCGTCCAGCCGGGGTTTGAACCCGCGACCTCCCGCTCAACAGACCGCCGGAGCTTAACCACTGAGCTAACCGTGTTAATTTATATAGAGCGGTTTTCGATTGAGTGTGGAAAAGTAATATGCCGATGCTTTCAAATTGGAATGGTTAGTTATCCACGATTATGATCTCTCTTCTTCGTGATTGGTTCAAGTGAAACCAATGACGAATTATGCTTCGGTTCGTGATTGGTTCATTGCCTTTTAACTTGCTCCCGTGATTGGCTCACTGGTTTTGGTTTTACGACACTCAATTGAAAACCGCTCTAGATAGATAATAAAACCAAACGCAAATTACCCACAGCCAGCCAAACATAGGAGCGAGTAATCACAAGTAACCAGTTTTCAGCACTAGTATTCAATTGCAATTTTAAGAGCTAAAGTATTTATTTATTTAAACATTTCTCGCCACAACAGAAACAACATGTAATAGCCAACCGATTGGACTGGAACAAGGCAACTGAAGTCCTCCCTAATAACGGCATCGTCGTCTACGGATTTGACCCCAGCTAAAAACGGCAGATTGCACTACGTCCAGGGTCACTCATGGTGCGCAGCGGCAAACGACGCCAATGCCTTTCTACAGGTCGACCTGAGTACCGTCTACGTCTTGTGTGCTATAGCGACCCAGGGCAACAGTAAGGCAGACCAATGGGTTGAGAGCTATCGCCTTCAGACATCATTAGACGGCAAAATTTCGATCTACTACATAGAGGACAAGAAGACCAAGGTAAGCCGCTATCAAAACCCCCGGGAGTACTGTCATGCATAAGCCGTACAAAATACATACTGTAGACTGAGAGAAATAAACTGAATGATATGTGCAATAAATTATACGTATTCACTTGTACCTTAAATATGGCTTGGAAAGGGTACCCATTTTACGATTTTACACCCTTAAATAAGGTCAGGGTTTCGAGTACTCCTCCCCCCTCCACCTGGGACTAAAGCCCTGCGAAAACGAGAAAACTTTGATGCCCCAAAATTTGTCCTCTTTCGAGCGCGTGCGAAACATTTGTTGCGACCTTAGGCCCTGTTTATATGAAAAAAATTGGCTCGGGGACCAGGGCCACCCTCCCCCCACTGAGCGTTTATATGGACGAGAAGTTGTCTTGGGCACATAATATTGGATTACGCATGCTCTGTGTGTCCCGAGTTGGCCCGGTTAGGCGAGCCAAAGTGTTTATAACCGAGTGCGTTGGGGAGGAGGGTCACCCGCCCCCTAGCCAAGTTTGCGGTTTCTCATGTAGACGGTTGACTTCGTTTTATAAAGAGTAGCTCGGGTAGGGAGGGTGACCGGATCCCCGATTCAACTTTTCTTCATATAAGCTGGGCCTTAGACCTAAGCAACTGAAAAAAGCTGTCTGAAGAAAGAAACAACATAGTATCGTGTAGTGATGATCTCAACGTTTATTAGCCGATCTCCATCATATATAAACTGAATTAATAGGACGTCCCTTGCGTATTTAGTTATGCATTGATCCCAATGTGGCTTAAAGGGGCACTACTAGCTGACGATCCCCAAATGATAATTTTTCTCATGACGTAATACAAAAATAACTACTCTGGGATAGAAGGTGGGAGAGGCGCGAATTCGGGCGATTAATTGTTTTTAAATAGTATTACCTAAAATACCGTAAAACTAAATCAAACCTCTTGGATTTTCTATTCAGGTTTTTATTGGTAACCATGACAGCACCTCGGTCACAACGCATACCCTCAACGGCGTTGCTGCTCGCTACGTTCGCATTATCCCAAAGTCGTACCACCAAGCTCGTTGTATCAGGGCAGAAATTTATGGAGTAACCAGCTCCGGTAAGTTGGTTGAAAAACTAAAACGAATATTAATGGTTTGCTTCGAATCACACTGTTGTGTTTTTCAGTTGTTTTTAATCGGTGTTTTTGTTTCACTACACCGCATTGCTAGCCTTAACCTATTACGGTCTT